>OY735220.1:9982933-10000433 GCA_963457665.1 Thysanoteuthis rhombus
TTTTTTGGCAAAATATTTATATTTATTTTTATTGATCTGATTTGAAAGATTTTTGTGATAATTCTGACTTTACTCGTTCTATGTTGAACTTTGTAGTTGCACAGGGTTTATATGATGGATATTTTGAACAATATGGGTGAAATTTTTGCATTTGACATTCATCATTGAGAATATTCATGCAATGAACAATTCAATACTAGGAGACAGCATTTAATAAAGAGAAAAGTTCCTGACAACTCTTCGATTCCTGATATCATCCAATGATTTTAGGAGCTATATACCTCTTTGTTATTCTGAAATTATTTTTTGCTAGCCCATTCTCCAGCAGTCCTTGGGTGAATATGGTATTTCATGAATATTCTTAAAAACTCTCATCCGTTTATGCTTTATACTCTGAATGGATCACTTGAACATCCTACCCCCAGACTGGTTTATGAGGGAGGATCTTGAAGTGATCCCCCAAAACATTAAACTCGTTGGACCTCAACACAAAACTATTAATCATTCAATTAATTTTGTAAACCCATCCTCCCCTTTAGACTGTTTAGTAGGGAGAATATTCAAAAGGCCACTCTAGGGGGTTAAGATATGAAAGTGATCCTAATAAACAGATAGAATTAGATTAGATTAAAATCATATTATGTTAACAAAGAATTGATATTTCTAGATCAACGGTTGAACAGAATATCTTACAACTCACTCAGCAAAGATGTTTTTTTAGATTTACTTTCATCCCTTATGCATTGAGATAAGGTCCTGAGAATGATATGAATATTTTCAGACATAAACAATGTTTTGAAGAGAACATTAGAAACCATCATCAACACAGGCTTCTTCAGTTTTAGAGATAGTTTGGCTGGCTATGTATGTATTGTGTGTACAGACTACAATGATGAAGCTAGAGGCCTGAAAATTCCAACATTCGAACTCAACCTGTAGGAAATATTTTTTAATTTAAAAATTGCTTTTTAGGGGAGTGTTCAATTTAATATATAAGTTTATGCTAAATTGGTTGCTTAGATTGAGCCTGACTGTATCCTTATTCGTTTTTTTTTAAATTCTGATACTTTCAGTGATCACTGCCAAACAAAATGTGAGAGAAGTATCTTAATCACCTTTTTTCCTGTTTTAAATCTTTTTAATTGATCACCCCAGCATGGCATGCTGCCAAAAGACATTGACCATGTCAATTTCTTGTTCTATTGAGTGACTGTTTCTAAGTTTCTATTGAGTGACTAACCAAATCTGCTATTTAATTATCCGAGTGTCAAAATTAGTTTTAAGTTAAAGCATTTCTGTATATTCCAAATAAAAACTTTCAAAAAGAATATTTATATCTTGTATGTATCAGAGATTTTATATGTATACAAAAGTACCAACAGGAAATACATCACAGTTAGACTGAATCTTCAATTTGGGATAAGCCTCTGAAAATTCAAAATTCAGAACCTGATCTTTACCAATTAATGACATAAAGATATTCATGGAAGCAACGTTAATTTCAGGAATTATGATATCAAACAATAGATCTGAATTATTTCATGGGAGATCTTGGGTAATTTCTGGGGATTAATGGTTTTTAAAGGTTAACAATGGTCTCCTCTCTTTATCAAAAATGAAATTAAAATCAAATGTAACTAAAATTGAATTAAAACAGTAACTTTAATATCACCATCCTCCGCTTTCTTACAGTAACAAATTTTAGCTCCGTCCTTTGTTCACGTTAATAAAAATAATGTTTCAAAAAGATTTTCAATTGAAGTCTCAATATACTCTTTCAATACAATGAACAGGAAAAATGTTCTTGAATATCAATGACATCCCTAACTCTTTAGCAACTAACTGTGCCAAATAGTGCTGTTGTGTGAGTATGTTGATTAGTGGTTATTAGTGTTAAGCGCTAAAAGCCGCAAAAGTCATAAATGAATTAGAATAAACTATGAAATAAATTGAGTTAGCAACCCATGACTTTCGAGCTTAACACTAGTGACCACAAATCAATGTAGCTATATAACTGCACCATTTGGCACGGTTGGGTAGTAAAGGGTTAGATCAGTGCACAAGTGAAACAAAGCCGAAAGATCATTCGGCATACACATCTCTGCTCACTTATTACAAAGGCGAGATCTGCAGATCTTCTATACACAATGCATACATTTTCATTGCCACGGCTGAATTTCTTTCGTGCTTCAACAACAGATCTCGATGATTCTAACCTTTTGTCTCAGGCATTTGTTCTCAATTTTCCATAGATCAGTAAAAACACAGCAGGAAAAGGCATACTTCTTGTTTCCATGACGACTAGCATCGTTTGGCGCCATGTGATCTCTGGCAATCCATTCAACCAACATTAATGCAAAGATCAACGAGGACATTAAATGTGCAATGCATATGATTTTGTAGGTGGACATCACCTGCGGTGTAAGGTGTTTGCTGGTGATTACGCTGCGGACATTATGAATAATTAGCCCATGTGATGTTCATGGGAAAATTATGAAAATTTCAAAAGGAAACAGGAATAGTGACAGAGGGAAATAAAACAGGGATAGATTCAGCTTGTGCAGGGAATGTAACATATGTTATAAAGGGGCTCTAAATCAAGAAAATACACATAAATATCAAAAGACATACGTTTTTTACTTGTAATTTTCTATATGGTATGTTAAGATAACAAATATGCCTGACATTTCAGTAAAAGTATTAATTTGTATTCATTTTTGTCTTGGTACAGCGGGTATGACTTCAATTACAAAGACCTTCATATCTATATGGCATGTATGTATCACATAGATACCAAACTCACATTCATAATCATCATCAGCAGCAGCCTTTTAGCATCCATCATTGGATTTAGACCCTCCCCAAAATTTGCCAAACTTCTCTATCATAGACATTGCAGAGCCAGTACTTTCTGAATTTATCTAGCTTGTCACATCATCTTACTATCTGTCGGCCACAACTTTGCATACGATACCTGGGGATCTATCTTTGTGAGTTGTGATGTTCAGCGGTTGTCTACCATTCTTACAAAATTACTATCCCATTGCCCTTTGAGTTTTCTAATGATTTCCATGATATCACAGACTCCTGTCTTTTCTCTAATACACTGTCATGATCTTTCCATGTGATGTTGAGCATGATTCTCTCATGTACAAGTTGCATTGTTGTTTGTGCATGGGTCAATCTTTTGGTTTGATTCCATGTTTCAACTCCATAAGTAACTATCGGGAAGATGCATTGGTTGTATACCCTTTTTTTAGCACTCGTGGGATTATCCTCTTTTTGAAAGCCAAGCTCACCCTACCGAAAGCTTACCAACTTTTTTCTCACATCAATCATTGTATTCAAGTAATAACTCCACTCAAAGGTGATAGTTGGTTAAAATCTCTGGTCTCAAACATCTAGTTGTTCATAAAACTTGAGTGAAGATTAGTGCTGCTGTAAAAGAGCAAGTTCAGAATCATTGAATTGGAATTGATAACTTGCAAGCACTTAGTGAAGGGACCTTTAAATTATAGGCCCTGTAGCATATGCTACTTTTACTACTTAATATTATCTGCCAGTGGAAATGAAAGAGAAGCAATGTTTCAGATAGACAAGACACAAGAGAATAGCAAATATAGACTCTGGAGATAAAAATGAGACAATCAGCTATATAGTAAGTGAATGCAGCAAATCAGCCTGAAAGGAGTGCAAGAACAGACATGACTGGGTAGGGGGGGCTAATATACTCAGAACGGTGCAAATGATTGTGTTTTAACTACATAGACCAATGGTATATACACAAACCAGAAACTATCTTAGAGAATGAAACATAAAATCCTCTGTGAATTTGAGATTCAGACAGATCACCCAATACAGCACAAAAGACCAGATCTAGTGATCGTGAACAAGAAGAAAAGAATGTTAAGTAATGGGTTTGGCTGTTCCAGCAGACTATAGAGGAAGACTAAAAGAAAGCCTGGATCCAAATATCTTGATCTTGCCAGAAAACTGAAAAACATAGTACATGAAGATGATGGTAGTACCAATCATGGTCAGAATTCAAAGAGCCTAGCAAAGAGGCTAGAAAAACTAGAAATCCAAAAAAGAAAAGAGACCATACAGATAACAGCACTACTAAAATCAGCTAGAATACTGAGGAGAGTCCTTGGGTGCTGATGAGATTTGCTGCCAATTGAACCTCACTGAAAGCCACCAGTCAGTACTAGCGTGAAAACCTAATGAGTACATATAATAAAAAGGAAGCATTATATATTAATCTGATAGATGTATGTATCAGTCAAACAGTGTGGATCTCTTTGCTCAGCAAGAAAAGAATTAGAGAGCATCCCATTATGTATTATGAATTGTCTTATACCAGTTACAGAGAATAGAACCAAATATGTGACACAAGCTACTTAGAATGGAATGGCCTATATTGTGATTGTTGATAAGAATGAGTCGAATGACTCAGTATGTTGGCCACCATTCTTTTCTGTTTACAACCATTTTCTGGAAAAAAAGATACAACTCTCTTCCCTCATGGATTGTACACCTTAAGGCATCCATAAAAAGGTTCAGCCAAAGCATGATGGTAAGTTCAATAGTCTGAACACCTCATGGTATTCATAATATTGGGTTAATTAGTCCAAGAAATGGTCCTTTGATTGGACTAAATTGCTCATAATGCATCGTCTACTTCAGACATAATTGTAAGAAAAGAGAGATGTACTAAGCTCATGAAAAATACAGTTTCTGTCTGCTTGTTGGATGGAGAAATAAATAAATCAATGTATGAAGGAATACAGATTCTTCTAAAATTGCAATTTATACTTTGTTGTTCAGTGGAGAAATGGTATAATGGCCAAGGCAGTAGTACTGCTGATACAATTTTTAAAAAAAGAAACATAATTAGAGAAATAAAAGCAAGGTATTGACGAAAGAAGTGCAGATTCAAAATAAGATTAAAAAACCCAAGTAGTTATAATTTCCTTGTCTGATTAATTACTAGTATTGCTTGCATGTTCAGTTTGAAGCATCAACTAAAAATTAAGACCAGCAGTTCATACTGAATAATTTTAGACAAAAACCCAGTTGTAACTAATATTTCCAAGAGAATTTAATAAATTTTCATTGCTGTTCCTTGATCTGAATTGTTTTGAAAAGCCTTGGAAAATGAAGTTTCTTGAATGACAAAACTGTTTTGACCTATTGAAGCCAGAGTAACCATCCTTACGCAAAATGTCGTTGAGAACTTTTGGAGATATTGGATGGACAAACAGACAAACACTGGTGAATACATATATAAGAATATCTCGCAATTGAAAGATAATTCCTAGATCAGCTCTAAAATTTAATCAACTGTTTTCTAGCCTATAATCCAACCTTCCACAAAATAACATAGAAAGTCATTTAGAACCTTTAAAGATATTGCGTGGACAGTCAGACAAACATTAGTGAAAGATATACCTTTCCAAACTCAGAGGTAAAAAAATCACTATTTGAAAATTTCAGAATAGAAAAGAAATGAAAACAACACAGATTAAACCTTCAGGACACAAAAGCAAATTCCAAAATCCACCAATTAAAGAAAAATATCAACCAAAAAAGCAGCAAACATGTTAAGATGTTCGGAAGTTAAAACGGAAAGGCTTGAGAATGAATACGCAAAAAATGCAAATAAATTTTCAACAGCATCCAATGTACAATTTTGTTAATCAAGTTGAAAAGTGGTCTTTTTAGAGAGTTTTCGTAGAATTGTTTGTTCTTTTTCACAAGCAGATAAATTTTAATCAGACCCATTAAGGACAAGGGCCAACTAAAAAACCTAGGGCTGGATGATTGAAACGCTAAGGTATATTGGAAAGTGGGGAAGCTCATGTGATAAAGAGAGAGAGAGGTATGTTAATCTCAATTTTAAGGAACATTGACTAAATGTTGTCTGCTAGCATCAGACAAGGGTTTTTGCCTTGCAGTGTTTTTTTCTTGTTTTTTTTTTTCTTTGCTGCTTTTATGTGCGGATATGCATATTGGTGTATGAAGAGCTGGGGAGGAGAAAAAGAGGAACGACGTTGGAGGAAAGAGAGAGGGAGTATTAGAAAAATAGAGAGAAGAAGAAGAAGAACTAAAGGTCAAAATGGATGAAGGAGGGGGAAAAAGGTGAAAGGAAAAGAAAAGGAAAGAAATGGTAAAACATAGAGATCAAAGAAGAAAATAGAGAGAAGAAGAAGAAAATAGAGAGAAGAAGAAGAAAAGAAGTAGAAGAAGGGAAGGAAAAGAGAAAAAGAAGGAGAGAGAGGGATGCCAAAAAAGAGAGGTAGAATGAAAAAAGAAAAAAAAGCCAACATGAAAATTCAAGGAGAGAAGTGAGAGAGACAATGAGAAAGAAGAAACGAGTAAACTTAATCAAAAATAATAAAACAATCCTTGCAGGAAAAAAGAATGATAAAATCTTTCCTTCAGACCCGAAGTAAATAATGTTGATACTTTCCGGTTCAGAAAAGATGGGGAACTTGTGCAAACAGAAATCTCCAAGAAAACACCTTCGGAATCACAAGAATATAACATTCCTCATGTCAAGCCAATAAGCAGTTAAATAAATAGCTGCTAAACATGCATTCCACGGCAGATTCCATTAGAAAAAAAGTCCAAGAAAATAAATTATCCCAGGGTGACAGAAAAAAAGAAAATCTCCATTCCTGTGTTGGGTTTAATATACTGAACCAGTTAACATAAATTCTATCTCTGTATTGAGTGTTGGATTTCAATGTGGGCAAATCCCCCGATATATTACTACAATCAATACAAAGTTTAGTAAGCGCGATTTTGAAAACTGTAACCATTACCAGATAAGTACTAAATGATTTGGGGGGAGGACGTGGGCATATCCCTAACCCTTACAAATTTTCCGTGCATGATTATTCAGTAGGCACAATCTGAAATGACAAGGATGCATTGTATTTATTACCATTTATTCAATCAATAGGTTAATGTGAATCTGTCTTACGTGAGTAAAAATTAGTATGAATTGATCACAGGGTTTGTCTGTACCGAAATAGTCACCAATGTAGCTGGAGGGCTGAGAATTTCATCATTTACGGGATGTTAGGTCTACAAAAAACACTTGAAAATCACCTCTCCCCCGGGTTATTAGTAGGGGGGGGCTCAATTTGCAATGTAAGTTTATGCTAAATTGATCAATTGATTTGTATGTTTGTTTTTTAGAATTCAGTGATCACTGCCCAAAAAATAGAAGAGAAGTAACTTATTCATAGATCCCTGCTTTTTCCAGTTTTTTAATTGATCATCCCCAACATAGCATGCTGCCAAAGGTCCTTTCTTTGTATCAAACCAATGAAAGATAGAATGCTGAATGCATTCATATCTGACCCAGGGGTCCTAGGTATCTTGGGCAAGCTGAACTTAGGCACCTTTTAATGTAGAGTATCATCTAATATTCCTAAAGAAATATCTGTCTCCAAATCCAGATATTTTATTCATTTTGACTGTTTTTAATCTGTTTAATTTATTTCTCTTCCTATTTTTATATATTCATGTTTGAAAAGTCTTACTGTCTAAGATACATGGCAAGAACCCCCTAATTGGCACTTCATGCAAATGCCCTGAAAACATTTTCTGTTGACCAAAGGTGGAGATTTTTGTGTGAATCCTCACTTTTCACTTATTCTTTAGAAAAGAAAAGAGTCGCTGTCATTGTCTTTATTAGCATTTCAACATCCATCGTTGGACATACACCTTCCCCCAAATTCTCCAGACCTCTCTATCATGGGTGCCGCAGAGATAGTACTTTCTGTATTTATTTGGTTTACAACACCACTTTATTTTCTGCCAGCCATAGGTTCACATATGATCTCCAAGGATCTACATTGTGACTCATGCTAAGTGCTTATAACACATAAAACCTACTTAATTTCACTGTCTGCTCACTTAGAACTTACAGAGAGGGGGGTGCTTTGATCAAGATGTTAACTTTTCAACTATAACTCCAGATCCAGGAATAAAAGAATTAGTTTCATAAAAGGCTTTTGTCACTGCTAATAATGATTATCATGTCATTGACAAATACATCGAACATTTCTGAATTTGAATAGGTTTTCATTCAAAAAGTACAACATTACTTTTCAAACAACGATCTTAAGCAGAGTTAAGTGCAAAGTAAACATAAAATTTATAATTTTCAGAAGATTCAGAAAGTGTTTTCCACACATTTTTCTCAGAATTTCCTAAATGTTTTATTTCATGCAGTCAGTAGTTTTGTGAAGGGCCATTAACATTGAAAGAGTTTTTTGCACAACTGGATTCCATCTTTTCTTTCTGATGTTGACATAGGCAGGGAAAGTTGTTGGAAAATCAAGTAAGCAGCCCATATGAACATGTTGACTGAACGCATAAGTCAGACAAGAGCAGAGTGTGACCCATTGTGGCTTCCACTATTCAACAGGGACAAGGTATGGAAATCCGAGCCTAACAATAAAAGAAGATGAAGAGATCAACATTACCCAAATCCTACTTTGTGGTGTGGCTACCATTGGAATATTCTGTACACCTGAATCACATTCCAATAGAACACCTGAAGGAGGCCATGAAAATGGATCGGCTGAAACATTGTGTTAACAACAAAAACAAGAAAGAGTTCAATCGTCTGAAAAAAATTCTCTGAATATTTTTCGTGATTTGAACATTCTGCTATGGTTGTCATTTTTATTAATAACTAAGGATAGAAGCTACTTAGAAAATAACCAAGAAGATGTATTATCTGATGTCTCACAAAATGCAAAGATTAAAATAATATGTGTAGTAAAATCTTTGCTATGGTTGTTATCTTCATCAATTACTATGTGGAGGAGACTAGTAGGAAAAGTTTTGAACATATGTAGTACATAGAGATGGCATATATATATATATATATATATATATATATATAAATGAAAGGAGACAAATAATCCTGTACCTAAAGTGTAGCCCTACCAATTCTTGTATTCTTATAGAGACCACCCTTATATAAACACAATTTATCTACCGTGACTCAGGTGTGACGGAATGTTATTGGTTTCATGGAGAGTAGAAATGGTGGGTGTAATATTTCTTCATGGCTTTGAGTAATGCTTGTTCAAATCTGTGGTTGTGCTGCAGAGGAGGGGACTGAAAGGGTAAGTAGGGAAGAGCCTCGGGTTGGTGTCCAAGTTTCTCATAAGCCAGAAATGGCCTCGGGTTGTTGGCAGGAATTAAACATTTCCTCAATGACTTACAGGTTGACAGAGATTGAAAGGCAAGGAGGAAAGGGAGACAAACAAGGATAGAATAAGAGACCAGAAAAGGTGAAAGGAGAAAGAAAGAAAGAAGGATGAATAGGCAAAGAAAGAAAGAGGCAAGAAATTATGAAAAAAAGCAAGAAAGAAAGAAGTAAGAAATGGTGAAAAAAAGGAAGAAATGATGAAAAAAAGAAGGATGAAAAGGCGAAGGAAGAAAGAAGCAAGAAATTATTAAAAAAAGAAGAAAGAAAGAAGTAGGAAATGGTGAAAAAAAGGAAGAAATAGTGAAAAAAAAAGGATGAAAAGATGAAGAAAGAAAGAAAAAAGAAATGGTGAAAAAAGAAAAATGAAAGAAGGAAAGAAAGGAAAGAAAAAAGTAAATAGAGATGAAAGATTGTGAAAAGCAGACAAAGAGAATGAAAGACAGGAAGAAAGAAAGAAAACTAAAGCTTGAGACAAATACAAAGAAACATGAAAGACAAAGAAAGAAAGAAGTAAGCATGTAAGTAAAAAAAGAACTATAAAAGCACACAAGAAAAAAAAGAAAGAAAAAAGAAGTAAGCAGAAAAGAAAGATTGAAGAAAGAAAGAGAATGAAGTAATAAAGAAAAAGATTTGCAATTGGTTCTCAAAAATCAAAGAACAAAGAGAAATGTTTTGAAAAGACAAGAGAATGAGAAAAAAAATGAAAAAAATCATGGAAAATGATTGAGAAAATTGAAAGGAAAATATATATATATATATATATATATATATATATATACTTATATATATATGTATATATATAAAATAGAATAAAGAAAAAAGAGAAAAAAAAAACAAAAGGAAGAAATGATAAAAAGCTAGGGGACTAAAACAAAAACAAGTAGATAGGATGAGCATTTGTTTGTGTATTAGCCAGATTAAAAGACAAAAACAAAGACAGGGAGGTGATGGGAGTATGTGTGTGAGGGGGTTATATGTATGTAGGGGCGATTATGACTGTAAAGAGTAAAATGGAAGAATTGGGGCCCTTCCCCACCAATAAGGAAATCCCTAAAAGCTGTAAATGAAGGGATTAGGCCTAGAGAAGGCACAAAAACCAGATATAATATGAAGGTTTTGCATAGGACAGACATGATGCCTTGGAGAAGAGACAGGTATTTGCTAGACTTAACTTAGTTTGGCACAAGGCAGAGCTCCTAGTGTGGACTGTACTCATAACAGAAATAAGGGACAGTGAGGTCAGTTTGCTAACCGATGTTTAACCGCAAATTATTAAACTCAGCTTAGCATAGATCAGAAATATAAACCACCCAGTGAAGATTGTACTCATTATGATAATAGTCCGGGAGACAAAGCTTGTTGAGTGTTACTTAATGATTGGGAATGCAGATATCAACCAACTTTAACTTGGTCAGCCACATGTGTGGAGCATCCAGTGAGATATGAACTGATGACATAAGCACTGATCTTGAAGACTAGCTCACTGAGCATTACTCAAAGATATTCACTGAGCATAACTGATCGTGAAACAAAGCCATATTGGTAGGTAATCCAACAAGGACGACAGTGAATTCATGTATTATATGAGCTTTAAAATCATTGCTCTATGGTAGATGTAATTTTGTCCGTATCAAAGGAAGTGCTAGAAGATCTGTAGTCAGAATATTAGTGTTGTACCTGTATGTGGATGAGATCTGTAAATTTGGCTAAATAAACTTGATTTTAACAGGAAAATAACAAACGTTTCAAAGCTTTTTTCTCTTTTGAAAAAGAACTTTGATCATGTTGAAATTCGATATTTTTCACTCTACCGATCCAACTCAAAATATAGAACAGCAGACTTTGTGACCTTGGGAGGTAATGATTAAACAATTGGTCTACTTTATAGAAATGTAAAAATATATTTTTTTAGATTTTATAAAAAAAAAATGTCTCCAAAAGAGACTCAACGTCAGGAGTCTCAAGGAAACATCTTCTATTTTGAGCATTTTCTTCAAGAAAAAAAATCAATAAGTATTGACTGAAGATGAAGAATTAGTTGAAACCTGATCAGAGACAGGAAAATGATATTTAATGAACATTTCAAAATACATATATATATATGTATATTCACACACACACACACACACACATATATATATATAAATATATATATATATATATATATATATATGTATGTATTAAGGAATGGATATATAAAATCCAACAGAATGATTATAAATTATGATATATCATACAGAAACTCTTATTTGAAATGATATCCCGTCATTAAACGGTTAATGTATCACTTAGCCCAGACAACGTAAATAGAATAAAAAATTTGAAAAATGTGGTTGCTGCAAGAATTGAACCTACAACCGCATCTTCAATTGTTTATTCTATTCACGCTGTCTAGGCCAAGTGATACATTAACCGTACAATGACAGAAGATCATATCAAATGAGAGTTTCTGTATAATATAACACAATTTATAATTATGCATACATATATATATATATATATATATATATATATATATATATATATATACACATATATATACATTCACATATATATATATACATCAAAGTGTATGCAGACGTAATGGTTAATGATATGGAAAAGAGCATTAACAAACTGAGTTCAAATTCAAACTAAGACTGCTCATGTTAACTTCCTACAAAGACTTTGATGATGAAATGAATCAACTATTCCTTGTGGTTTGTCCTGTCGTTGGCCACATGACGGTTTCTATTGAGTGACTAACCAGAATAGTTCCTTTGTTTATTTGCTGTATCTTTTTCTTTCTTTTATCCTCTAACCTTGTCATTTGCATTTCTATACCTTATCTCAACTTCATAAAACAGTAGTATTGATTTAATTAAGACATTTTTCACCCTTGCCTTCTACTTTTGATGAACAGAGTAACTTTTTCTGTTCATTATCCGTCAGTAACAATGGACCCTTCCCCTAGAAGTTCTGAAGTCTAACTGATAAAAATCCTACTCACCATTCTAAAGAATTTGACTCTTTGCTTGAATCAGTTCAGTATAATTTTTTCCTAACAAAAATCATCTTGAAGAAATCCAAATATATCTTCAAATACAATCTTAAACTATGGCATCAAACACTCTAAATGGCTGCAATGCTGTTTGAGCAGGAGTGTCGCAGAGATGAAGAAGACAAACAACAAAGACGAAAGATCCGCCAAGCCCAGGAGAAGCGAAATACTAGGAAACAAGATTTAGCCAACGAGGATGTATAAACTATATGTGTGTGAATTTATTTTTATATACATACATACATACATACATATATATATATTTATGTATGTGTGTGTATGTTCATATATATATTTTGGAATAGACAGCAAATTTACCTACTTCCTATCAAACGTCCACTAAGAAGACTTCTTGCAAAGACTAATGGATGCCATTGTAGAACTTCTTCTCCTTCTGGGCATATTTTCTATTTTCACTTTCACTTTCATCCTTCCCATGATGCTTTCCTGCAGTTTCTTTGTTGGTTCTCACTAGGCAGTAAGTTTTTATTGAGGATCTTCTGTTCAGGTTTTTCCTTCTGGCTCAACTAACCATTACTTGGCTTGCCTTACAAATGGCTCTTTCAAATCAGTTTCCACAGAGTTGAAATGCAGCTTTATTGGACAACAGAACAGATGTATAACTTCATGAACACACACATACAGCTGTATATATATATATATATATATATATATATATATATGTTTAAAATTTTTTGAATGCATCTATACCCTTCTCTTTATGTAAATTTTTTAAGTACAGACACACACACACACACACACATATATATATATATATATAGATAAATAATAGTACTTGCAGATAATCAAAGATATATAAATAAAATGTAAATAAATATATGTATAGGCGAAATAAGTACATATACAAAAACCTCCTTTGTTTATCGTTTGATTTCATGCAGCCAACACACACACATATTTGTGTATACATATATTACTTTATTTTGACATAATTTTAATAAAAATGGTAGTGTGTTCGAAATTTCAAAATTAAATGAAATCCGCCATTCTATATAAATGGATCAACCATGAAAGGTGTCATGGATGTTTTCTTGCCCAAATCTCAAGTATATATATATATATATACATATATATATATATATATATATATATATATGTGGGGCTTTGATGGGTTCTCCAAATAGCCTTGTATGCATCCTGATAGCAAACAAATAAGATATATATATATATTGGCAAACAAATAAGATGTTTTTATAACCTGGCAAATCTACACCTTCAACTTTGCTCTTTTCTTTATATTTTAAGCAATCTATTTTTCAGCCACAAATGTTGGATACACAATACACAATGAGAATCCAATTCACTTAAGTAATAATGATTTCCAAAACTCAGAGGATATCCATTGCTGCATAGTGAGGTGCTAAGGCAGTATTTATTATATTTTTTGTCTGTATAAGGCCGGCTTCTTTCAAAAGCTCTGTCTCGGGAGGCGAACACTTTATCAATTGTTTACTAACACTTAAACTGCAAAAAATGTAAACAGTCAGACTCTGTGGGAATTGAAAGAGATTTGAATAGATAAGACCATTATAATAACTTTGTGGTGCCAATAAAAATATGCCAGTTTCCATTGCATGAGTGGGCTTAGTGATCCTTGGAAGTCTCAAGTCTGGTCAAAACCAGAACTTGATTCTTACAAGGTTTTTCATGACCATTCCTTTGGCAGGATGCATGTCCACTAAATTGATATACCTCCCCCCAAATCACAATTAGCAGATGAGTACATAAAGAAATTTGTATGAATGAAGAGTTTTCCAAGTGGACTGTAAAAATAGGGGATACAGTAAAGCTCAAAGTCACCAGCAAAGTCAACAGCAAAGTCAACATTGCACCATGTTTGGTGCTCAACATATGCCGAGGTATGTCAATGAATTGGTAGTTTAATGACAAAAAAAGCATTTATTTTATACGGCAAATATTTATTTTTCAACATAATCTTCTTACTTGTCTATGCACTCAAGCAAATGATTTTACATTAGTAACATAGATCAGACATTACACAGTGACATTTTCGGATCAAAAATCAGCTTTCACTTGGGGCCAATTTCGATAATGGGTCCCTTCATGTCAAGCTATGTAACTATTGAATGTACAATAAACCTTGCTATAACAAAAGAATTGGGGAGAGGGGATGGTCTTTAAAGCCAAAAGTTCCTTATACCCAATGGTTAAGATGAATAAAAAGTAAGTTCCATTGTTTGCCACATAAAACAAAGATTGTTCAGTAAATCCAAAGGAAGTTTTGTTGGGTCCTTTTTCTATTCCTGACCTTCTGTACATGCATTTACTGCGCATACTGAATTTCTTTCAGTGAATAAGAAGTTATTTGTTTATCATATATATCAAACTTTTTTTTATGTAAATCTGAAGTTAGTGCAGATGGATCTACAAGTTTGCTATATCTTGACATTTTCAAATTCTGAGTGAACAAGTGCCTCACCCAATGTTGATCTTTATTTAAATTCTTGAATTGTTCTTTCTTCTTAGTGTTTCTAACTCTTATAAGTCATTTTAATTCTCTTACTGCTTTTTTAAAGCATTTTTGTCTTCATTTCAAACATGTCATGTAATAGTTTCCAACTTTACAATTTCAACATCAATAAGCTGTTTTAGCATTAAAAAAAAAATTTTTTTTACAATTCTTAGTACTGTTACATAAATAACTCCTTTTTTACTAACCTTTTGAAGTGAAAAGTGGCCGAAAGATCATGCTTAGGGTGGCCAAAAGTAAACAAGAAAAAAGCCAAAATTTGTTAAATTGAGATTTGTTATAGTGAGGGTTTGCAGTATTTGTGTGTGTGTGTATACTCACAAATATACAGACAAGCATAAAATGGTGCAGGTTATGTTCAGTGTATCTGCATTGCATGATGTTGACATGAAAAGAAATTTTACATATCAAACCATTGTATATAGTGATTCTATGTAAAGAGGCTTCACTGGACAAGAAGATACGAAAAACTTTTTAGGAAAGCGTGATGATTATAATGTGCAATATGAAGGGTAATTCATGAAAGATAGACTCAACAAACAAAGAGCCTCGGGGAAGAATTGCAGTTTTCAATGGTGCAGATCATGTGATACGCAGGAGTGTTTGGAAATTTTACTGCACTTTTGTATAGAGATGAATAAATGAATGAAAAGGATGTATAGATAGGAAGATATGCATCTTTCACAGTGAGAGAGAGCAGTGATAGATGGATTGGAGACAAGTATCAAAACTTTTACAAGTACATGAACGTACTGACTGCATATTGCCCAATATGCCAAAATACAAATATTCATAAACATACACATACAGGATAAACTGGAGATATGATTTTGTGTCATGGCCAAAAATGTTTAAGAACCATTGAACACAACCGTGGAAAAGGTGAGTTGATATTAGAAATGCTTGAAACTGTCAGTATAATTTCTCCAGTTTCCAAGTAGGTCTGTCAGTCTAACTGGCTATATATATATATATATATATATATCATGCATACAGGCAATAGAGGGCTGAAAACTCCCTACATTTACTCTGTATAATCTCTAAAATGTTTTTTTTTCAAATTCTCTACCCAAATAGATTTTTTAAGGGGTGGGGGGTCAATTCATGATGTAAGTTTATACTAAATCAGTCTTTGGTTTGTGCCCAGTTGCATTCACTCTAGTTTTTTGAAAATCAAATTTTTTAGTTATCTCCCAAAAAGGAAAAAAGTAAGTTATTCATTGATGATACTGTTTTCCAATTTTTCAATTGATCGTCATCAACTCAGCATGCTGCAAAAAGATGCTGGTCACAAGACAATTTCTATAGTGTGACTAACTAGTTTAAATACATATTCCAACTAAAAGCCTATGTATTACTTAAATATGTATACTTACACATACACCTTTTTTTTAAAAACTTTGATGTGTACATGGAAATATATTTATTGAGATATGTATCAGAGATAAAGTCTGATCTCTATTCCAGCCAGAATTTACCTAAAAACAGCAACCCTCCACCCAGCCATTCCCATCTTGTGTTTCCCTTCCTCCATATCAGTATTGTTTCCGATTATTCTATGAATGGCGATGGAAGGGGTCACAAAATTCTTCAATTAAATGACGATCTACTACACCATCAGTTATTTGGCTTGAAGATGTCTCTGCATTTTTGTCCTCTTGCCTCATGGCCATTTTGTCTTTATTAGCAAAGACATACAATCCTGTTCCTGACTGCTCTGCTAGTGAGGGTGATCAGAAAAGGCGTTCGTGGGTGTGGCAACCCCTCCCTCCAAACTGCCTTGTCTTCTTGATGTACACATAGAGGTAGACAGTGCTTAGTAAACATGTATTGTTTGCTTCAGTCAAACACTATTTTTTTTGTTTATTCTTTTATTATATTTTTTTAATGCAATCACAAGCAAACCCCCAAACTATAGATTGACACCTCAACCCCACTTACTCAATATTGGAAGGAATTCCTTAATGGTATCGAATTCCAAAGATAAGAAATGAAGATGAGATTGGATCAGTTGAACCACCTCGATTTCTTTGCAGACTATTGGTTTTCAAACTGTGTGCCATGGCACAATAGTGAGTCGCAACAATCTCCTAAGTGTCCTTAAAAAATTTCCTAACATAAAAACATGCATTTTGATCCCTGAATATATTCAATACAGATATTATGTTTGTCCTGCTTCCAATACAGAATTGCCAACCCAGTGAAGTTTAATCACAAGATTTTGTAAGATCAGAATCTTTTTAGTGACAGATGAAAGAAGAAATGGGGTGTAGTGTATATATATAAATCAGTATGCTGATATAATAGTTTTGTTTATTGACAGCTGAAATATTTTTGTCTAATTCATTTCATTTTTACTGTTGGTGTGCCAAGTCAAATATATTTCTTGATGTAAAGTTTGATTAAAGTTCACAGACCAGGAATCTATTTTAATTATTTTACACACTTTGTTTCCGTCAATAGTTTATCCAAGAATTCTAATTTTGTATGCATGACGTGTGGCTAGGCATTATCATGGAAAAGAATTGTTTTTTCTTTGATTGACTAATATTGGACGTAAATGTTGCAGTTCTTGGTGTATCAGTGATTCAAGAAGATGTAAAGGATGTTTCTTCTTACCGACCACCAAAATAGTGACAATAATGCTCTTTTGATGCAGGTTTTTGTCTGGGGAAGTGTTTTGGTGCTCCATCTCCATACTCTGCACAGA
>OY735220.1:10005433-10037933 GCA_963457665.1 Thysanoteuthis rhombus
AATCATGTCATACATGAAATGTCTATCATACAACCATCTCTTCAAGATCTATATATATTACAAACTACTTATTTCATACCTATCCCAATTGATCCATGTCTTCCATCTGAGTCTTTTCAAATCTATTTCAGTCAATTCAAAACTGTGCATTTCAGTCAGATCATTTCCTTCTCAGTTCATTTCTATCTTTCTATTTCAGTCAGTTTATATCTACCTATCTCAGTTCATTTCTTTCTTTTGATGTCAGTTCATATCTGCCTCAATCTCACTTGGTTCATTTCTATCTTTCTGTCTGAATCAGTTCATTTTTATCTACATATGCATATATATATATCTATCTTTTTCCATGGTATAGAATTACCTTAGCCCCTTAAAGGGCCCACTCGACCAACCAGCCAAATAGGCTAGAATGTCTTTTCTCTTTATTTGCCTGTGTGTCTGTGTGTGTCTCCAGGTTCTCCTGTTCATAGTTGCAATGCTACAACCTTGAAAATTCACCTGAGTACATCACAAGGCACAATCTGAAGAAAAACTTTTTTTCGTTTTTTCAAAAAGGTGCTTTTGAGGGTCATCTATAGTCATTTAAGAACCAGCAATGCCCAAATCTTATGCTGGTATTTTCTAAAGATAATTTTAGATGGAAAATCTACCTTTTTTAGATAATTAGTTCTGGTACATGTGTGGGCTACAGTGATTCACGTATGCGAGGTATGGCTATCTCAGTTTATATCTTATCCCTCAATCTCACTTTCAACCTGAATCAGTTCATTTTTACCTTTTCCAATATTAGTTCCCTATCTTTCTATCTGAGTCAATTCATTTCTATCTCTCTATCGCTTTACAAATCTATCACACATTGTTCATTTCGACTGATTTATCTCTGCGTATGTTTATTGCTTAAAATCTTGTTATTTTCTTTATTATACTTTTTATTTTACTTCTTGGTTTCTGGGGAAGGGTTTTCCTCCTTTTCTTTTTTTTTTTTTTCTGTGGCTATTATTATTCTCCCAAATGACATTCCAGGGAAACATTTTTTTTTTTGTGGTAATGTTTTGCCTTTTTCTGAATTTTAAATATTTCTGTGTCTTTTACAGCCTTTTGTCTTTTTCTTTCCTTTTCATTTCCTGAATAGATGTCATTTTTTTTTTATTTGTTTCAACTCTAATTATTTTGGCTTTGAAATAGTCATTTCCAACATTATTTCTCTTTACACCTGGCTTTTGTTTTCAGACAGAAATTGAGAGAAGTGTTTTTGAGGAGGAGTATTATTATTCTTTGCAATAAATATTTGAACAGATCTTACAGAACAGACTGAGATAGTGAAGAAGAAAAGGAAATAAGAAAAATAAAAATTGGAGAATAAATTGAAGAAATATAAAAAAAACAAAAAACTCTTAATAATTAAAAGATGTATTTTATATCAGATATGAATTTATTTAAAGAAGGTTTGGAAGATAAAAGAAGTTGAAGATATTTGTTTTCTAATATTGGAATCTACACAAGAGGAAAGGAGAAGATGATATAATCTAAAAAGGACAGGTCTGGTTAGTCACTCAAAACTGTCTCATGACCAACATCTTATGGCAGCAGGACGTGCTAGGGGTGATCAATCAAATAATTGGAAAAAAGGGGTTATCAATGAATAAGTTACTTCTCTCACCTTTTGTTGGGTAGTGATCACAAAAAATGTCTGAATTTTCAGATAACAAGCGTAAATGCTATGGAACACAAAGCAAGGGGCCAATTTTGCATGAACTCACATTGCAAATTGATCCCACTCAAAAACCCTACGTAGGGAAGAATTTGGTAAAAAAAATTGTTTTTCTTGGCATGATGAGGAGTGAATGTTTAATTTTTCAGCCCTCTAGCTCCATTAGTATGGTCTGTATGTGCCATACATACATAGCCAGCCAGCCAGACAAGCTTAAAAACTGACAAAACCTATTTTGATAGTTTTTGATGACAGTTTCTGAAAAGGATGAAGTGGGAGGAGGAAAACAAGAAAAAGAGGAGGGAAGAAAAAGGAAGAATGATAAAGTGGAAGAAAAATGAAAAAGAAGAAGAGGAAGAAGAAAAATGAGAGAAAGAGAAATGAAGGGGAAAAGAGGAAAAAGGAGAAGAGAATTGGCCAACTCATTTGGATGATTTAGCGGGACAGGACCTTTTTTTTTTTCTGAGCATGGATGTTGACCAATACTATTGCAGTATGATAATGACCCCTTTGTTCTTGTAGAAAATGCCATGCAGCAATCAATCACAGAGCTGTGTATTCTCCAGACCTGTCATTTTCAGATATCTATTAGTTTATTAACTTCCTAGTTAATTTGTCTTTGCAATGCCTCTTCCAACCTGGCCAGAGTATGTGACAATTTTTACACTACCTAACCATGGGATTGAACTCCTGACCACCAGGCAGGTTACTAGACACACACCGCCAGAACTTTTATCCATCAAGCCAATATTCTTCTTGAGATATCCTCTAGCATAGGCAGTGGAATGAAAACAATCTACCTTCACGGATTGAATAAAGAGTTTAGTTCAAAATTCCAGGAAGGTTAACAACATAAATCAGAAGGAGTCCAAAGGGCATAATGGCTGAAATGTTATGAATGTAATAACCAAGATGAGGGTACAAGTCCAAGTAAATCATAAGATGATAATTATGATTTCTCACCTTGGAATTTTGAAAAAAAATTTACATTCTTATTCTATGGTCCTTCTTCTGTTGGAGTTAAGGAAATTGAAAAGAAATAGTAAAGGGAAAAGAAAGAAATAACCCAAACAGAGGTGTAGCTAGAGATTTGGGGTCTGGGGTGCATGGCCATCTGAAGGGCCATCCTTCAACATTTAGTGAAATTTCTTATAGCATAACATGAGTAGAAATACAGTAGGTGACCTATTTAAGAAGCTTTTGGTAGTCCTTTTCTTTTGGGAGACTGGGGCAGGTGTTTTCAAATTGCTTCCTCCTACTTACTCACTTGATTCTGCCTATTAAACCCAAATATATCAATTAATCAGGCATAACAACAATTGTCAGGTAATATTCCTGGAATAGCAGGATCATGATACCAACCAGGGCCATTATTGTCATTGAGCTTCATCCATCCAAAAACCTCTCAACCCCACCACCGTACTGTTGCATATCTCTAACCTGTTTTCTACAATCTCCTGACATGACAATCGGCAATATTTAATGTTAACAAAATGTTTATTAGGATTCTATATTGATTCATGTTGCCTAACAATGATATGGCATCCCATCGGTTTCTTTTTTTTTTTTTAAATGACCAATCACAAAGTAAGAAAATTTATCTCCTACTCCACCTTTTATTTCTACATCAGTTAATTCTCTTGCCAGGGTGTTGGCAGCTATACGTTCAGTAGTGCAGAAAGTTGAAACTCTAACTGAAATAATCCATATTACTTCGTACTAATGCCCTTGGGAAAGGCATGGTCCATCTCCTCTCCATCAAGCTATGAATAAATAATGGGTGAAGGGAGTGACGCCGCTTTGGGTGCTTGATGCCTTTATTGTCACATCCCACAAAACCTAGAAGAACTTCAAAATCTAGCCAAGATAGAGGAGCATGAAAGGAAACCTGTGACATGTGATACCCGAGCAGAGAAAGCTTGCCTTAGCCAGTGTAAGGGCACTACTTACATACGTTTTATGTTAATTCTCTTTCACCTTTGACTCTTCTTGTAAACTTTCTTTCATCCCAGATCTGTTTAGTCACTCAATAGAAACCGTTACATGACCATGTCTCTTGGCAGCATGTTGTTTTGAGGGTGATCAATTAAAAAAATGGAAAAGACGGTGACCAATGAACAAGTTAATCTCACCATTTGTTGGGCAGTGGTCACTGAAAACTTAACTTCCAAGTGAGTGAATGCTACTGAATGCAAACTAAAATACCATAAACTTGCATTGCAAATGAAAACCCTACCAGAAAGCGATTTAGGAGTGAGAATCTGAAATAACAAACAAATGTTATTTCTAGAGTTAATGAGGAAAAAATATTCAAATATTCAGCTCTTTAGCTCTCTTGGTGTAGCCTGCATGTACTTCCTAAATATACATAGCCAACCAGCCAGACCAACTTAAAAACTGAAAAAACCCATGTAGATCATATCTTTTATAGCTTGTTGAACAAATAAAAGTAAAGATAATGGGATTCTATCAAAAGTTTTGGATTGTTTGGAGAGAATGGCTTCTTGTGTCCTGGTTTGTATTTGCTCCCAGCAAAACTATTGGGAATGTGTAAATATCTGACTTTGTCAGGTTTTTGCAGGTAAATGTTGGCACAAAGTTTATTTTGGATTATTCGATGTATTAAAATCTCACAGATAAGACTTCAGTCTTTGGTTTAGATCACTGTTCAAAATAGACATTATTTTGGTAAGTGTTTTGTTATTCATCTCATACTGTTTTTCCAATCATCTAATAGTCTACTTTTGCAGGCCATCTATTATTCAAAGTTTGGCCTCATCTAGTAATCTATCCATGGACATCTATGGTTGGAGGGTTATTTGCCCCATCCTGGATCAGGCCTTCTAGACTAGGGTGTGTATTTGTAGGAGGGGGGGGGGTGTTGAAAGTTGGAACTTTATAGTCAATCAAGGATAATGGTACTGTACAATACATGTAACTCAATGTGATCATATGAAAAGATGGTATTATTCTCCACTGGTAACATGGTAACTGTCAAGATATTCCAAATATATAGTTTTGTCCCCGCAACTCGTAATGCGGCAGTGGACGTCCATGGATCTAACCATAAATTTATAAATATATCTTTGTTAGTCTCAATAACTGTTGAGCTCAGTTGATTTATATTTATCTTTGCTGAGTAGAATAAATGCTTTTTCCATAATACATACTGCATTATTCATGTTCCTACATGACTTATGCATAAAAGGCAATGAATGGACATGGTTCATTTAAGAACTCCAATAACTAAAAAGAGAGAAATTTGTGTACTGAAACATTGGACCATGCTGGAGAGCAATCCTTAACTGACCTGAACATTCCATTCAATGGATCACTTAATGTCCATGATAGATTCAATGAAGTAAAACTTTATCTGAACTCCATATTACATATACCAGGCAAATCTATATGGGATACTTGTACAATATCTGTATTGACTAAATAATCAAGATGCTATGTACATCTTCATCAACTGTTGTAAGACCACTGCTGGACAAAGGTCTTTGCCATTACCTTGCATAAGGAGCATGATTGTGCTAATCTCTGGCATGTCTTCCCAGCAAATCTTTTGATCTCATCCCACCATCTTGTATCTGGTCTTTTCCCACTGCGTTTACTGTACAATGGGTACCAAACGATCAACTTTTGCATCTTCTGTAATCATTATTTCTTGCAAAGTATCCAGCCCATCTTTATTTTTGTCAATTGTATAATATCTTTCACCTTGGCCTGCCCACAGATTCATGATAATCCTTATTCTATCTTGTAGAATTATCCCAAGGATTGTTCTTTCCATGGCTCTCCGTGTGATTCTATGTTGGTTTTCAATTCATTTTGTTAATTTCCATGTTTTGAATCTGTAAGACATAGCTGATATTATCCATTCATTGTATACTTTACGCTTCAAGTATATTGGCTGTACACTGTTGTATTTCAGCTAATATATCTGGCAAATATAATATAGGTTTTTACAATACTTTTTATATAATACTGTACAATAATAACTTATATATATATATATATATATATATATATATATATATATATATATATATATATATATATAAAATTATTATTATATAGAACAAAAAGAAGTGAAGTACCCAAGATTGGATTCTGCCACTTGCTGCCCACAAGTAGTGCATACACAGTTGAACAGTAAACTTCACGTTCTTAAATGTGAGAAGTTTACATCAAAATAACAATAAAAAGTGCCATACATTACAAATGTATGCCAGTAACATAGGCGGATGTTAAGACTATCAAGAAATTTGTACAATATCAGAGATTACTGAGTAAAGCTGGCAGCGCAATAGCTTTGTCTACAGTACAATAGGCATAAGAATAACTTGTAGTGTTTGCTACTACACCTAGTTATGTCTGTTATATCCTATTATTCGAACAGGGTTTTTTTGAACGCCATTATAACCTGATGGGACCACAAATATGCAGTTGGATGATGTCTAGAAGCGCATCAAGCAATGCATGTGTTTTTATTGCTTTTTACTAGTTTTTTTTACACCTATTAAAAACTGTCAACCAAAACTATCAACATAAGTTTCTTCAGTTTTCAAATCAGTCTGGCTGACTAATGTATGATATGTTACTCCTCATTATGTCAAGAAAAAATGCCTATTCATCTTTTGAAACACCCACCCCAAGAATTTTTGTCCGACAGTATTCATGTTTGTTCTTAGAACATTCAGATTTTTCCAGTGATCACCATCCAACAATAGGTAAAAGAAGTAACATTCATTGATCATCCTTTTTTTCCAATATTCAATTGATCACCCCTAACATGGTGTGCTGCTAAAAGATGTTGGTAATGTGACAGTTTCTATTCGGTGACTAAGCGGTCCCGTCTAATCAGCATTTATTTTTTCATTTGTTCCTGTAATTCTTATTCATTTATTGTTTTTTGTGCAATTTTATTGTTCAATGAAAAGAAATAAAAAAAATAAGGTGGCGGCAGGTGGGAGGAAGATGGCTCTCTTTATTTACACGTTGATTCGAGTTGTTAGCTGAAGCACAGGAAAATGGCGGGATGCTCGATCAAGAGTTTGGGAGATTGGAAGGCCCTTTAACATCAACAATCAGTTTACCCGCCTCGGCTGGTGCAATATAGTCTATTAGAAAACATTCTAAAACCTTTCCCTTATCTCCAGGCTATTATTTTGCCCTCCGCCTCTTGTCCTTACCCTCATCTCTTTCATTTCCCCTTGTACGGAAATAAAAAAATAAATGAAGTCGGGTGTTCGTTCTGTTTCTTGATGTAACTGTTGCTGCCAGCTACGACATAGAAGATGACAACTTAGCGTAAGGTTTGGGCTGGGACATTTTTAAGATCAACTGTCGGCTGCTCACAGCAATCAAAGGGGGCCACAAAAAGGAATGTCCCAATATGAAGACGAGCAGACCAAGGGGTAGGGGGATAGCCAATATAAAATCTTATCTTCCTAATATAATCATCTTCCCGTTCGTTGATGATGAACCGAGTTGTCTTCCGCTTCTCTTGCCAGCCAGTCAGAGAGGAAATTTTCTTTTCCACGCATTCCCAGGTATTATCGGAGCGTGAATAAGTAAGTTTGGACTCTTCTGGGGATGATGGGGATGATAATGAAGAAGAAGAATCGATGCTTGTCTTCCGAACGCAACTATGTTTCACTAACTTAAACAGAACATTCCTAAAGATTTGCTTCTTTTACCAAGATTCCAATAATCCTAAACAGATATTTAACACTTGTTATAGAGAGATAGATGAATAGATATGGACAGACTGAGATAGATGTGTAGACTGATAGGTCTGGTTAGTCACTCCATAGAAACCGTAATATGACCAATGTCATTTGGATGCAAGCTGCTTTACAGGTGATCAATCAAAAAATTGGACAATGGTGTGCTCAAAGAATAAGTAACTTCACACACATTTTGTTGGGCAGTGATCACTGAAAAGTTGGAATTTTCCATAAACGAACATAAATGCTGCCAGACACAAGCTGAATGATCAATTTAGCATAAACCTACATTTCATAAAGAACCTCCCACAAAAAATCTACTGATGGGAGAATTTTCAAAAAACAATAAAACTTTTTTGTAGACATACATATATATATATATATATATATATATATATATATATATATAAATACATAGCCAGCCAGACCAAATTGAAACCTGTGTTGACATTTTTGGTTGACGGTTTCTAAAAGATCGATCTGAACAGACTGAGATAGATAGCCAGGAACAAATGAGGAAGGGAGAGATAGATAGATACAAACAGTTTGATAAAGCGATAGATATTGTGAAATCGTCTCTACTCATGCCAAAAACAAGGATGACATCATAACTCTTGATATTCTTTTTATTAAATATTCAGTAATCTGCACTTTTTAAAATTATGACTTATTAATAGTGGACTGGTATTCAAAACTGTGTTCCACAGAACCCCAGGGTTTCATGCAACCTTTCCAGGTGTTCCGAAAAACAAAATGACATTTTTGAAACATACTTAATAATTCTTCTTTAAATAAATGATTCGTTCATGGCTTTTACAGGTTTCGAGTTGATCTGGCTGGTTATGTATATACATGTATGTCCAGAAAAGAGTTTTATTGTTTTTTGAAAATTCTCCCCTCAATAGATTCTTAGTGGGAGGTTCTATTTGACATGGAAGTTTATACAAAATCGATCACTTGGTCTGTGTTTGGCAGCATTTATGTTTTTTAATGGTAAATTCAAACTATTCATTCAGATAATTCCATATACAAAACCATAATCAAAAAGATACATACCTATATAGATGTATATATTTATATACGTAGAAGAAAAATTTGTTTTCACAAAAGGTACCCTCAAAAATGTAATGATTGAAAAAGGTTCCCTGAGTAGTTAGAAGACTGTAGAGCAATCACTAACAAGTTAACCACACATACCATTTCGATAGTTATGTTTGATCCTCAATCGTAGTCTTCTGCTGGAGTAAGCAGAGAAAATAAATATCAATGTAAATTTCAGAAAGGAACTAACATGCATCGATAACACAATCTGATTTTTTTTAACTCCGCATCAACTGCCTGTCTCTCTACTTTTTCATTCTTTGCACTTTCTTTCATATTCATGTCTCTATACATTGCATTTGCAGTGACTGCCTATGAACATTTGTTCATATCCGTGACCTTGAGTGCAGAGGAAAGGCTATTCACTCATCTGGTGATAATATTGAGCTGGTCAAATTTGTGGATGAGATGTCCATAAAAGCTTGTGCCGTGCAATTCTTTGGACATCAGGTGAATTTTTTTTTTGTTTTTCAAATGACCGCTTTCTTGAACCAGGAACGAATCGGTCCTGCAGAGTTATGACAAAACACTTAAAATCAGGGATGTTCACACAGCACTTATAACTCAATCAGAAGGAAATATCTCACCAAAATACTATGTATGGTCAAAACTAAGTGATGACACTCCCAAAAAGTTTTCTTATAGGCAATCTTTGGGTTATGAAGGATATTCATCCTTAAGTCTGTCTTTGAGGAAAGTCAGAGCAAGTACATAAAATTCTTATTTAGCATCTTTTAGTCAAATGTTCATCTTATATAGAATGTATATAGAATATGTTTTGCCAAATCTGAAAAGTTGCCCAATTGGTGAAGTTTTAACTTGGATAAATATGTAGTTCATTTAATCAAAATAAGGATATAAGAGATTATTTTTTCACAATCAAAAGTTTATGTAATAAGTAAATATTGCACCGATTTTAGTATTAAATATATTCTCACATTGAATTCCTCATCACCATCACGCCATTTCTCCCTTTCTTGATCACTTTATAATTTTCATGATCATTTTTTTTTTCTTTGCTCATCACCAGCATTTGGATCGGATTTACACTTTTGAGACAATGAGAGGAACAAGACTGGCTGCTGCAGTTCCACCCACTCCATCTTTCATTCCGATGGTTCCTGCAATTTTAGTATTGTATAAATAGCAAATATGAAAAAAATATTAAAAAAAACATTTTTTTTTGCATAAATATATTTATTAGAATGAAACAAGCCCTTGCATATCTGTATAAAAATTTTTTGTTAATATCTAAGAGTTGCTGATTTATCCCCACCAGTAAGGACAACCTCTTAGCAATCAGCTGGTTGTGAGTTCAAATCACAGAAGGGGACGTGAATTTTGCTGATTGGTTTACACCTCTAATTTTGATGAGTATTCTTCTTATTGTTCTTGTTCTGCTTACAATAGAAAATTTTGACAAAATTTAATCATTTGATGTATCTAAATCAAATTTGGAATATAATAGGCTTTATAGTAGTCCTTTTGTGAGTATAAGTTGTGCATAAGTCATATGTTCTTAACCTAAGAGCCCTCCGTACCAGAGGAAATACTTTCAACTAATCCATGTTCACTGTGCCTAATTCTTGTGATCTAATTTACCCCTAAAAGGTATCTTCTGTCTTCAACTTTAACTCCATATAAAAGGTGCCAAAATTGATAGACACCAGTTGGTCCCCCCAGTAACTCATGAGCATGAACATAACTCACAAACACGCTTCCTCGTCAGTCCCCTTCTCACTTGACTCAAATGCCAATCTACGGCATAATTCCTTTCATACAGGTCGTGGGGTTAGGAGAGAGTAGTTCTATCAATATTCGGCATGTCTCCATTGACCTGCCGTCTCACTAACATCATGAACTTACCACGGCCTATTCTCTAATCATTGTCAGAGTGACACCATAAAAAGGCAATAAACCAATTCATTCACTCCTTATATTGGTAAATTCTGACTTGTATTCCTCTCTTATAGAAGATAATTCATACCCGTGTGTCAGAGTTCAAAGAATTTATCTTATAGAAGTAGAGACAATATCAGCAGAGAAGATGTTAGACTTTTGATCAATTTACTAAGAGCATACCAAGAGAATACAAGACTAATAATGTTACTTCATACATATCTGCAGGTGATTCCTACTTTCAAAACAACTTATGATGGGGTAGATGGAGACAAGACAGACAATAAATGTGAAAGTATAGTTAAATAATGAATCTAGCATTAAGTGCATTCAGTTGGGGTTATTGGGGTTAGGCTAAACTTGAATCTACCACTACCCAAACCAAGAAGTACATATCAATATAATATCATTACGATTATGTCCCAAAATACATTACTGTATATTTTAAAGCACATTTATTATGAAATGGTTTCCACATGACCTGAATTTTGATTCCCCACTGTACATCTATTCATACTATATATATATATATATATATATATATACATATGTGTGTGTGTGTGTGTGTGTGTGTGTGTGTGTGTGTTTGTATGTGTGAATTAATAGCTTTATAGCCTTATGATAGAAATGTATATATTTTACATAACAAATCTTTATTTTTCAACTTAATCTCCATTTGAGTAATATGCTCAATTTTGTGATGAATATGTTATTTCAGACTCCTGCATACCAAAAGTATTGTTAGCTCAGTTGGTAGAGCAGAGTCCTGTTAAGACATATATATATATATATATGTGTGTGTGTGTGTGTGTATGTAAAAGAATTTTGAGATGTAACACCTGCTTTTTCTTAAATTTTTCTCTTCATCTTCTAATTGTTGCTTTCATGAACATTCTGTCAGATCACTCCACATCCACAATGGAAACATATATATATATATATATATATATATATATATATATATATATATATATATATATATATATATATATATATATACACACAAACACGACACACATGCTTAAATATATAAAGATATTAGCGTGTTTAGAAAGTGATTATGCATTCTCATGTTCAGAAAATTATGTATTTCCAAAATAGAGATTAAAAAAATGGATGCCCGTGAAGTTTAGTTAAATACTATCCCTCAATAACATAACCAACATCATAATCAATGACACCAATCTTAAAATTGAAACTGCTCAATACATAAATCATATAATGAACAGCCATACACTAAAAGTTTTGGAGAATAATCACTCAACATGTGTAACTTGGTTCAAAATACACCACTCTTGATAAATCTTTGTTTTTATATATCTATATCTATATCTCTCTCTCTCTCTCTCTCTCTCTATATATATATATATATATATATATATATATATATATATATATATATATATATATATACATACATACACCGGCCTGTTTAAAGGACTTGGAGAGTTTAGGAGTTGAGTCAGAATGCAGCCACATCCACTTGTCTTAACGTCAGATAAATCCTCAATTATTTCTGTTTGCTTATCTTTTTCCTAGGAAAGAATCAAGAGAGAAAAAGTGACATCATCACAAATTGATTCTTGATTCCTAATCTCATCTTTAATAGAAAAAAAAAACCCCTGAAAACAAGCAAAAGTCCAGCAAAACAAAATCCATCAAGAACACTGTATTTTGAACAAAATAGCATTTCTGTGTAGGACAGTGTTTATCCCGGCATTTTGGGAGCCCTCACCAACCCAGGGCCACCCTAATTGGAAAAACGTTTAGAGAATGAGTCATCCTAATATGGCTGGGTTTATAATGAACAATTTGGCAAATTAGATAGAAAATTGCAACACTGTGCAGTTTTAAAAATTGTTGTTAATCGGTTGATGAAAAATTACTGACACATGAAGTGACTTTTAAGTTCCCCCTCCTTTTCCCCTACAATGTCCTCAAATTGACTCCTGCACAACTTTGACCTCATCAAGTTTCTTCTGCGGAACCCAAAATCCCATATGGCACTGACAGGCATCACGGAGGAATTTCAGAGAGAGGATTTGAAAATTGAATCAATGTGCCGACTCTAACAGATATTGCACTTCCCACTGACGACATGAAAATAACGTGAACTAGCTGGACCCGTGGAAATTCCATGAGTGTTGATAATCAGGATTATCCATTATCTGATGCCTTACTTCTTCTATCACACTTAGCCTGTTTTCTCTTTATAGAATGGCAAGTCTTTGGTAGAGCAGGCTCAGGCTTCAAGAACAAGAAGAATCCCATTTGTCCTAGAAAGAAGAGTATACAAATGGGCACCCTCTCAATAGTCATCTATAAAGCGTAAAGATAGAACCTAACCAAGAGACTGACCCTCAAACTGAGAACCATGCAATGTGCACATGAAAGAATCACGCTCAAGATTACATGGAGTCCAAGACATCAAAGAAACTATGAGGAAACTAAAATGGCAAAGGGCAGGTCATGTTGCAAGAATGGCAGACAACCAATGGGCATTACATCTCACAACATGGATCCCCAGAGATCAAATGTGGAACCGAGGCTGGCAGAATATGAGATGGCAAGACAAAGTGGACAGGTTCAGAAAATATTGGCTCAGTGACACCCACAATAGAGAGGTATGGCAGCTCCTGGAGAAGGTCTTTGTCCAACGACAGATGACAAAAGACTGATGATGATGATAATGATGTTGATGATGTTTTTATCTAAATACAGACATGGATTAGTTTCATATACAAAGATTTTCCTTCCCCCTTAATGAACAACCAAACTCTCTTTCCTTCTTTCCTATATCTTTATTAAACTACCTAATGTTATACTGAAAGTGTAACATTCGAACACAGAAAAGTAGGAACAAGCATAATTATATTATAGTCCTTCGCTTCTACGGAGCCACTTCATTTAAGAATCCTGATGCTTCATCCAGTTGCCATATATCTTGAGAAAAATGTCTTGTCACTTGCATGTCATGAGGATGGATGGAGAAAAGAGTGACTGTGAGAGCACGTGCAAACCACTCTTCCTTACAGCCCAGGTTGTAATAACAGTGAAAAGCTGTTTCACTATTATCAACCTTAACAAGAACTCATCAGTATTTTAGTTTAAGGGATTTCTTTATATAACGCACACAATCTCACTAGGACAATGCTGAATGAAGATCATTATCAATGCTACTGTGATGGTACCTCATATTGGTTCTATTCAATTGAGGATATGTGTGTATAAATGGTTACCAGAGGAGTGATATCAATAGTGCTCACTTTGGTTAGTCAAGTCAAAGTGGTTGTGAGAGACTCATAGTGGAATTTACAGTTTAAAAAAAAACAAAATTTTATTTCATGAACTGGATAAAAAGATATTCATGGGAAAGAAGTGGTGTCCAGTCCATACCAAGAACATTAAAACTTCATCATCATCATCATCAGTCTGTTAGTGTCTGTCGTTGGACATAGACCTTTCCCAAGATTTGCCAGACCTCTCTATCATGGGCGTCATGGAGCCAGTACTTTCTGAACTTATCTAGTTTGTTGTGCCATCCTATATTTTGTCAGCCCTGGGTTTGCATGTGATCTCTGGGGATCCATGTTGTGAGCTGCAATGTCCAACAGTTGTCTGCCATTCTCGCAATATGACTATTGTCATTTAAGTATTCTTATGGATTTTATGATATCTCGGACTTCAGTTTTTTCTCTTGTTTCTCCTTTGCCAAATATATAAAAGATACATAGAGACAAGACTAAGATTACCGATAGAGTGCAGGCTTAGCTGGACTTCTATTTTTCCCTCTAGGGTGCAGGCTTAGTTGGATTTCTATTTTTCCCTTAGGTATTAGTATGAAACCTGAATCAATGGTTCATACCAGAGTAGAACCTCTTCCCCACATTTTTCCATTTTGTGGGTCAATACTGACCAGTTTGTCCCAAAAGGAAGACTAATATTTCATTAATAATCTATATTGAAATTCTTCATCTCAGAAGCATACTAAGTATTAGCTTGTCTAGACAATATTGACCATTCTGAAATAGCAGTTTTATTACTATGGCAGCCACCTGTCAGGCATTTGCCTCCAGGGCTCAGATATCACTGTTCTATCAACCTGAAATACTGGCCCTTTTCCCTATTGAGCTTTCTTGAACTTACACTATTTGTCGATCATCTTCAATCATTGAATAATGTCTATTACCCTGTTTGTATTTCAAAGTCATATCTGAAATATTGACTTTTTATATCTTACACCAGATTCTACTCTTAGAGGTTGGTTCTCTCATGCATTGGTAATGTTGATGGCAGCTTGAGAAACATTTTGGCTAAGTTTTAAATAATACAATAAAATTATGCCTAATTGTTTTGAAAATTTGAAGTTTTTGGTTCTGTATTACCCAGGTTTAATTCAGTGGAGGTAACAGTTTTTTGTTGCTACTGCCTGGATAGGAGAGGTAGTTTGAATAGAGCATTTTTCCAACTCTCTTCTTCAACTATTGTGATATGCAAGTAATGAGACCAAGCAATCTGGCAATGAATTATTGGCATCATTCCATGAATTATTCAGATTAGTGTTCAAACTTTTTTTATCACTATATTTCTGCCTGTGTGCTCTCTGACCTTTCTAAAGTATATATTACATTCAATAATCTTCATCTTGTATTTCTTTTTTCATATCTATACAGCGTATACTAGTGGAAACAATGCTTCATCAAATAATTGCAACTGGCTGGCCTTGGGGTGTCATTATTTTAGAACTTCCTTCTAGATCCATAGGGTATGCAGGCCAAATTAGGTTGGGTGAATCTGATGTCCATTATTATATAGAGGTAGAAGGAAATCAGATCATTATCAGGTTGAGAGTGCATGCAGACCCCACAATTTGTTTTGCAAAAGATATATATATGTAAATTTTGCACACATGTTCAGCATATTTGAGGCCTACTTAAATTGTTTTAGGCACTGGGTGAAGTCAAAAGTTTTTTTTAGAAAAATAGCTCAAATGAAAATCGAACATTGGAAAAATATTATAGATGCTTCACATTGAAACTTCAGGTAAAGAAGACCATGCAGTCCAACAAAGAAAATTTTCGGACTGAAACAATAAAGATCAGGATATCAGTCTGAAATATTCATGAAATAAAGAGATTACTTCACTTCAAAACTTCAGACATTTGAAGATGATCACTTGATTCTTTGATGAGATGGCAGCCCAGTGATAAATGATTACATCAAACAAGACGGAACAAGTCCTTACACCCTACCCCTATTTGAAATCAATCTCATTTCAACTTGTCCAATAACGACTGCCAGACATCAACGAGGCCGAAAAATCTAAACATTGCTTTCTCAAGTGAATCTAACAATATACATTTTTAAGTTTCTCTTTCAACCGTACAAACCCTCCTCGTCTACGAGTCACCTCTCTCTCCACTACCCCCAGGGGGTGTTGATTGCTGGTGTGATTCGCATGTTGTAGACACAAACCAATTACCTGTGGAACATCTCTTGTCGTCTAGCACCTCTGATGCAATTTTCCGATCCGATTGGAATTTGATCTGATCCTGTCTGCAGACTCAGACATTGCAAAAATGGTGCCGCCAGCAAATGAGCAGCATAAAAAGGAGCGACAAAGGTGTGGTATGTCGGAAAATGCATAAACGCATGTAATTGAAAGCCGTCGTCGTTTGATTTGATATGAAAGTCAAGAAGAGATTGGTGTTTCGATTGATGATTCATACCGAGATATCATTATCAGCTTGATGGAGGAATAAACGGTTATCAAAACCGGCTTTAAGGACACTAATTACTTACTTCGAGAGAGGAATGTTGAGAATATACAGGAGTCAAATGGAGGCAGGTAAAGAAAAAAAGGAAGGATACAGCCTCCCACACACAAAAAAGATATGGTTACTGAGAGAATAGAAATGGAGAGAGAAGAAGAAATGAGAGAAGAATAGGGAGAAGACTGAGAGAGAACAGATGTATGGAAAGAGAGAAACAGGGAAACAGAGCAAGAGAGATAGAGAGAGAAGAGTAATCAATGGAGCAGATTGAAAGAAAAGAAGGAGAATAAGAAAAGGAAACATGCAGAAGGAAGAGAGAAAAAAGGAAGGAATTAGGAGAAAGATAGAGAGAGCAAGAGAGGCACACACGCACACACACAGAGAAAAGAAAATTAAGATGAAATTAGAAGCAAGTGTGAAGGAAGAAAGAGGAAAGAAAAAGAAAAGGTAGAAGGAAAGAAGGGAGAGAGAGGGAAGTAAAAAGGAGAGAGAGAAAAAAGGAAAAGAGAAGGTAAAAGGGAAAGAGAAAGTGAAAGGAGAGGGTAAAAGGGAGAGAAAGAAAAAAGGAAAGCAGAGGATGAGAGAGAGAGGAAGGGAGAAGGTAAAAGGGAAACAGAGAAAGAAAAAAAGGAGAGATATCTGACAGGAGGAAAGCAAAAGAAAAGACTAATTCAGATTTGAGGAATCAAAAGCCAATTTGAAAATGCCACCCGCGATTATGAAGCAACCTCACCCACCCAGCTTCTGAAGAAACAGAGCTAAGACAAGCAGTGGGTAAATAAGATGCAGTTCTTTTACAAACGTTTATTTAATTGCCTATAAGCGATCCAAGAAGATACTTCAGAGAAATTAGGAATAAGGAGACATGTTCAGAAAATGCCAGCTACCATTCGTTATTAATCCCAAACAGAAAATGATGCTATTTGTAAATAATTTAAAACTCATTTTTCTTCAGGATGATCCTTCAATCGACGCCTCTTCATATTATGGGTCTCGTAATTGTCTCAGTGGATTGGAACTGATCTTCGATATTGCAATAGATGAGTCATCTTTATCAACAGTTTTCAGGACGGTCAACCTCTAGAAGCTGAAATTAAACTTTTCCATGGACAAATGTAATTTGCCATATTTGAGTCATTTCTTTATGAGTTTGTCAATCTGTCCTACCTCTTACAAGATTCCAATAAAGGCTGTTACGTTAGATATTACCAAGATTAATCTTACTACCCAAACATTTTGACTTTCTTGAAGAAAAACATAAAACATAGAAACAAACTGATCTTCATACACAAACAATCTCAAAAACTGGGATATGTCCGAGGAGTCTCAAAAGAGTAACCCTTTCAAGACTACTGAGACATATTCCATGGTTTCAATGACTGCTAGGAAATATATATATATATATATATATACATATATATATATATATATATATATATATATATGTATATCCTATAGATCGCTTATAGAAATCTACTGGGGCATTTTAATTCGGGCATTGAGCACCTTAATAGATTCATTGTTGAAAGGATAATTAGCATCTAGGAATGGAACCAAAGATGTTTCAAGTTTTTTCAATCTGTAATATGATGTACACATTTGAACAAATTTTACTGTGACTAAGCTTAAAAAAAAAAGGTTTTATATATTTTCCATTAAGTTTAGGAGTAACAAATTCACCATAAATTTAGTAAAAACATAGACATACCTTTCTACAAAGTTAGAACAATATAGCTCTTGAGATAAGCTCAAGGAAAGATTCAAATAAAAAAGAAACAAAGTCCATAACAATTAGGTTCCATGTTTCAGCTCCATAGGTGACTATTGGTAGGATGAATTGGTTGTATATTCTTTTTTTTAGTACTGGTGAGATTTTTTTTATTCTTGTAGGTTGAGCTTGTTCTATCAAAGGCTTCCCATCCTAGAGTGATCCTTTGCTTGATTTCAATTGAGGATTTTATAGATATTCGTTGTCCTGAGTAGATGTAGTGGTGTACTTTGTTCAGTTCAGAATTTTCAATTTAGATCATTGTGTCTCTTTTGTTCATGGCATTTGTTTTGCGGAAGTTCATAAGGAGAACAGCTTTCTTGTTTTCTCCATTCAGTCTGTCGAGCAATATTTGGTGATCATGAAGGTTTTTGACAAAAGAAGCAAATCTGAGATCACGTAGGTACTTGCCGTCCATTCTAATTCCTTTACTTTCCTAGTCTTGGTTTCAGAAGATCATCTTGAGGCAGGCTGTGGAGAGTTTGGGTGAGCTTGTGTCTCCTTGTCTTATCCCTTTTTTGAGCTAAAAGGGGTCCAAAATTTTGTGTAGCTTGATATAGGGAATGCTGGGTCAGTAAATATGTTGCAATACTCTGACATCTGTAGGGTCCATACCTTGTTGTACAATGGTATCAATGACCAAGGGATTTCTACTGAGTCAAAGGCCTGATAGAAGTCAACTAATGCCACAGCATTTATATTCTGCTGCTTTTACTTCTAGTTTATTTACAGAATGTAAATGGTTGATGGTCAAGTAGAGCAATGGCCTGCATGCAGTAAGCAGATATGAAACTCTCTGCTTAAAATCCTTTGAATATGCTGCGGAGCTCATTTCTCATTGTGGGTGTTTTTATCTTCTCTTTTTATGCAGCATGCTTTAATTACAGATGTTCATTATTGTGTTTTCTATCAAAAATTTTGTATTACTAATGTATTGTGACATTCATGTTTCTTTTTGATCTCTCACACCCTTCCTTTTGGTTATGATTAAATGTTTGTATTTTTATAGCAAAAATGTGTTTATCATTTCCTGTTGCGTGTATTCTACTTTTATATTAAAGAACTGCAGTCATCAAAGATGGCGAAGGGTTCTATCTTTTTTTTATATTTTATATGTTTGTATGTGTGTGTGTGTGTGTGTGCTTGTGTGTTCCAGTGTTCATAGCCAAACCGTTTTGTTTACAGAGTTGTAAATTGGCCTCTAGATGTTTCAAGATGTTTTTTTACTTTATCTTAGATGTTTTTCCAGTAAAAAATTCCAGTGACGTCATGAATAGAATTCATTCTGACCATATTTATTCTTGGACGCAATTTTTTTTCAAATTTTGATGCTACAGTTGTTCAGTTTTTTGATATGATGGTGAGTTTGACTAAAGTTTATATACAAACAGCACTAAAAATATATGAATACATTTTTGAAACAAATTTCACTTGATTTCAATCGTAACCTAAACTATTCAATTTCTACAGAGAAATATTTCTCCGAGAATTCATCTTCAAAGGCCAAACAAGATGCGTTAAGATAATAACATACAGCATTCATCATTTAACAAATCCAATCAACCTAATATTTGCAAATTTAATAGAATTTCTAAAAAAATAAAGACTTTCTTAAAAATTCTATTAGTCAAAGTCTCAACCCTTACAAATGAAACAAACATATATTATATATGGCTAGAAAACTCATGCAAAATGATAACTTCAGGTGTGTGCTTACAATGTATATGGAAGAGAATAAATCTGACATCATAAATGGAATGAATTTGTCATGTACGATAAATCTCTACAAAAATATTTACAAACAACAAAATTATTTAAAGAATTCTCTTTTCCAGAATGGGTTGGTGTTTATAAGAAAGTATTATTTAGCATCAACAAGTCTGGTCAGTCACTCAATAAAAACCATCATGTGACTAGTATTTTCTGGCACCATACTCTGTTGGGGATGATCAATGAAAAAGTTATTTCTCTTACCTTTTGCTAGATCACTGAAAACACAGCTGGGCATAAATAGCATAAACATACATTGTAAATTGAACCCTCCATTAAAAACCTATTTGGTGGGAATTTTGAAAAGACAAAATAAGGATCAGATGCTCAAATTTTCAGCCCTCTAGCTCCATTGGTGCAGCCTATACACATCATGCATCCATAGTCAGCCAGTCAGTTGGACCAAATTGAAAACTGAAGAAACCTATGTGGACAGTTTTAGTTGATTGTTTCTAATATAAAGTAATGGAGACAGTCTCCTATTATACAAAGTTCACCCCTGAGGAAGGCCAATAATGGTTTGGCAAAACATGGTGATAAGAACGTCAATAATGTGAAACTAGCTGGACTCATGGATATTCTACCAATATTGACAACTGCCATAGGTTTCAATTTGCCTACCAAGTCCCAGGTGTACTTGTGTAACTCAGTGAATAACAATTGATTATTTCGGGTTGAAATAAACCTACCATGTCAATCGAGGAGCTTCTTGCAAATCTAACTTAATTAACCTCCATCTTTGAGCAGGGCTAACTTGAAAGGATGTTGGTCAGGTGTTTCAAGGTGAGCAGAACACACCCCTCCATCTCCACCTAAGACATGTTTGGGCTGAAAGGTGTAATAGTAGGCTACTACAGAGTCAATATTATAAATCAAGTTAAGTAGAGACTTACCCTGAGAAAAGAACATTTTGTTTTGTTTCTTATCAGTGACCGATAGAAAGGCTGAATTAGAAATTTGGTTGTGGGATTTAGTCCAGGAAATTCTAAATCAATACTAATACACAGTAGTGGCAAAGACTAATGTCCTTATCTTTGATACCTTTTGCAAGTTTGTATCAGGGTTGAATGAATCTGATTTTAAGCCATGGAGAGACCACAAGACAACACAGTACATCCAGGAAAAGACAAGAGTCAGGAACATCATTGAATCCATTAAAAAGCTCATATGGCAGTGGGCTGGCCATGCTGCACAAATGGCAGACAACCGATGGACATTGCGACTCACAACATGGATCCCCTGAGATCGCATGCGGGACTGAGGCCGGCAGAATATCAGATGGAGTGACGAGCTAGACAAATTCAGAAAGTACTGGCTCTGCAACGCCCATAATAGAGAAGTGTGGCAAATCCTGGGGAAGGTCTATGTCCAACGATGGACATTGAAAGACTGATGATGATAATGAATGTTCTTCGCAAAAGCATGCTCAGTTTTAATGTCAAATATCATGATGAAATGACAAGCCACATTGGTTGACTGAGTCTAGAATGAGCAAGTGAGCATTTGGGAACATCACACTCTCTAAACTGGTAAATCTACTAAAATGCTCTAAAACCCTTTTCCATCCTTGACAGGATCAAGTCATTAAACTGAATAATAGTTTATATGATATATTCTGATTTTATATACAGAATAATTACTATTGCATATCAAAGCTCCTTCTCTATAATCAGGTGCAGGTCTGTAATCAATGTAATATTCAATCATGAAGGCACAGGGTAAATTTTCAAAGTCTATTTTAAGATCAAAGTAATATCTCTGGTGACAGGAAATATGGTATCAAGTAAATGATTCCTATTTATGTAGATAGATAGGTTTTAAGCAGGGGCGGATTCATGGTTTGAAGTTAGTGGGGTTCGGATGGGAAAATCATTTTTATAAATAAATGTGGAAAAGAGAACAAATTTCAAACATCAAAAAGAATTAAGGACAATATGGTCCAACATTTTTCACTTACATTAGAGTTGTAGCTTATCAGTAATAGAATCAATACAAGAGTAAAATATAAGAAATGGATCCAAAAAAATAATAATTGAAAAAGATTATAAAAAATAAAAAATAAAAGACATGCTATTTATAAAGGTAAAGCATCATGTCTTGAAGAAGAAAACCCCAATGGAGTACGACAGCCGGTGATGAAGTTTCAGTTTCTGTTGTATGCTTCAGCTCAGTGATCCTTGCAAGTCCCAAGTTTGATCCATAAGTTTCAAGACCAGCCCTTTGGCAGGATTGAAGTTCACCAAAGATATACCTCCACCCTAATCACACACTGGGAGTGTACTCAATTAGCTGATGAATGAACTGGAAAATTTGTCCGAATGAAAAGAGTTTTCCACACTCTTCACCCATACCGAGAATTGAACCTAGGACCTCCTGCAGGTGAGGCAAACATGCTAACCATAACACTATCTGAGTGGATCTGTGCTATTTATATTTGAATATGAACAATTGAAAATAAATATAGAAAAATGTTTTTATTGTTGATTTATGATTACTTGTGTGTGTGTGGGGGGGGGGTGTATTCTATTTCTGTAATTTATTTATCTAGATATTTCTTTTTAGAAGCAAGAGGTGGGGTGGTTGGTGACTAGGCCCATCAGGCACCCTCCTGGATCCACGCCTGTGTGATTTTGATGTAAAGATTTATGATTACTCAGATTTTTACATCTATCATTTTTTATATAGATATTTCTAAAACAGAAATTTTAATTGTGCTTTGCCCAAGCCGAGCAGGTGTGTGTGTGTGTGTGTGTGTGTGTGTGTGTGTGTGTGTGAGGGGGGTCTGGTCTCCCTGGAACCTCCCCCCACCCCTGGATTGGCACCTCCATAATTCCGATAAAAAGATGACTGAGGATTAGACAATTGCCTGAAGGAACCTTCTGCATTTTCCTCTTCATTTGGCTTTGCTCAATTCCTTACTTCAGTGCAGTCACATGATTGATTCCCCTCTGCTAAAATTGTTTTCAAACTAATCCTCCAAGAAACATTAGTTCCATGTTTGCCTCAATGGACAAAATTCCTGACAACAAGGAGATTAATTGTAATCAGACAATTTTTTTTTAGAGAATTTTTGCTTTATTTTCCATTTTTACTGTCGTGGAAGGGACAAGGTGTTTGGGCATGAATTGGCTCGGGAGAAATGAGTCATCTTTTTTGAACTGTCATTCAATAATTTTTTTCTGCAGACTAGCATCTTCATCCTTGTTGTTTTTATCTCAGTGTTCCAGTCTGGCCTTTTCCAAGTGTTTCTAACATCTGAAAGCTTATCGACAAGATATCACGGTTTCTCCCTAAAAAAAGACTCTAAAATCCTCAAAAAAATCTCCTCAACTTGGCTCTACCAGTGCTTGTTGTGTAGATGACATAATCTAATGATATGTATGTCATATCTTTCATATCCATCTAAATTTCTTGCCCACAGTTGGAAAATGAAACGTTATTCTTAGCGTCACCAGTTTAATAAGAAATTAGTTGAGTTGGGTTTTAAGAACTGTTTCACAGAGAAATATAAAGTAAAATGGAAAAATGATAAAGACAAATCAATTTATTATAAGAAGATACAACACAAGATATCTGTACTTTGCATAAATTAATCACCATAGCCCACACATGTACCGGAACTAATTGTCTATAAAAAAGTAGTGGATCTTATTTCTAAGATCTTGAAAAAATTATTATCTAAAAAATACCAGCACAAGGTTTGGGTACTGTTGATCTAAAAGACCCCCCAACAGTGTTTTTAGATGGTGCCTAGAAGTGTACTCATGCAAATTTTTACAGCTGTAGCCAAAACATATGACCAGGGGTACCTAGAGACAGTAACACATGTAGATAGATAAATGAAGACACTAAAAGAGAGAAAATCAGAAGCCCACTTGGCTGGTTGGGCCATTTTTGGGGCTTCGGAGGTTGGATCAGGTAATGCACATTAGTTGTGAGCAGAATTTAAAGGTTGATCCACAGTTCTGTTCTACCCACAGAAGAAAGTGTAGTAAATGTTGCAAAAATGTCAGACCACCGCTGGACATCATGACTTACAATTTGGATCCCCAGTGATCCCATGTGAAACCATAGCTTGTATAAAATAAGATGATGAGACAAATAAGAAAATTTCAGTATTGGCTCCACAATACCCTTGTTAGAGAGGTCTGGCGAAAAGATTGATGTCCAATGATGGACACCAAAAGGCTGATGATGATGATGATGATGTGGGTGAGGCAATAAGCTTTGTGAGATTAGGGATTAGCAGGAGGTTATTTCCCTTCCCTTATGTGTAGAAAAGTTCAAATTTGTAGAGTATGGACACTACAATCAACATTAGCACCCATGTGACATGTAGAGGTCATTGGCTGAAGCCAAAATATTCGAAAAACAAGGTGGGGTGGGGACTTCTCAACTACTGCACTGCAACCTTAACCTGTTGGCAATCTCTCTCATAGTTAACCCTAACCAACCAACTAACAATGACTCAGAACATGGAAGTTATTTTTAAAATTTCAGAGGATAATCTTCAGAAAAACATAACCACGATCAACAGGAAAATTTAATTAACAGGCAGGTAATTAGGTCCATGGAATACCATCGCTAGTGAAAATTAAAAGTCGCAAGACCAAGTTGACGTACAGCCAATGTCAGTTATCCAAAAATTCATTTACGCAGGTGCTACAAATGAGTGTAGCTACCAATCAGTTCTCGGTTATTGAATATTAATCATCTAGCCGAAGGGTTCAGTTTGAAGCAGGCAATTAAGTAGCACTGGCACAAGGTAAGTGCAGAATGGAATAGAATGGTCCGTTTCTGTTATAAGGAATTCCTTTTTTCACCAATCATTGGAGTCATTCATGCTCGTAGAATGGGATGTGGAGTGGAACGATGGCTACTGGAACGGAAAGGAAATCAGCGATCCAAGGCCGCTTACATTTACCTTGCACTAATGCCTTTAGGAAAGGCATGAATCCATCCCCCTGCCATGGGTAAATATCTGGGCAGTTGGAGCTCTTTACATATATAACATCTTGCCCACTAAAGCAGTTTGAGAGCAAGATGGAATTTCTATCTCTGTAGTTCTACTAGTAATGCACTTGCTCCTACGGAAATTTAAAACTGTCATCCCCGGTTCATCAAATTAACAAATTGTATAGAAAGTCATTAAGCATGTTGGAGACATGGATGTACTGAAAACATTTCTCTCTACATACTTAGTGATAAGTAATTTTTAGTTGTGTATGAGTATGAGTACATAAGCCTTTAATTGATGAGAAACACCTTTCACAATCAACAAGTATAATGTACCTTTCTCATTTTATCAATATCAGTATACAGAGAGAGAGAGAGAGAAGGTTTGTGAGAAAATGTCAACCTAAATAGTCATAATAGGTTTCTTTAGTTTTTGAGCTGATCTGGCTATGTATGTTTGCACTAACACCCTGCACCAATGATACTAGAGGCCTGAAAATTTAGATATTTGCTTTTTTGTCTAGAAAAACAATTGTTTTTTTTAACTTCCCCCATTGTAGGTTTCTTAGTCAGAGGTTCGATAGCAATATAAGTTCATCCTAAATTGGTTCCTTAGTTTGTGTCCCACAACATTCACGCTTGTTTTTTGAAAATTCAAACTATTTTAATGATGATGATCATCCTTCTTTTAGCGTTTGTCATCGAACATAGATTTTCCCCAGGATTTGCCAGACCTCTCCATTGTGGGGGTTGCAGAGCCAATACTTTCTTAACTAATTTACCATAATATAAATACTACTAGTTTGGTTTGAACCATGAATTTATGATTCAAAATTTTAAAAAATCCACAGAGACACTAACCAAAGGACTATTTTAGCATAAATCTTCATTGTAAATTGAACTCTCAAATAAAAACCTATTTACGGGAGGAGTTTTCAAGAAACAAAAACAATATTTCTCCCACTCATTGAGAGAGTGTGTGTTTCTACTATGAATGGTTAGAGTGAGTAAAGTCCGGATACATAGATATATATCAGAACACATGAATAACTTACACCAAGCAACAGTGATTAAACCAGTCTGTTGAGGGTAGTGATGAATGAATGAATAAATTGAGCTGAATAAAAAGTCAAAATAAGTCAGATTTTCAAGGGATATCTGACAATTAAATACTTTCTGTTGTAGTGAAACTAAGAGATACAATTGTCAAAGGAAATTCTCATGACTGGCAACAAGTTCTGTCAAGCTTTAAAGGGTATCAAAGTTCAGCTTGCCAGGGAACCTAGGGCCGACCCTGCATATACACACACTTACTTAAAAGCTTTGTCTACAGCGACATGACAACATGATGTCATGTGTACAACATCCATGATTCAACCCCAAACATACCAAAAGATTACTGATTGCTAAAGGGGGGGGGGGACAATAAACAATTTGTGAAGATAAATATGGCAAATGGGGAAGGAGGTGACAGATACCAATGGGAAAATATTTGGGAAGGAAAGAGTTAAGAGCAGAGATGACAGGTGGAGATTGGAGACAAATGTGAAACTGGTTTATTGATGGGATTTTGGAATATGGAACACAGTTGCGAATGGAAAATAAGGGCTTTGATCAAGATTTATGCTTAGCAAGTAATCAAATCTATTCTGTTCCTATCTATCGCAATCTGCTCATAAGTATCTATCTATCACAGTTCATGTATATCTTTACATTTCTCAGTTTGTTCATACCAATCTATCTATCTATCTATCTATCCATCAATCTATCTCAGTCTGTTCATTTATATCTATTTATCAGCCTATCCACCAATTTATCTAAACAACTGAATATCTCTGTATTAGGAGAAAGAGGGGAGAAAAGTTAGGTAGCTTATTAGCACACTGACTGCCGACCATGAGTATACTAGTGATGTGTGGCGTCACGAGCATACTGATTGTGGACATTATGAGGTCAGAAATGAAAAATATGACGTTTTCTATGTTTTAAACATTTGCTCATGAATTTCCAAGGTCTTTTGCTAAGCATTCAAACATTTATGGGCTCCATGCATGCGGCAATGATAATAATCCGTTTTTTAATCCTTGACCCAAAGGAAGCCCAACATGGTATGATACAGCTTATTTCACTCGGCACAGGGTCCTTAGCAGTAGGTAGGAAATTCATTGAAGTAGACAGCCATGCAAAGTGTTAAGAGGATAGGAAGAGAACGGGTAGGAAAGAAAGAAAGAAAGGTATTTCTATAAGAGGAAAGGAAGCGATAGTGAAGAAAAGAAAGAGGTAGTTTATTATGAAGATAAAAAAAGGAGAGAAGTCGATGGCTGCTACTGATACTATATCTATGAGACACTGCTCTTATTTTATACACAATTTGTGTGTGGTTGTGCTCGCCTACGTTTGTCTTGACTATCTACCTCTATCAATATATCACCGTTTTCTTTTTGTCTGCATGAATCTGCGACTGAGTCTATGTTAAAAAGTGACGAATCCCGTCATACTATCCCTTCCCAACCAAAACCGATTCCTTCTTTCGCAAAATGGCAATGGAATCCTTTTAACAGAAACGCTCACAACCGACATACTCCCTTTCCTTGATATCTATTTTCCTATTCACGAACGCAGAAATTGCACACGTAACGATTTGTCATACGTGAAGAACAAAAACATACATGACCACGGAAAACATCTTCTAGAAAGATATTTTCAAAAGGAAATGTTAACATTTATGATGATATTGTTTTTTCTCTCCATCAATTTGATTGAACGAAAATTTAGATTTGCTCCATTTAATATTTTGTTTCTTTTATTACTTTCTCATTTGTTTGCTGTTTTTTCCCATTTTTTTTCCATTCAGCAATGATTCTATTTTATTCATGGTTGCTGTCTTTCTGATAGACTTTTTGTATTTAGTGAATAACTCCAAAGAAAAGGCATATTACAGTCTTATAGAAATGCTTATCCGTGAATTATATTTAAAACCATAATTTTTGTGCATCCTTGTTATTTAAAAATACAAAAAAAATAGGAATAAAGATAGCTTAATAGCACATTAATAATGGTGAATAAAACTCTTAGGAAAAAAAATTCTTGAAAGGAATCAAAACATAAAAATTGGAAAGTTTTTGAAAGGAGAAAAATGGATGTCACGTATTTTAAACGATGACTATTTCTTTTAAAAAGAAATTTGAAAAACGTTTCAAAATTGTCTTTAAAAAAATGATAGAAAAAATGATGATGAATTCACCAAATTTCAAGAGCTAAGATGCTAACAGGAGAAAAACTAAAAAAACTTTCACATGATGAGCTGCTCATGTAACCTCTGAAATCACAGGTAGGATTTATCAAAGATAAATTATTATAAATTATTATTAATTATTATTACTTATTTAACAGCAGTATTTTAGAATCCATTGTCAGACACATACCTTCCCTAATTGATTATATAGTAATATCAAAAACAATCAATAATACCCCTCACCAAAAAGATAACTCCAGTCTGGTTATTCACTCAATAGAAACCACTATGTGACCAACGTCTTTTAGTAACAAGCTAGGTTGGGGGCGATCAATTAAAATTTGGAAAGAGGGGTGATCAATGAAAAAGTTACCTCTTTCACCTTTTGTTAGATCACTAAAAAGTCTGAATTAAAAAAAAAAAACGAGCATGAATGCAGCCAGACACAAACAAGGACCAATTTAGCATAAAATTACACTGAATCTGATCACCAGACTAAAAACCTATTTTGGCTAGGAATTTTGATAAAATAAAAAAAATTTTAAAACAGTCTGCAATGTCCCCTTTCGGGATCACCATCATGTGTAGGTAAGAGAGCATTCCAATAATAGATAGTTCTTGATCTAAGTCTAAAAGCTTTGCACAAGCAATGTTAATATTTTTTTCAATTATTAAAACTTCCTGTAGGAATTTCTAACCACCTAGCACTAGAACTATCAAAGAAGCGACTGCCCCCTACTGGGTACATTATACATACGAGGGAGGCTGAAGAATGAATTCGCCAAAAATAGCAAGGATAAGAATATTACTAAGAACAACTCATAAATTATATTCTTTGATATTCATTTAGGGGACAGATAACTGAATTCAAACTGTGCAAGTCCAATTCTTTTTCCAGCATTGTTTGAGTCTGGCAATGGACAGAGTAAAGAGAGTGTTCCCAAAATGAATGATTAATGGGGCCTGGTTGAAGCTTCTAAGGGCCTAGCAAGCAGAAAGTGAATTAAAATTGCTCAAATAGAATGGAGAATAAAAAAAAAATATAAATAACCTCCCTACATCACCTCAAGAACTAAAAGAAGATGAGAAATTAAAAAAAAAAACTATTCAAGTAAAATGTCTATTTTGCCATTAGAAATAAATGTTTAACAGAAACAGCTACACTCAGAGTCTTATCTCTTGTAGATACAATAGAAAATTTCCAGACTTTTTTTTCTTCTTAATTAAAGTTGCAAATTGAATTAGTATTTGTAAATACAAATCTAATTATTTTGATCTGTCTCTCATTACTTGTATCTTCACTTGAATCTGCCTCTCATTACTATTATCTTTACTAAAATCTTCAGCCCAAGCATAGTAGTAAGAATAAAAAGCTGTTATACCTACTGTCAATCTCTACAGGAACAATATATATATATATATATATATATATATATATACATATATATATATATATATATATATATATATATATATATATATATATATATATATATATATATAATCTAGAAAACTTCACAGCTTTAGACACTAAACACACCAAAAACTTTTTTGTGTCACTTCAGTCACTCATTCCCTAATACCTATTAATGTAATTGATGTAATTATCTTCGATATTTTTTTAATGTTTTACATATACTTTGTTATGATGGTACTGTGTGTGAATTTCCTCTTGTTGGAATCATCAGTTGTTTACCATGTAAGTGTTTCAGGGATTTTAAAAAACAAAACAGTCATATTAACATGACATCCCAGCAGTATTGCTCAAAGACCACTTCTGTTTTAGTTATGATTTAATAACATATAAGATACGATCATAATGTATTGTATATGGATGCTATTTTATACGACAGACACATTGTTTAATTTTTTTTTTAAACATAGGGCTTAGTTACATAGGTTACCCAAAAAACATTTTTAACGATAAGGGATCAGTAAGTAGAGCAACTGACATGACTTGTTGTTCGTGACAATTCTATTGTGTGTTTACCCATGTAAAAATTAAATCCGTTGTGTTGGTTTTAATCTCAGACTATATAAATATATATATATATATATATATGTATATTATATGTACATATCTTATATACATATCAATATACATTTTTCATATATATATATATTAATTAAATACTTGAATTTTGTCTATGAAAATGGTATACCCGTTTTGCTATATTCAGCTCATCAGAAAGACAATGTAGTAATGTGAGTCTTACAATTGCTTATATACTTGGATTTTAGATGTGATGGTTGTAATTATTTACCTTGCAAGCATTATATGATATTGTTTTATCAAGGTTTGTTAACTCAAATTATATTTCACCTACATGTTTACACATATATATTTATATATATACACATTTTCTGAAAGCATATAATGATGACTGAGGTAGATGTATATTTGTTACCATATAAACATATATATAAATATATTGGTGCATGAATGTATGTGCAACATGTGTATATATATATACATATATATATATATATATATATATATATATATTTATATATATATGCATTATATTCTTTTCTTTTATTTATGCGTACATAGCATATGTGCAAAGAATTTTTTTTTAATAATTAAAACACCACCTTTAAACAGTGAGTAGACTCAGGGGGAACCAAAAACAATCTTGACAGAAACAGACCCCAGGGAAACATTTTTCGATGGGAACAGCGTGAAAAAATGAAAACAAGAGGGGAGGTTGACATCTATCAGAAAGCCTTTGAGATTTCATTGTCATAGATCCTGGTATGATAGGTAGGTTGGGGCGGGGGGGCACAGATCTCAATAGTAAAGGTGACTGTCATATTGGCGAGTCTGAGAAGGTATCACAGGAAGGGATGGATGATCTGTCTTGAAAAGAACAACAGGAAAGCAGGAGACAATGTCGTCTCCAAGACTTGACAATCCAGATGCCTTTGGTGCCGGCGATGACACCAAGCCTGGTGCCACAAACATGAAATATTCATTCTATTTCTTTTTCCTACTTCCTCCCTTTCTCTTGACGACTTCTTCTTCCGGCTCCTCCAGCCGAAACCTCTTCCCCACTCTCTGCTCAAAAAGTGACTCAGTTTCATCCCTCGACTTCTCTGTCCTCGACCCTGTCATGTTTTCGCTGTCTTTTTGTAAGTTTTGTTTTTATGATATTTTCAACTGCTTTATTTCTGATGAAGTCTTTACAGCCTCTGTTGGAGCAATTTCTTGACGTGATAGGATTCCCATAGGCAGCAGATGGATGGGAATAAGTGATAGAAATATTTTGATGACCTGATCACGCTCTACAGTCACTTGTTTACACAGCTATCATCACACTGATCATATATATATATATATATATATCCAATATATATATATATATATATATATATATATATATATATATATATATATATATATATATATATATATTGGCTTTGCAAACAAAGATTTTAGGGAGAGTTCTCCACAGCAGTAGGGTTAAAGATAGTGGGACTTGTAAGTGGGATAACCCCCTTGCCTGAGCAATCAAGCTTTAAGGTGAAGTGTAGCTTACCCAAACCAAGAGTATGTATGTTACGGTTCACCAAGGTGTTGCAAATAGGAGCAGGGCCCCTAGGTCGTAGGTCTGACAGGAGTGTCCTTCGACAGGCAGATCCCTGAGCTAGCTATACAGAAATTGTACTATAGATGAACTGTGATCACACCACAGGATGTGAACATTCATCAGTTGGTAGATAAATGGATATATACACAAGAATATATATATATATATATATATATATATATATATATATATATATAGAGAGAGAGAGAGAGAGAGAGAGAGAGAGAGAGAGAGAGAGAGTCTAGAAAGCTTTACTGCTTTAAACACAAAAAAATATTTTTTTTAATTTTCAAAAAATTCATGTCATTTCAGACAATTGATTTCCAAAATCTGTGAAAGTAATTTAATGTAGTTTTTTCTGTAGTTGTTATGTTTTACACAGAATTAGTTATTATACGGTACTATCTGTGAATTATTTCTTGCTGAAATAATCAGTCGTTTAGCATGTAACTGTTTTGGGGATATATATATATATATATATATATATATATATATATATATATGTATGAAATTATAAATTATAATTATGTTATATTATATTGGAACTCTATTTGAAATGATCTCCCATCATTACATGGTGAACATATCATTTTAGCCTAAGCAGCGTAAAAAGAAACAATTGGAGCAGATATAGACTGTGAATAGACAAAATGAAAATCCCGGAGTTAAAATAGTTATTTCACTCTTTGCATAATCAGCAGCTGTTTAACTACACTAATCCTAAGCAGTTACCCTATTAGATGCAGATTTGATTCCTGCTGCAGACACATTTTCCTGCATCATTTATTTTATTTACGTTTATGTTTGAAAAGAGGTATCAAAAAATAGTTATATGTGATCTGATAGAATGGTAATGAATTGCATTATAATATATAGAAACTTATTTGAAATGATCTTCCATTATTACACGGTTAATGTATTACACACCATAAAAAACGTAAAATGATTGTTTATTTTATTC
>OY735220.1:10042933-10087933 GCA_963457665.1 Thysanoteuthis rhombus
ACACAAGGATGAAAAGGAAATTTGTAATAAATTATTCAGCTTAATTTCATGAAACTAAAATATATTTTTCAAGATTTACAGCTGTTGGGTGAATGTATAATTCTCCGAGTACCTATGGATATATGTCTACATAATTACATTATAAGCATCTGGAACTAAGAAGTGAGTTCTGACAAGATCAAACATTCTATTCAATACAAAAACATAATATTCTATATAGGGATGCCCCCCCCCCAAATATAAATATATATATATATATATATATATATATATATATATATATATATATAAAAGTAAAATATGTGTATATATTAACATAAATGTCATACTTAGAAACACTATATATGTACTCATGTGATTAACAGGCTATCTACATTCATATATAACTTCAAAATTAGATAAAACAGAAATACATATATATATATGAATTTTCTAATAATAAACAGATCATATAAATGAACCAAATGTCTGAATAAGCTTCACGATTATTTATTTCCGTTTAATGAAAATATATCTATAGACCACTTGGGGAAATAGAAAAATATTGGCCCACGTACGATTATGATTTTACGACTAGCTCTTATATTGTTACATCATATCACAGCACTTTGGGTAAAAAAACATTTATATCTTTTTCATTATTACACTTCATCTTATTTTCATTGCAAAAAATCTGGGTCAATACATCATCATCATCGGTCTTTTAGCATCCGTTGTTAAACATAGATCTTCCCAAAGATTTGCAAGACCTTTCTATCATGGGTGCTGCTGAGCCAATAGTTTCTGAACTTGTCTGTTACATCACATCTTCTTATATTTTGCCAGTCACAGTTTTGCATATGATCTCTGGTGATCCACATTGTGAGTATTGATGTCGATGTGTTATCTGCAGTCTCTATCATTACTTTTATTATTTCATTTCTAGTTTTACTCTATCTTTTTATTGTTGCCCTTTTATTCTATCATGAACTTTTTCATGTTTAAAGCAAACATCATGAAATAGGGAATACAAAAATATCTTCCAGAAGACTTGAATCGCATCTCACAAATCTGGTGCCCATCTTGAACAGATGTGATCCAATCACTTCAGCCATAAATGTGTTAACAGTTAATTGGAGCATAATCTAAAAACATTCTGCCACCCTTAACTCTTTGATTCTGTGCACCATCTTCATTTTATCACTTGTTTTTTTTCCATATGTGACAACACATCTCAAGTAGACACTTTTTGGTCTATTTGTTGGTTGGTTCTAGTTATATTAAACCACAGAAATAGGAAAGAAGGAAGGGATGTGATGTCATTAAAAAGTTTGACGTCATTAAAATAATTCTGATTAATTCCTTTTTACCATGTTATAATTAAATATCTGAGGTACACATTTTTATATTCAAACAGATCCAAAACTGACCCCAAAATGCCAAAAATGACCAAATAACATAAAAAATGACCATTCATGATTTTCATTCCAAATAATACTTGCAGACAATTTCTGTACAGCAATATTTCACAAGCATGAGAATCAATTGACTCAGAGAAAGACTTCTTGCTCTTCCTCCTCTTTCTCCCCTTCCTTCTGCTACTACTACCATGGATGGGGGATGCCTTTTTCAATTTATGGTTCTTGATTTCTCAGATAAAGCATTTCAATTATCAGTTTATTATAAATATTGCACTATTTTTAAGGCAAGCTTAGGACCGAAGGTGACCCAGATTTTCTGATTTTCTAGACCATGGCTTGATATATACTTTAGATATGAAATAAACAATGGAAAGGTAAGATTATCGAGATGTCATAAAATGAAATAAGGCGGAGGTAGAGGGGTGTACATATGAGAAAAGATATTTCCACTCATTTTTCTACATTAGTAATCTTTTCATAAATGAATACACTAATCGAAGAATGATACTGAAATTTCTACTAAATTTCATTAAATGGTAGGAATTTGGTAGATTTTTCGAAAGTGAGTATATCTTCATCATAAAAAGTTTACGATAGATTTTCCAATTGTTCTTTTTTTAAACAAATGCCAACATAAACTTCAAGTTTCATTAAAATATAAGAGACATTGGTGGAAATGGGGAGAGGTACGTAAAAGTATAGGGAGGGGGATACGTGAGAATACTGCCTATTACTACTACTCAATTTCAAGGTTTTTAGATGGTTAAATGTCTAATAATGGAAACATTACTATATACCAAGTTCCCAAAGCCCAGCCCTGAGATATCTAGCTCCCAAGACTCATTTCCATCACATCAAAGAGAATAATTTCTTCATGAGATTTTTTTTCCATTTCTTGTCATCTTTAATGAAATGAATTTCACAAAAATTGATTAAATCGTTATATGTGATTGAATGTTTTTTTTTAAAATAAAGGTACCAATTTTCAACAAGTTTATAATCAGTCCTGCAAAGCAACCAAGTGGTGAACTACTATAAAGCCGGCCAAATTAAAAAAATAGCCAGTTTTTTGGAAGCCTGATAAATGGTCTGGTACCTCTAGTAGTTTTAGTGTTGTCGTAAAAAGCAACACGAGGGGGCAGAAGTAGTAATAAAATAATGGTAATGAAAATGTTTCATCTACAAGAAACTTCAAAAGATATCAGCTCATCTACTTAAGTATAGGTCCCTTTCATTTACCTCTCTTCAATTCGTCACAAACATCTTCAGTTCTTTATCAAGTAAGATCTATATGCAGTTTCTGTTTTCACTGACTTCTTAGTCAAAAGATTAGTAGAATATAAACACATTTAAATCAGATTATAGAAATCAATAGGAACCTTTCCTTACTCTAAGAAATCTTTATATTTTGGAATGCCAACCCAAGAGACATTTCTCAAAAAGAAGCAGAAAAAAAAAACTCTTCGGTCTCTCGAAGAGGAAATAGCTTATTGATTAAAACTCAGTTGACTAAACATTCAGCAATTCACTACTTTCTTTATTTGCTTGAGACAAACTAAACAAAATGGATTCCAGCCAAGAGAACATCTCTAAAGCTGACAACCATCACAGGGGTATGGCTAAAAAAAAAAGGATGCTTGCCCTTTTTTTCTTTTCTTTTCCAAGAAAAATCCCTAAGAAGAGGAAGAATTAATTCCATGACAAAACCCAATAATTGATAAAGCTTTTTCTTTCAAATAACATTAAGAGAGTTTATATTTGGAGAAACTAGTTTGTCAGAGGATTTTACGTGATGTAGAAAGAAAACAGATGAAAATCCAATCTTAGGCACACAAGTGGTAATTGTTTATAAGATAAATCAGTTTATGCTCTACCCTGGTGAGGATCTAGGATTTTGAGCCGGGAGAGGGGCTCTAAATGGAAACATTTATTTTTACAAATAAATAACAAATGAAAAAAAAAAGAAAACAAATTTCCAACATCAAGTACAAGAAAGTACTATGTGATCAGGCATTTTAACTTACATTGAGTCATAGCATTTTAGCACAAGATATGATGAAAGAGTCATAAATTAAAATAAATCAATCAAAGAAAATTATGACAGATCTACTAAAAAAATGTGTTTGTTTCTAAGGTTAATTTATGACTGCTTTGAATTATTTGGGTTTTGTAATCATGAAATGTTTTCATCTAGATATTTAAAAAAAATGTTCATGTTTTTCCCAAGTAGTGTGTGTATGTGCATGTGAATGTATATGCGATCTGGGCCTCCTGCCATTTCCCTATCCCCCAATCCTGGATCAACACCTGCAATTCCATGATAAAACCCAATAACTGATAAAGCTTTTTTTTCAAATAACATTAAAACTGCTTATGTTTGGACGAACTGGTTTGTTAAAAAATTTCATGTGCTATGGAAAAAACAGACAAAAATCCAATCTAGGATACACAAGTGGTAATTGTTTAGAAGATAAATGAGTTTATATTCTCTACGTTTGTGATTTTAAATCCTTGCTTTGGTTTTGTCAATATTGTCCGAGGCTTCAGGTAAAGTGGTTGTGCTAACATCAATAACAAATGATTGAATGATAGATTACATTTTCTAGACATTTAAATTGTGTTACACTCTTAATAAGGATTGCGATAAATCTAGAGATTTATAGAAATCCAATCAGCAGGGCTCACATTTTATAGATCAGTGGTTGGAGAAAAAAACTAAGAAATTTTCATTAAGTAAGCCAGATGTGTCTTATAATTGAATTCTGTTATTACACAGATACATGCAGAGAAATGCAGACATATATGTATGAATGGAAAGGAGTATGTGTTTATAATTAGGGACCGTCAACCAAAACTGTTAACATAGATTTCTTCAGTTTTCAAGTTGGTTTAGCTGGCTTTGTATGTATCACTGATACGGGCCACAACACTGGAGCTAAAGTGGTGAAATTCTCAACATTTATTCCTTATTTTGTCTGGGAAAAAACTTTTTTTTTGTTTTTGAGTCCCCCTCCGTTTGATGGTGGTGATGTCAGTTTACTATGTAAGTTTATGATAAATTGGTCAAAATTTTTAATTCATCATCCTCAACATAGCATGCTTACCAAAAGACATTGGTCATATGGAAGATTCAATTGAGTGACTGACCAGGCCTGTATATCATTTTAGTCATTTTATTTTGTTATTTATTCAACTGAAAGAAATGTAATCAGGATTCAAATAAAATGTTGAATTCAACTTCCGCTGTTTCAATAGATTGCAATACATCAATATCATTTGAAAAAAAAACTAAATAAAAAGATACATATGTGACTAATTTAAATAATTACTAACATCAAAAAAACTCTTGGTATTTCCAAGTTAATTTCAACCTATAATTAAGGAAGATATGTCATTTGCCTGCCTAACTTCAGGTTGGGGGTTCAAATCACAAGAGGATTCACCAAAATTAAATTTTGGCACCAAACAGGTTCTCAGACATAAAGCATAATGTACAGACAAATGAAAAGAATGAAGCACCCATCTCTTAAGAGACAGCTCCCATCGGAGAATGACTGGCCAGTGAAAAAGTCCTTGTTTTTGTTGCATTTATCAGCTTTGTAATACTAGCAAATTTCAAGTCTGGTTGAGACCAGGACTTTATTCCAAGTTTTCATACCTCTACCATAATCACAGTGTGCTCTTAGTCTGCTCAGTTAGCCGCTGAGTGCACAAGGAAATTTATCTGAATGAAGAGAGTTCTACACTCTTCATCCATACTAAGAATCGAACCCAGGTCCTTCTGTGAGTTAGGCAGATGTGCTAACTATCACACTATCCAAGCAGAATAATAAATAGGATGATGTTGAAAGTCATGAAATTGATAATGTTATAGAATGAAACCTTTTTTTCTTGAGATGCCATTGACTCCAGAGTGTAGCATCTGTAGATTCTGAATTTCGGCTCTCTCACTAGACAATACCATTTATATCTTAATGGTGGTTTTCCCCCCATCTCATTAATTTTTTTATAGACATCATTGTCAGCACAAGCATGTATTCAATACATGGAGATCATGTTATTTTTTATTAATTCTAGTGGTAGACAAGAAACAGAATATACTTATTTGGATACGCAAAGCCAACACCACTTATTTGTCCAAGTTAGGAGTATATGAGGTGTGGCTATTAAATAACGAGACTGGCCAAATGTGACTCAAAATACAGCGTGTATGTGCCAGCCATGTATCATATATTGACTAAAGGGCCATTAAATAGCAGGACAACTCCAAACCAGAGAGTGGAGCCCTGTTAAGGTGGTTTTACATCCTTCCGACAGCTCCTATAGTCAAGCTGATGCCAGACATATTGCTCTCTGATTTCCTCTCTAGACCACATCAGCAAGGTGAGAGGAAGATTCTGATGACTGGGCATCTTGGGATCTCCATATATTTTGCCCAGGCATGCATCTTAGAGTTATACTCTGATGTCTATAGAGACAGAACTGTGATGATTCATTCAATTGGCAACAAACAGCCTCTGAAAGTTTCAATCGCTCGTGTCTTTACTTCACTGTTTTGCATCACTTGAAGCGGACATGTTTTTGACATGTTGTAAAAAGGGTTTGTTCAAAAATTGAGCAAAGCATCATACCTCTCAAACATGCATGCATGTCACATGCATTCTTTCCCTTAAGCTTCAGTTAGCATATAAAAAAATTTGGTAGCCATTTTATTCAATTTTACCAAAAATTTCCACTTGATGGATTCTTTGATTTTATGAATTAATACAAGAAAAAAAAAACTCCCTATTTTAAGCTACCATGGTATTTGATTTCAATCTCAGTTACAAGCAGCAAAATGCTTCAAAAAGGCATTGGGGATCAATCTCCAAGACAACCTCTTCATACTATGAAGGGCTAAGAATTACTGAATATTAGTGGTTGATAATGAAATATCATTAATAAAAGAACAAAAATTCATCATGAGAATGATTCACATACCTTGGTGTTATTGTTCATTCGTTTTTGAAACTTTGGGTACCAATAATGTTTTTCTTTCATGGACAAAAGAAAAAGCCACTTACCTACAAGAGAAAAGAAAAGAGATTATTAGATATTACTTGCCATCACAGTCAATAAATGAACAACTGCGGCATCAAAATTTGAAGACATGTTGTAAATTCCATCAAAGGATAAATATAGTCAGAGTAAATTCTATTTATGACATCACAGATATTTTCCATTGGAAAACATCTGAAATAGAGTAAAGAAACATCTAGATTCTCCAGAATCTAGATGTTATTAATAAACATATCAAAATAAGGCCTAAATAAGAAGAAAAAATAAAACACTTTTTTTCTAAAAATTAGAAAAACATGCATTTGTAGAAGAGGTTTAGTAGAATACTGATGATAATTTTCAAGTCTACAGACAAAACAATATGCCCAAGAGCATTGAAACATATGTATGAATGGAAAAAAGGGTAGAACACTTTGGTGGCCATTTTTGTTCAATTAATGAATTTATTTTATTGGCAGGTAACTCAAATTTTATCTCAGCCATATTTGAGCAGGGACCTAGAAACGGGTATCTAGTTGACGGTCAATCAATGTGACTAGAGTTAAGAGTAGAAAAACTAAGGCAAAAAAGTTTCCATTTTCTTACTTTCAAACAATTTCTTTATTGATTCATTTCCATTTTTATTTATCCATAACCAGTCACTTTGTCGACAGTTATCATGTGTACCTCAATATAGCTGATGGGAAAGGTAGTATCATGCAATATTCTCATCTAAGTGCATCACCTATGGGTACCTGTGGAGGGGATACCTCAACTCTAATTATACAGCTTGGTGTTTATTTAATTAGCTGCTGAATGCACAAGGAAATTAGTCCTAATGAAGAGGTTTCCCCATTCTTAACTCACACTGGGAATAGAACTGGGGACCCTCTGCATATGAGGCTGACATGTTATTACACTTTTCAAGCTACTGATACTATGTGTATGAGTAAAGGTAGGCAAGGAGAGGGGAGAAAAAAAAAGGTTAGTGAGTGTATGTAGTATAAACATTACACACATATATTTGATAATAACAAATTGACTATTATGGTTGGGTTGGATCAAGCTGATTCATTGATGCAAATTCAGAGAGAAGAGGGTTTTTTTTCCAGTATCACATCATGAAAAGAAACAAATAATTTATTGGATTTTATTGCTAATTCTATCAGAATAAAATCCAGGAATTGTTAAATAAGCATAAAGTCTGAAAGCAAAAGTTTGATCTAAACCAGCAGAATTCAACAGTGTTTCGCTAGAACCCAAGAATTCCATGTGACCTTTCCAGCGGCTCACTGAAACAAAGTGACATTCTCCAAATATCCTCAATGATTCTTCCTTACAAAAACAATTCTTTCATGTCTTTTATATTTGGATTTATACACATTTGGATAATTCCATAAACAAGGTAAAAATCCAATTGTTACATACATAAGGAAATATATTTATAGAAAGGGGAAAATTGTTTTTTGAAGTGTTCCATGTGACAAAGTGACATTCTTGTAATATGATTTGATAATTCTTTGTTAAATAAACGATTCCTCCATGGTTTTTAGATTTGGTTTCATACACATTAGGATAACTCCATAAGCTAGGCCCAAATCCAGTAGATGTAGAAGGGAAAGTTGTTCTTTGAAGAAGCTCCCCCTCAAAAATTCAATTATTGAAAAGGGTTCCCCTGAGTCGTTAAAGTTTGAAGACCACTTGTCTAAACAACCACTGAGGAAGTTAACAATCAAACAATTTAGGAATAATGACAAAAATAATCTTTAATCTCATTCATGATTAATTATGTAATCACATAATTGACCAATTCATAATTAATTACTTAATTGACAAAGTTGAAACCTGGATCGATTAAATCTGTTACATCAAGAGTCTGCATTAAATAATCACCAAATAAAAATGAATAATCATTAATCTCAAAAATTTCAGCCTTTGTCATCTTCAAAGATTGATAGAACATTATAAAAATATGTCTGGTTAGTCACTCAATAGAAACCATCATGCAACTAATGTTTTTTTTTTTTTTTACAGCAGACCATGTTGGAGGTGATCAATTAGAATATTGAAAAAGGGGTGGTCACTGAACAATTTACTTCTCATGCTTTTGGGGGGCAGTTATCACAAAAAAAGTTGAAATTTTCAAAAAACAAGTGTGAATACTGCCAGGCACAAACTAAGGGACCAATTTACCTTAAACTTATATTGTAAAGCATACGTAGCAAGCCAGCCATTCAAACTTGAAAAAAACCGAAGGACTAAGCTAGAGTAGAACCAGCTGCATATGTTTCAAAGGAACCCTAAATTTTAAAATATATATAAATATATATTAAAAGACAATAATTTTCTACTCATATATGAAAGTAATTCATTTTTATTCATTTGTTATACTACAAGATGATATCGCAAATATGACTGACATTTCAGTGTAGCTGACTGAGGACCTGAGGCGTATCTCTGCTTTTAACTAGGGTGCGTTTCAATCTTCATTTTGATTGGTTATGACAGTTTCAAATACCTTTATATTTAAGCATTGTATATGCATGACCTTGAAACCACACTTTCATTAATTACTGTGTTGAAATGATAACTTCAATTAAAGGTGATAATTGGTTGAAATCACCAACCTTAAACATTGCAAGTCGAAGGCATTTCAGTACTATGAGTAATAGAGCTAATGCTCTATCGAATTGGAATTAGTAGCTAGCAAACATTTAGCACAGGGCTCTTTAAAATGCAGCACCCATAGCATATCAGGATCTTAGCCAAGAATTTGGTTTCCCCACCATTTATAGAGGATTGGGAAGTTTTCCGAAATCCATATTTTTGTAATTGTATTCATATTTATTCTGGCATGCTCAAGATAAGTGCAAATTTGTCAGCTGGATGTTGATAATGGCATGAAAAGCCAAAATATATCTGTAGTCAAAAAATATGCTCAGGATAAAAAATGTTGAATATAGTTATAGTTGAATATTGCACTCTTCAAGTTCTCTTCCTTATTCTAATTCTGTGTTTATTTTGTATTTGTAAAAAGAGCCAGAAAATGCCAAACAATGCCAAAAACATGTTCAGCTCAATTGGGAAATAGGAATTGGGTTTCTATTGGGAATTAGCTATTAACCAAGAGACAAACCCGCAAACTGAGAAGCATGCAACGCGCTCATGAGAAAATCATGCTCAACCTCACATGGAGAGATCGCAAGACAGCACAGTATATAAGGAAGAAAATGGGAGTCAGAAACATCATATGATCTATTAGAAAACTTATATGGCAATGGAAAGGCCATGTTGCAAGAATGACAGACAACCGATGGACATCACGACTCATAACATGGGTCCCCAGAAATCAGATGCAAAACCAAAGACGACAAAATACAAGATGGAAAGATGAACTGGACAAATTTAGAAAATACTGGCTCTGCGACACCCATGACAGAGAGGTGTGGCAAATCCTGGGGAAAGTCAATGTCCAGCGATGGATGATGATGATGATGATGATGAGAATGCTGACTAACATTCTGCATATGCTTCTGCAACACGGTTAATCCAACACAAGATTCCATATGTTACAAATAGCTGATGCACAAACAACTCACAATCCAGTATTTTCTGTATTTCAATCTTGTTTGGGATAGAAATGATGTTTTGTTTACGCTTGGTATCACCAACAATACTTGTCTTTTTCCAAGAGGCCAGAACAATTGATAAAGGTCAGAAAAATAAGTCAAGAATCTTGATAAAATCCAGAAAGTTCAATGTAAATATTAAAAAAAAACATTGCCTAGTACACATGACACAATCTCACCCAGAGGCATAACTGAGTGATAGCAGGTACAAGCCGGTCGATGGTACTGGCAACACGGGCAGTCGCTCTGGGGCACCTAGTTGCAAATGAGCTATTGTCTTGTGTCTGAGACTGTAGGAATTTTCGAATACAAATGGGAAAATGAATTCAATAGAATTAAAAACAGTCTAAATAAGAGAATTCCCTGACATGAAGTCAGATTTTTCAGGAATATGAGATAATACTCTACTTTAAAGGGCACCTAAGTTCAGCTTGCCTGGAGCGGCCAGGAACCCAAGTGATGGCCCTGGGTAAGAATTTCAAGAATGTTGAAAGAGGTTAGATTACAGGAATTTCAATTGCATAATATTCACGAACTGTCTGGGATGTATTCAACCATTCTGACTATCTCGAGAACTGGTTGAATGATCCTGATGCAACTAATGCACATAATGCAAAGTACAGTCACTTCTAATTTGTTGCCATGTAACTCAAAAACAAATATGAAGGGATCATAATGTGTTAACCAGCACTCTCTCATGGGGTTACTCAGTGAGATGCAATCGAGTGAGCTTGAGTACTGTGGGAACTTCTCATTCACAATGACCAAGTAAGCCATGTTTCATGTCACGTGCAGAGTGTTTCTATACATGGCTCCCAATACAAGTTGCTTATTCGGGTGAAAGTTGCATGCACAGATGTAAATTGGTTGCTGTAAAAATATCAAAAAGAGTTACCTCGCTTTGTGCCAAACTGGCTGAACGTGGCTAAAAGTTGCTGGAATTTTTTGCATTTTTCATTTCCAACTAACTTTATAGCCTGAAAGTAGCTGGATATGTATTTTTTTCCCTCAAAAAATCATACGAAAGCTCTAATAATGAATGTTCAAATTTCTTACGTGTTATGATGTTTTTGGATATACTTACTGCTTCTTAAATAATATATTTATAAATACAACAAGCTTTGCTGTGGTAGGATCAAACTCTTTTGCTTCATTAAAATCAAAAAGGTAAACAAAACAGAATTCATTTCTTCATACAATATTATTCCAAAATTATGTGTCCCATTTCAACTCGTTTCTTAGCATTTTTTTGAGAATGGGATTTGAAAACAGTAGCAAAGCAAGTCGACCTGAGTTGGGCTTTAGAAGTGTAAAATGAAATTATCAACATGTATAGTGTATGTTAGTGTGTCACTGTTTTTTGTGCATGATGTCAGTGGTTTTCAATCATTGTCATTATATATGAAAAAACTCAAGAGCAGGACTTTGACAAAAGAATGAAAGAAAACATCTACTTATAGCCAAATGGTTAATCTACCTCTAACCTCAAGAGCAAGGAAAAGAGAAAGACAAAAAAGCCTTATGATTAACCCTGCTGACCTTTGAAATGAGGCAGAAAGAAATAAAGAAAGGAAAAGCCAACACAGCCGAGTGGTTAATACACCACTGACCTTGAAAGCGAAGAAGAAGGAGGAGAGAAGAAAAGTGTCACTCCTGGGTGGATTTGATCACAAATCCTACTGATGACAAGCTGAATGCCAACAACCACAGAACTATAGCTATGATGATGAAAATTGAAACCCATTCCAGCTTATGGATGATATTATGAATGAGTTAAATCCAGTTTTTGGGATATATTTAGAAGTTTTCTTAGAAAAGAAAAACAAAATATTTATATACTCAATCTTTATTCATTTTTACTACTATTCACCTTCATCTTAATTGTTGTTGCTTTTTATTGCAGCAGAACGATTAAAATGAAGGTAAATGATTAAAGCTGTTTCTTTGGGAAAATAATTTTTTGTTCAAAACAGCAGTCATTTGAATAAGAACAAAACGAAACCTATTTATTGAATGAGCAACAATCCTTACCCTCATGCTTGACCAATGGCAAAATATTTCAACATGACGCCATCCGTCTTCCTGCTTTCTTCTAACTACTCCCTTAAAATTCAGTGCCAAAATCTTAACATCAAACTAATTGCAATAATTAAGTCTCAGCTGTTGGAATGTGACAAAATTCAAACATCCAAAGATTTCAGTGTTCAGTGTTTTCAAGCGTACTTAAAATTTTTTGCCATAAAGTCCGCTGAAAGTAGCTGGAAATGAAAAATACAAAGATCTAGCAATTTCTAGCCACCTGGGATGCGAAGGGAGGCAACCTCTTTTTATATCAATGCTGCCATATTCTACATCCATGCGTGCAATAGTTATCTATGATAAACCAAGGATGACAATCTTAAATGAATATAGGAACAAGAGCATTGGTAGAATATAGAAATTCCATTCAGCTGTCATCAGCTTTGATGGACAAGATGGTATATACAATAGATTACAATATAAAAAAGATCATATTCAAATAGCATAGAAAGCAGGGGTTTCTGCCTGATTATCAAAGTGATGCAGCTACATTCAATTGTTCAATCTTGGTCAAAATCAACATATTCAGAATCCTACTGTTTTTGGACACCATTATAAAATCTTTCTACCTACCTGTTTGTTTCGATTGCATGAAATTCCATATTCTGATTTGGGATCATATCCAATGATTGACCATGCCAATCCAGGATTTCAAAGCCGTTTTTCTGTCAGCCAGATTTTGATGGATATATTAGAGTGGCGAAGTGCATTGTTCTGCTTGAAGACAACATTTCCATCAACATGGAGTCCTAAGGCAGTAATAATCTGCAACGTAGAAAACCCTGGTATTCTGCAGTATTCAACTTTTTTTCCACCCCTAATTAGCCATGAAACCCTTTTGGGTGAGAAAGCATCTCATAATACCAAAACGCTTCTCTCATCATTCTCCACAATAAGCAATGAGTGCCTTGGGGTTTCGTACGAGAAGCTTCTTATTAGCAAAAGCAGTTTTCCCTAGACGAGCTAACTCTTGGTGAATAACAAAACCAGTACTACTAAAAGTCAGTGATTGTGTTATTCTGTTTTATTTTACTCAAGCAATATCATAAAATCCACTTCTGGCTTACTAAGTCCATTTGAGCTTCACCAGAGCTCCATCAACTATACATTTTGGGAACCAAATCTCTTTCACTTTTCAAAACAATCTGTAAAGGCATCCTTCAGGATCTCCATCACCTGGGTTTTTGCATTCTCCTTAATCTTGTCCAAGGTTTGGAATGTCTTAAGGAAAAGCCAAAAGTCAGAGAGTCAATTTTGAACTGTGGGGGAGGGGAGAGGAGGTTGACAGACCTAGGTAATGCAATGTATTGCCCCCCAAAAACCTGAAGGAGACATGAAGAATAACTTGCTCAATATCTATGTAGGTATTTGTTTGATTGAGCCAACTTTGGCACAAGGCCTGATTTCTAGAGCACTTGACAAGTTCCATCTCAATGACTAATGAGGTCCATATGCTAACTTTTTTACTTGTATATATGCATTTGTATTCAACTTGAGGTAGATGCATGTTTGCATGTGTGCGCATATATGCAATTACAGTGTCGCCCATAAATGAGTACACCCAAATCATTTTTGTACAGACAGTTGCATTTATTCTAAAATAAACATAGCAGGATTTTATCATTTTCAGTGGAACATAACACAATAAAAATGGATATTATGAGGTATTATTTATGACCAAAGTCAACAGCATTAAAATCCTGTTGTCAAAAATATCATTTCTCAGAGATGGTCTTAATCAGTTGGTAATACATTCATTTTCAAGTCAACTGGGTTTCAATGCTGTAGAGTTTAGTCATAAATAATACCTCATAATAACTGTTGTGATTGTGTAATGTTTCACAAGCAATAATAAAATCCTGATAAGTTTTGTTTAGAAGAAAATTAACTTTCAATAAAAGAGATCTGGTTTGTCATTCATTAGAAACCGTTACATGACCAACTTCCTTTGCAGCATGCTATATGGGGGCGATCAATTCAAAAATTTAAAAAAGGGGTGATCTGTGAGAAATTTATTTCTTTGCATTTTGTTGGGCAGTGATCACAAAAAAGTCTGGAAACAAGCATAAAAGCTGCCAAACACAATGTGAGTGATCAATTTTGCATAAACTTACATTGCAAATTCAACACCCTCCCAAGGACCTATTTAGGGAGGAGAATTTTGATAAAACAAAAGTTTTATGTAGACATAATATGGAGTAAATATCTAAATTTTTAACCCTCAAGCTCCATTGGTACTGACTGTTCAAATGATATATAGACAGCCAAACCAGCTTAAAAACTGAAGAAACCTATGTTGAAAGTTTTTATCACTCACAAATATACATACATATGTAACTTGATGTAGATATATGTGTGTGTATACATGCATATGTATACAAGTATGTATGCATCTTTGCACTTATCTCACTAACAAATCAATTATACAAGTCAATTGTTGAATAGTAACAGACAAAAAATATTTCTAGCTTGTTTTTTTTAATTTTCAAATATCCGGTTTCTTTGCTTATTACTAGGATACCATTTTCCTCCCTCCAATGGTATAGAGAAATCTATTGTATCAATCAAATGAACTGTAGCAATTTGGAGCTCAACAAACTTTCTTGATACAAACAGCTCCACTTGAATGAACACTAAATGAATTTTCTGCCTCTTCTTGACAGCTGCTGTCTACAAACCATCGATGCGATGGCATAAATTTTTGGGGAACAGGTAATTGTGACTGCTGGTTGGAAAGTCCCAGGGGGCTCGGTGACTCAGAGGGATATTCCGAAGTGGGATGGGATGACCCAGGTCGATTCTGCTTAAGGTTGGAGAGGGCATTCAGCACTTGATGAGAAACAAAATGGATGAATGATTCTCAGAAAATGGACAATCTGGTCTGGGTGAATTCCTTTTTGGATTGATGTGGTTAGATTGGCAGAAAAATATGGTATTTGAAGAAGGAGAAAGAAAAAGTCTCAAAGGATTCAGAGGCATTCTTAAGAAGCCTGAAAATGGGAATAAAATGCACAAACATACACCGATACACACACACACACATATGTATATGTATAGTTTTTTGATGTTTAGTGTTTAAAGCTGTAAAGCTTTCTAGGATATATATATATATATATATATATATATATATATATATATATATATATATACACACACAAAGTCAGTCCGGAAAGTATCCAGCCATTTCGAATACCTAGAGAATCGGTAACGCAGCCCTTCTGTAACATGACAACCAATTAGAAGGAACCTTACTGCACATGTGGGAATTGAAAATCTCCCATCGGGTTACTCAACTGGCAATGAGATGTCATCGAGTGAGCTTGCGTATTGTGTGTCTGTTGCATTCACAATTAAGGAGTGAGTTATCCTTCACATTTAGATCTGTTTTTTTTTGTTTTTTTTTCATGGGACATTACAACACCCACATGTTTTAGCCCTTTCTAGTCCAAATTTGGTTTCCTGTGACTTCTGGCTTTTCACAAAGAGAATTCAAACTGTATATAACATTAAGTAGAATGTGACAAGGCAGCTGATGGGGATTCTAAGAGAGAACTTTGGGAAATATTGTTTTCACAAGTGTAAGGGAGGCAGAGATACGTATTGGAGATGCTGAGGAGTGTACTCCTCCAACATAAACATTATTGGCCTCTGTTGAGGTTCATTAAGTGCATAACAGGTTTTTTCTGCTTCTGGTAGGACAGGTAAAGTTGTTATAAGATTGTACTTTGCTGAAGGGTTCATCTCACCCACTCTAATTTCTGTCAACTGTGGTCGCAGGCTAGTGATAAAATATTTTTGCTATGATATCTGGAGCTGGAACAGAGCATATGGAAAAGTGGATTCATGCCTCCAAGGTATTGATAAGAAATGAATATAAAAATATTCATAACTACCCATCACAGTCAATAATTGAACATTTGTAGCATTAAAATTCGAAGTCATGTAAAAATATTCCATCAAAGAATAAGTATGGTCTGAGTCAATTCTATTTATGATATCTCGGGTGTTTTCCACCAGAAAACATCTAAAATAGAGAGTAAAAATATCTACAGCCACCTAGATTCTGGAGAATTTTAATGTTATTGATAAACCCATCAAAATAAAGCTTGAAAAAGGTCAAAAAATTTCTCTTTCAAAAAGTTTTTTTTAAATTTCTGGAAAGTGTACAGTGGAGTTCTAATGCCGAAGTTCAAGTCTGTAAACAGAATAGTATGGTCAAGAGTGGTTGAGTTCAAAAACATATAGATAAATGAAGATGCACATATAAAATAGATATAATATTTAACAGCCTTTAGTTACATCAGTTGTTCAATCAGAGGAATAGAGTCATATTTTTGGTATGTAAATGTGTAAGAATTCTTATCAATTTCAAAGCTGATCTCAACTTACATGGGCTCAGACACTTGAAATTGAATCATCACAATCAAATGTCTGTCCCTTCTCTACCTAGAGATTGGCCCTAGAGTTCTAGGAGTCATGAACTACCTGAACTTTTTGACTTTTGAGCTTATTCATTTCATGTGATGAATTCATCTTGAGGTTGCGATTTTTTGTGGCTGTACCAGCTAAAACAGAGGGCAAACATGACCCAGAAACTGCCTTGCAACCTTGCTCACCCCCTTACCTTCCTTACCTGTCCCAGCTATTGTGAGCACTCTGTCACCAAACTAGCTTAGCCTGACTGGAGGTGTCATGAAAACTTCCTTTACCAAACGTTCCTTTTAGTTTCACTTCAACAGAAAGTTTTTAACTGTCAGATATTCTTGAAAAATCTGACTCAACATCAGGGAACTTTTTCATTTTGACTGTTTTATTTCCTGTTTAATTTCTTAATCTTCCCATCTTCCTGATTGAATTCCAACTGTATTAGACAAATGACAGGTGCCCCCGAGCTCTTGGCGCTCCCGGTGACCGCCTGTTCCGCCACAACTTTTGGCCGCCCCTGTCTCTACCTCCAAGTTGCAAAACCACCAGCCACGCAAGAGACAGCACCATTCTCTTTGGATTTATACCAGGAAAATTATGAAGAAGTAAATGACTCTTTCTTTCCAGGTGGCATCCCAAGCATATTGACTGGTCACGTGAATAATTGGCCTAAAACATCTGGACACCAATGCCTTACTCTCCAATACCAGATCGGCCAAGCACAACATGCATCATTATAATAATTCCCTGGGGTTACAAATCCTCATTTGTTTTTTTAACTCTCTTGGTATAAACAGATAGAAAAATAGCAACTCTAGCAAAACTTGGGCCAAAACAATAAATAAATTGAACAATTGTATTCACCAAAGATGACAAACGGTTCTATACCTTTTTTTATACATGTATGAGTTCGTTTGTGAGCTAATGTGTTTCAGCACTCTTGGCAATAACATTTAGATTCTCCAGAAAGTCGTTTTTGTTTTTTTTTCACTCTATTATAGATATATTTTCCTATGGAAAATGCCAGTGATGTCATAGATAGTGTTTAATCTGACCGTATTTAGAATTCTTCAATGAAATTTCTTTACATGATTTCAAATATTGATGCTATGGTTATTCAATTATCAACTGTGATGTTTTATAAATTTAGAGAAAAGGCCAAAGAGAATATGGTACATTTAAGTGTAGTATACTGTGTTGAAAATTGCACATAATTTGATAATAGATTCTGGAGAATCTAGATGTTTCAAATGTTTTTTCAACTCTATTTTAGATGTTTTCCAGTGGAAATAACATCTAGACTCTCCAGATAGTTTTTACACAATTTTTGCTATTTTCCCATAGAAAACACCAGTGATGTCATAAAATCAGTTTATTCTAACCATATTATTCTTCAATGCAATTCTTGACTGTGATGGCAAGTCCCCTTTTTTAAAATTATTTTCACTTTAGTTTTGCCAAATCATTCTTTTTCTATCCGTTAATAACAAAAGATTAAAAAACAAATTAAGAGTTGACAGATTCTAACTCCAGCTAAATCATGAGTTGTTAGAAAGATGCTGTTCTAATAAATAATTGGGAAAAGATTTCATTTCATTTTATAGGAATTTGTGTAAAAGAAAAAAATTGAAAAGCTACTTTTAGTTCAATATTTACTGACAATCAAACCAGACATTTTTATCATTGGTTGTGATGAAAGGCAACTAAAACATGTCTGGTTAGTCACTCAATAAAAACTGACATGTACCCTACTCCTTTTGGCAGCATACTGTGTTGGGGCTGATCAATTAAAATAATGGGGAAATGGGGTGATCAATGAGAAAGTTACTCCTTTGCATTTTTTTCCACTAAAAAAAGTCTGAATTTTCCAAAAAACAAAAAAACGTTTTTTCAAAATATATTAAGGAGTAAATATTCAAAATTTCAGCCTTCTAATTCCATTAGTGCAACCTCTACTTATGGTCCAAATATACATCACCAGCCAACTGAACCAACATGAAAACTGAAAAAAACTTATGTAAAAAATTTTTGGTGATAATTTCTAATACTAGTCAAAAGTTAATGATGCTTCAGGTAATGAAAAAATCCAGAGAATACTTGCTACTAATACTACCAATGTAAAAACAATAAAAAACATGGTGCCAAGAGATAAAAAAAAAATGAAGAGTAGGTTTAAAGGTTAGATTAGATCAGCCTTCTGTAGTGTTCTCATAGCTCAATCAGTAAGAGTAGCTGGTATGAATAACAAGACTTACTAATGCAAAAGGAATGTGAGTTTGAGTCCTACCAAGAGCTTATCGTTTTCAATCGGTGCAGATAACTAACAACCATAGACTGATGGTCTGAGTGGTTGCAATGAAAAGCAACTAAAATTAAGATGAAAAGAAATAATCATCAAAAATTTATGGTGGTAAATATTTTTATTGTAGAAAAACCCGTTTCATGGTTGGTATTGGATCTTTTGGGATCAATTTTAATGTAGTTTTTATCATCAACTCAGTCCTCAATTTAAAAACTATCAACTAAGACAGTCAACATAGGATTCTTTCAGTTTTTGAGTGGGTCTGGCTGGCTCTGCACGTATGTATGTATCATTTATAGAGGCCATACTAATGGAGCTAGAGGCCTGGAAATTTTAATATTTACCCATTATTATGTCAAGAAAAACATTTTTGTTTCTTTCTCAAAATCTCTCACCCCAAGTACCTTTTTAGAGGGGGGTTTAGTTCACAATGTAAGTTTATGCTTTGGCAACTTATTTGCCCTCAATTGTGAACTTCGGGGGAAAAGGTTTTTTCCCCAATGTTTTATCAAATATTTTTCATGAAACTTTTACATGAGTGTAACATACAAAAATAAACGGTCTGGTTAGATACTCAATAGAAACCATCACGCAACCAATGTCTTTTGACAACATGCTGTGTTGGGGGTAATCAGTTCGAAAAATTAGAAAAGTTGATTATCAATGAATAAGTTGAATCTTTTGCCTTCGGTTTGGCAGCAAAATTTTCAAAAAACAAGTAGCACAAACTAAAAAAGACATCTGCAAAGTCTTATTCGAATGAAGAAGGAATATTCGAGGTTCTGGGTTAATATAGTAATAGTCAATTAAACAGATGCTTGCAATGTCTTTAAAAAAATGTTACTGAGAAAGACCCCGTCTGAAAGTGACCACCATAAGCTGCTTCCTCAGCTTTAGATTCCTAAGGTCTGATATTTGTTAAGATTGACAGATATTCATCGATCTTCATTGGAGCATTTCTATTCCATATGATGAAATGAATAGAAAAAAGAAGAAAAATGAATCGAAAAATGCTGACTCACCACAACTTGTCACGATCAATGATTATCAAGTAAACCATAAAAAAAACAAGTAAAATCCAGTCTCTCTGGGATTTCTATATCTTCATTAGGAACAATACATGAAATATTTAAGCTGGGGTTATTAGCAAAGGGAGATAATAAAAAACAAAGAAACAGTATGCGTTCAAGATATGATTCACATTGGTATGCATGTCACAATTAGTAACCATTGATTAAGTTAAGCTTATATGTCATCATTGGCCTTGAAGTAAAATTTAACAATTATTATAAAGAGTGAAGATACATTCAAAATGTTACAAGGTCACAAAGGCAGGGCTTTGGAGATCTAGATTAGATTAAGAATTATTTTTATGAAAATCTCAGATATAAATTCATATAACTACTAGGTATCAGGTAATGAACTTGATCTTCCATCCTTATATATATATATATATATATATATATATATGTGTGTGTATATTATTGAATGGACAATACAGGAAATAGTAGTACTTAAATCAAGTGTATTATACTAGTATGATTTGCCTTTTGGCAAAGTAGTAATTTTAAATGAAACTTGACAAAGCTGTAAAATATATATATAATATATTAGAATAATAAACTTGATTTAAATATTATTTTCAATATTGCCCACTCAATAATATTGACAAACATTGTATCCACATACTCATCGTTCTCTCGAAACCACTTCATGGTGAACAACTAAAGATTCCCTCTAGAAAAGCTCATTCATCGTTTCTATATAAAAGGTCTCATGAACAGTCATGGTAATTATTTTTCTTTTTTTTGGTTATAAAATTATGGTCTTTTCTTAGAAAACCCTTTTTTTTGACATTTTTTTTCCTTTAAATTGGGATGACCAACTTTGAACATGTGGTTGGCAAGATAATGCTCAAACAGGAAAGGGAAAGAGGAGGAGTAGAGGAGAGAAGGAGAGGAGGAGCAGACCGTTTTGAATAGCTTGGGTTGCAAACACACACAGGACAAGTAAGTGGATTTCATTTATATGGCGTTAGTTCTTATAAGCATTACAGAATATATATATATATATATATATATGTAAATATCGATCATCATCCTCATCATCATCAGCCGTTATGAGTCCACAGCTAGACAAAGGCCTTTTCCATATCCTTCCATGAGGACTTTGATTGCGCTAACCTCAGCCATGTCTTACCAACAAACCTTCCTATCTAATCCCTCTATCTTGCTTCTTGTCTTTTCCTAAAGCATTTACTGTATCATGGGCAACAAGTAGTTTGCCTTTTTCCACCATCTGTTATCATCTCTTCTAGCTAAGAAGAATTTCATTCTGTCTGATTATATATACATTTCCCGATAATATTCTTGTCTGCATTGAGAAAACAATAGTGCAGACATGGACAGGGATGGAACAAGATGAGAATATTGAGAAAAAGCAGTTTTTGGGGCCTTTGTGTTTCCACCGGGCTGTTTAGCTCTATGGAAAAAGCAATGCTATGTTAAAACAGCAGATTCAATTCCTGCTGCAGCCCCATTTTCTTTAATTGTTTATTCTATTTATACTGTCAACGTCAAGTGACATATTCTCTGTGCAATAAAGTGAGGATATTTCAAAAAGAGTTTCAAATAATACAGAGCATTAATAATCATTCTGTCGGATAATGTATCTGCTTCTTAATATTATTGTCCGCGTTTGGAAACAATAATGCAGACATAGGAAGTGAATGAACAAGATATGCGTATAAGTTTTTCCCTAAATTGTAAAATTTTGGTTGTTCTTTGACACAAATTATATTTTCACATTTTCAGTTGAAATTCCAACAAATTTAATGTGAATCTCTTGCCTATTCTTCAGGCGGACTTCCAGTTGGAAAAGAATAAACATTTCATGTTGATAGTTTTATGTTTGTACAAATTTTAGTGGGATACACTATCTGTTTTAGCTGAAGAACAAATATGATCAGAATAAATTCTATTTATGACATGAAGGGAAAACATCTGAAATAGAGTAAAAAAACCCATGTAGAAACATATAGACTCTGGAGAATCTAGATGTTAGAAATAAACCTGTTAAAACAAGACCTGAAAAGGTCGGAAATGCTTTTTTTTCCAAAAAATAAAAAAATCTTTTTTAGAAGTCCTGATGCCAATTTTCAAGTCTCTAGACAATATGGCATGGTCAGGAGCTCTGGAACATACAAACGGATGTGTAAACAAACACATACATTCACTTATAAAAAAAAAAGAAAGATAGAACGTTTGCCATCTCTGATGGCTACGGTTGTTCAATTATCTTACATTTCAGCTGATTTAAATAAATCTTTATATTGCATTATCTGAATTTTGATATCAAAATTCAATTTACTTCAAAATAAATGAAAAACTGAAACTTAGCGTCAATTCTGTTCTGAAAGAATGTGTTTATATGGCCATAAACATGGTGTGTATATGCATGTGTGTACTATTTTCAGAATTGGTGCTGAGAAAGTAGAGTTTGGTGAGGTTGAACCAGTAACTCCACTGTGCCAAGTGAATTGAATGACCACAGATGGCACAAATACAAGTAAATTAATCAAAGTCCAAACTGACCGTTTCCCCAGAATTTCTAATTGACCCGTCTTTGATGTGTGTGTGTATGTGGAGTGGACAATGACCAGAATGCCAATATAATCAGCGAGCACATGCCCACAGCAAATTCACTCCAAGATCTAATTTTACGCAAAGGAGAATGCTATCTGGAGCCTATATTTGGCCGGCCAACCAAGGTTCCGATTAAGAAAGGATTTCCGAACAAAATAGAGGGAACTATCACCATTCCACAGATTGCAGCTTGTCTGGCAGGAATTATCTGTGAATTTTGGCAGCGGGTATATTGGCAGGGTCTGAGACTAATAGATAAGATACTTTTTATTCCTTAGGGTGGTGCGTTCTCTTGTCTTCATTGGGTGTCTCTTCTCATACAATCTCAGTAAACCTCTGATACCTATGATTGCTTAAAGATAAGATGAGTTCTGACAAACAAGCCAAAAAAGATATTTTAATTATTTTCAAATAGTTGCCGGGAGTAACAGAATCGTACAACCGTAAAATGGACTCAGCAAACCTACATTCACTTTGCACCGAGGCCCTAGGGAAAGGCATGAATCTGTGTCTTCCTGCAGCTTTGGGTAAATAGCAGGAAACTTGTAAAACCTACTTGCTACTGAAACTGCAATGTGGCCCTATGTTTCGTAGAGTCTACGAACAGGAGAGAAAATGGTTGTATATATGATAAACGGAAAGAAAGAATTATCTCCAATGGACTTCGCAAAACAGATTCCAAATAATGTTTTTTCTGAATTTAGAAACATTTTTTCACTGGCCTGGGGTCACTTTCCAATTTTCCCTCCAAGCATACCATCTTCACTGTATGTGTGTGTGTGTGTGTGTGTGTGTTTCTCTTTAATTTTTCTTCCCCAAAATACCAATAACTCAAAGCTGTTCATTTTATATCTGGAAGCATTTCCCAAACTCTCGGGTACCATCTGAATAATTCATGAAGCTGTCTTCAAATAACGAATCATCCGAACGAAAAAGAAACGGAAGAAAGAATTGGAGAAGAAAAAAGAAAAAGAATGCATAAAAAAAAATATGGTGGAGTTTGGAGGGGTGAAGGAGAAAAGGAGAACAACTGAGATAGTTTTGGGTTGGAGAGAGAGAAAACAAAGTCAGAAGAGAAGATGATATGAAGTTTAAGAAGAAGAAGAAGAAAGAATGGCTGAAGAGAAGCAGGGCAAAAGAAAGAAAAGCAGAAGAAGCAAAAGAAAGAGAAGAGAAGAACAGAGAATAAAGACATCAGGAAAGAATGAAAGAGAATTTGAGGCAAAAGAGATTAAGGTAAAATGTAGATAAAAATTGAAAAAGAGAAAGAATAGAATTTGAGTAGAGAAAGAGAAGAGGAGAACATAATAGAGGCAATGTCATTAAAATATTAATAATAAATGACAGGTCTTACACCATTACTACTACTACTACGAGAGTACAGTCTCCGCTTTTTCTTCTTCTGGAACGTATAGATATTAACTATAACAACATGAAAAAGCAAATGAAACTAAAATATCTGTTATCATTATTACTGATTCCTTCTGGTTATCTGTCAATATCAGACTTGTCAAGTTTTAATCTGGACAATGAATGAGAATTGTGTGCCCCCCTCCACAAGAAAGAAAATGCAGAGAAGGAAATTTTCCTATTTTTGAAGAGAGAGGGTTTTCTAAGGGAGTCTGAAGGCAAACAGAGAAGAAAAAGGCCGGATTTTTGGCTATCTACTGTCATAGATTTTTAGGAACAAATTGGCCAGATTTAGTCTGAAAATGGCTTAAAACCCACTTAAAGGCTTAAATCGTCCACTGAGTCATGAAGATGGGCCTTGGGAAAGAGATGAGGTGTGGGAATAGGGATATCAAAACTGGAAAACAAGACGTAATTTCTCTCTTGGTTGCACCCCTGAAATGCCATCTTGCAACCCAGGTTGGGAACCCCTGATCTAAGATAAAAACTTTATCAGAAATATGAACCAATTTAATAAATCTCAATAAATTCAACTCTATTTATAAGAGAAATTTCCTTTCATGCCAGTGAGTGTGAGAATGTGTAAAAACAGAATGCAAGAGACTTGAAGGAGTTGTCAATATTCCTGTGGTCTACTACAACTATAAATCAATTTTTAGGCTTCCGACTTATAAGTAATGAAAGGATGACAACTATAGTAAAGGCTGAGTGCCTTTCATTCCCATTCTAGTATAAGCAGCCTCTTCCATTCATACCCTTGTTCATTACATTGCAGGGATTGGTGGTGAGGGAGAAAGGTAAGAGAATGAATGATAATCAGAAAGTTAGATGGTTGTGCTTACAAACAAACAGAATAATAGTATTATTACAATCTTGGTAATTGACTGAGAAACAAGACTGGTTGCCTCAGGGTCAACCTTCACTCCAACTGCCTCACTGACTGAAAAGGATTATTGTATACAATTTTTGTACTGTATATATGATAAATAAGTAATTATAAAAACATATTTTCTTTTATGTAAATGTACTTATTTATTAGAATGAAATAAGCCCATGTATGTATCCAAGACTTGTCAATGTAGCTCAAAAGTCAAAATCATGGTGAGGAAATGTGACTTAAATTTTGGTGAAGATTATTCTTGTTCTTATTGCAGTTGAAAAATCCAGTTTTGAAGTTTGACAAAAACAATAAGAATTGTAAAAAAAAAAGGAAGAATGAGCTTTCTTTTTTTTTTCGAAGAATAATGCAAGAGAGCAGAGGAATTTATCGTTTATCATACCATTTTTGGGGTCCACCCAGAGGTATTTAAACATTTCATACTGACTGGCACGTAAAAAAAAAAAGAACGGAACGAAGTGAAGTCCGAAGTAGAGTAAAACAGAAATGGTATTTGGTAAAAACATTCCTTTCAGCATGAAAGAGTTTATGTCCAAAATATTAATGTTGTTCTCTGACTAATACCTTTCTGAGGGGTGACAGTGTCTGGGATGGTATGTCAGACCAAGCCAGGTGTGAAGTCATATCTCTAGTCAAGATGAGGCTTATAAATTTAATAGCTGATTGCCTGGCTGCTCTCTGTTCTGCCTCGGCCAACACGTAAACCTTCTGATTCATCTGAACTGAAATTTTCATTACTTCTACAATAGAAATATCATGATATTAATAATGACACTTTTGGTTTGCGAAAGGATTCTTCTATAACCCATAACCCCAGTATTCCAACAGTATATGCTGCTGCTCTCCACAATATAAGAGGAAATGAGAGAGAAGAAAAAGTTTGGTAACTTCTGTCCAAGCCAATGTCTTTTTTCAACTCAAGTAATCATAATAGGGGTTAAGTCTATATGAATATATATAAGTACATACAAATATTTGTGTACGCACATGTTTTACACATCTGGGTATTTACTAAACCATTACTAAACCATACATGTATTAGTTATTATCGATTAACCAAAGTAAGTTATACATGTACGGCTTATGGTCAAACAATACTAAGTTATTCTTGTGCGACTGCAACTTTAGTATTGTATAGATAGTAAATAGGAAGTCATAAAATTATACATTTTTTTGCATGAATGTATTGCTTCATTCTACTGAAATGAGCCTGTGCGTATCTGTGCGATGAATTTTTGTCAATCTCTGAGACTTTTCAATTTAGCTCAGCCTGTGAGATAGCCTCCTAGCAATCAGTTGGTTGTGAATTCAAATCACTGAGGGGGAATGTGAATTATACATATTTGTTTATACTGTGAATTTTTGTGAGGATTAGTCTTGTTCTTGTTATGTTAAAAAATTAAAGCCAACGTCAGTTTTGGAGTTTGATGAGAAGAATCCAGAACTAGCGAATAAAAGAATTGGCGTGATATTCCATCAGATTCATGCCCAATTACAACTACACAGACTGTCAATTAATGGTCAGTGGTAAACAGCACAGATAAGAAGTAAAGAATAAGCTCAAGGTAAGACTTGAACTCACATCCCTTTTACATTGGGATGGTTTCAAGCGTTAGATTTGAGCTTCAGACAATCTTAAAAGCACAAGATCATAGAGCAGTCATCATACATAGGCAGGTAGAAAGGAATGTGAGTTTATTTCTGATCAGTTTACTCACATAGACTCACAGTCTGAGTAGTTGCAATGGAAGAATTACTAGTCAAAAATTAATCATTATTGGTTGTTTATCATCCGTAGTCGGACATAGTCCAGGATTCGCCACACCCCTCCATCATGGATGTCGCTGATCCAATATTTTTTGCCCCAGTCCAGTTCATCTCACCATCTCATATTCTACCGGACACCGTGTTTGATCTCTAGGGATGCATGTTGTGAATCGTGATGTCCATCAGTTGTATGCAATACTTGCAGCATGACCATCCCATTGCCATTTGAGTGTCCAAATGGTTTCTTTGATGCCTTGGACTCCTGTTTTTTTACCTATAATATACTGTGCTGTCTTGTGGTTTCTCCGAGTGATGTTGAGCATGATTCTTGTGCACATTGCATGGTTCTCAGTTTAATGGGCAGTCTCTCAATTAAGTTCCATGTTTCAGCTCCATAGGTGACTATCAGGAGAATGCATTGGTTGCATACTCTTCTTTTTAGGGCTCATGGGATTTCTTTGTTCTTAAAGTTTGAGCTTGCTCTACCAAAGGTTTGCCATAAATCTAGATTCAAATTCAAAGTTTAGAGTTCCTTGTTCACCTCACAAAACAGAATCCTTACACACAGTTTTTACAGATATTCTTTGCTCCATAAAATTCAGTGACAATACTTGGATAAACTTTGCTGGGGTTTTGGGGGGTTTTTTGTAGCATTTACATTCCATTCTTTCAAAATCAGAAATTCCAAACGAATATTCTGTAAAATTGTTTCATGATGCGTTTTATACTGTCCATTCTTAATCCCAGAAGTCTCCTCCGACAGACAGAACTCTAAAAATTCTGAATTCCTCTGCCAAGAGAACCAGACAGGGGCATCTCTAATCAAGGTTCGAAGTGAACGCAAGCCAGAAAGGTGACATTGATGAAGTTTTTAACGCTACACAGCTTCCAATGCTCGACTCATCAGGGAGTTTGTACTGAAATACACACCACAAAACAAATATACAACATTTTTTTGCAGTCGCAGGAAAGAAAAAAAGATTGTTTTAATGCTTCCTGTATACAAAGATGAGTCATGGATAAAATGATGGGTTTCAGTGTGTTATTCTTCAATTTTTGAATATCAGCTCAATAAAATATGACTGTGACACTTGGGTAGTCATATGTCACATTATCAGACTAGTCTAAACATTATTTTTTTTTACTTTTCCCCTTATTTAGACTGTCTGAAATGGCTTTTTTGTGGTTGCTGTTCATTCCTTAATTGATATTCTGAAGCTGTCCGAATGTTGATTCAGATATGCATATGGGTCAAATTAGGGAATTTGAGGAAGACAAGAAGAGAAAGGGGGAAAGAATGAATAAAAGAAAGAGTGACATATCCTGTTAGTTACTCAATAAAAATCGTCATGTGACTCATGTCTTTTGGCTGTATGCCTTGCTGAGGGTGATCAATTGAAAAATTCAGAAAACAGGGAGATATATGTACGTCAGATCTCTCACATTTTCTTGAGCTGTGATCAATGAAAAATGATGAATTTTTAAAAAAAAAAGAACCATGATTGCTGCTGGGCACAAAGTCACATTGCAATTTGATCACTCCTCTAAAAACCAATATTGGGAGGAATTTTCTTGAAATAATATAAAGAAGTAAATGTTTAAAATTTTCAGCTCTCAAGCTCCAATTATGTGGCCTGTGCATGTATCACATTGCCAGCCAGACCAGCTGGAAAACTGAAGAAACCTATGCTGACAGTTCTAGTTGATAGTGTCTAAAAAAATTGAATGAAAGAAAGAAGGAGTAAAATCAGGAGAGAATAAAAGTGAAAGAGAATTCTGAAAATATAAGAAGGGAATCAAAAAATGTATATATAATGACAAAAAAAATGAGAAGAAAGGAATGAGTTAAGCAAAAAGCAAGAAAGAAAGGAAGAAAGAAAAAGAAAGAGAAGGCAAGGGACAGGAACTGAATGATGAAAGAGAAGACACAAGAAGAATGAAATGGAAAGAAGAAAGAAATCATGAAGACAGAAGAAGAAGAGATAAAGATGAATAAGAGATTGAAAAGAGAATAAAAACTGAAAAATATAATCAGGATAGGAATGAAAAAAAAGAAGAAGGGAATAAGAAGGTGAAACGGAATAAAAAGAAGGGATTAGTGAGAAGAAAGAAGGAATTAACTAGAAGAAAGAAGGAAGAAGAAAAGAAAAAGAGTTTTGAATCATTTTTGCTTTCTTCTGTACGTTCACAGTATTTCAACCCTTGTCTCTCCTGACGCATGGGAACACCTCAATAGTGTTGCCACTCATCAACAGAGGGTCTTTTTATTTATTTATTCACAAATTAATTCATAATTTTTGTTTTATTTCTTCATTTTTAAAAATATTTGCTGAAGGTGGGAGACATGGCTTCACTGTTGTCTTTCTAAAATGGCAGAATGCCAAGAAAGTGGCAGGCAAAGTTAGTTGAATGATAAGGTGTCGGCAATTGTCAGGAACCCCTCAATATCATCATATTCTCCTGAGGCTTTCCACAGAGAAAGAAAATAAATAGAATAAATTATCATTATTCAAATACTGAGGAAAAGCATCTACATTAGTTGTCTAAAGTTCTAAGGTATTGTTATTGTCATTATTTTAAAAAATCATCTAGCATCCTCATCTTTATTGTTTTGATCACTACAATTTGAACAGAGGAAAGATGAAATGTAGACAAACCAAGATTTTGTTTTGTATGCATGCAGATGCTATTATTCAGTCAATAACCCAGATGACTATCTTCATCTTTGTTGTTTTCATCACTATGTTTGGTTGATGGGTTCTTCAGTCTTTATTAGGTATTCTTCACGTCCAGTAATCTAAAATTAAGCTCGATTAGCAGTGACATGGCTCTGCAATATCATAAGTAGCTGAAAGTATCTAAGAAAAGACTTGACATTGTTCTTTTAGCTTTCCTCTCTTAATAGTAGCAACTAGCAAAGAGGGTAGTAGATAGCAAGTGATAAACAATTACCTAAAAGCATCTTTAAAGGGAAAGCAAAAAGAGATTTCCAACAGGGGTAGAGAAACAAATGAAATTTATGTTCAGTTGATACATTTGGAAAAAAAAGTATGCATATATGCATGAATGGTGTTCATCAAAGTGTGCAGTCACACATATGCTTATATGTGTTCAGGAAATGGTTGTTCAACATGTGAAATAAAAAGGATGTAACTGATAAACCCACTGGATGTATAAAGTTCATCAAGCATAAAATATTCTTCTGTGTGTGCGATAAAAGATGATGTATTGTGGTGAAATAGCATAGAGTCATGCTGACATAAATGCCGAATGAATAACCAAGTTAGGAATTCTATTTTTTATATCTTGTTAGAGCTTCCAGAAAGTATTATTTCTGGAGTCTGGTTTCCTTATTTTTATTGGTTGAAAAATATTGCTTGGTTCTGCAGATTGATCAGACAACTTTGTTTTTATGGTTGGTATCTGAAATTTTTCTGCCATTTTGATCTTCCATTTTGTTTTTGAAAAGTGATTTTTGTGTATTTGCAGTCATGAAGTGATAACGTTCACTTTGTACGCTATAAATTGCAATGTTATTAGTACTTTAGGGAGTTGACACCTAACGTATCCGAAAAGTGAACACAATTGTACATTAGGTTGAATACATATAACTCATTCTGGTTGAAGGAATATTTATTGATCACACATTAGGAATGAACAAAAAAGATATCCACGCCTTGCCTAAACTAATCCCCATAGCCCGTGTATATGCCAGAACAAATTATCTAAAAAATTATCTAAAAAATAGATCTTTCATCTAACATTATCTAAAGAATGTTCGAACACAAAATCTAGGCATTGTTGGTCCCAAAATGACCATAGAGACCCCAAAAAGCACTTTTTTGAAAAAATATTTCTATCTCATGCTCAGTGGTGTATTCACACAAATTTTCAAAGCCCCAAATATGCAACCAGGAGCACCCGCAGACACATAGAAATAACGAAGCAAGAAGAGAAGAATCTGTTGCTCATTTGGGTGGCAGGTCGGGCGGGCCATTTGTGGGGCTACAGTGATTCAATATATACTAAGTTTGTGATTATCTGTTATGGTTTTTACTTATTAGGTTACGTATAGAGACTTGAAATATAAAACAGTACTTGATCTGCCAAAATTGAAAAAGCTGCATCATAAGTATTTATCTCCATTCATAGAATGAGGTAATTCTGGGAGGCTTAGAATGATATCCAGGGTGGTAGCACCAAATTTGGGAGCCTGGAGAGCTTGGCTCCACTCTCGCCTCCAGTGGTTCTCAATACCTGTGATGGTCTATGAAGGTATCACCGGGGGCCCATTGGTAGACTTTACAAAAGCCTTGAGTCCATGTTTTTGGGGCGTTTCTTTTTAAAAGCAGTGAGATAACTAAAGATTTGAGGGCCTGAGAAGGGGGCTTGGTTCCTTGTGGGAACCCCACCAATATTTGGCGAGATATGTTATTATATAATGTTTGTAGAAATGCAGTAAGTGATGTGAACTATTATTTATGAAGCTTTTGGATTTAACAAAGTGATATCCATTTAATTAAAAGTTACTACAATGCTGCAAGAACATTTTTATCTATCTGAATTCACTCATCCATCTTATGTTTTCAGAACCACAAAGTTGACAGCTCAGTTTACCATTTCAAGGTATATCGTTTGGGCGTTGTTAATCTCTCCTACTCTAATGTGTTTCCTCCTATTCTTCCCCCTTTACCAGGAAACAAAAAAACAAAGACGGCAAACTGTACTTAATGAATGCAGACGTGGTCAAGTTTGACATTATACAAAATTAATTACAGAAAAAAAATTGTAGTGCATTGAAATTTGAAAAAAAATAGAAATGTTGAATAAAGAATAGTTAAGAGATGAAAAAAATGAGTGTCTGAAGCTTTTATTATCATCTTAAAATAGAATAGAACAAAAAGTTTAATTAATTCTGTTTTATGCTAAAATGCATCTCTTTAATGTCTTGTGAATAACAATCATGGAAAACAAAAGCTAACTTAAACTCTTCTTTCTTCGACCCTTTAGAACGGGTACAAAGTTTTTGTTTAAAAAAATGAAATTGGTAATTTTTGGTCTATTGTATTTTTCCTCCTCTTTATATGCCTATAGAGATCAAAGACGTTTTCGGTACGTTTGTTGCTTTTTCATGATCATAAAATTCCAACATTTTTACCATTTAATAAATTCATTAGTATTCATGAAACGGCACCAAAAAATATTTTCTTTTGATTATACCATGTAACAGTATAAAGCGTTGATAAAATATGATGCTGTAATAATTGATTTGTCTCTCGACGATATAACATAATGGTGTAAAGAAGAAAAGAGATGCAGTTGTTAGGTACTTTAATCTGAGGCTCACAAAAGAAGACACAAGGCTTTGCAGATATGTTTTTAACAACCATTATTCTATTATCCTGTCTAATTTAGATGGGCAAATTTTTCACAATGTTTAATGTCTTTATGGAAATTTTAAAGAATTAGGGACAATGCACTTTATCATCACATAAATGCAAAGCAAAGCACTCATTATAATCATAAATAATATTATCAAATGACTATTGTTATTAAAATAGATTAACTTAGCTTAGCTAAGTGATATTTTCTGGAACAGGTTTTATGTTAAATCCTCTTCTCCAAACTCATTTTAGATTTCCACATGACTTCTAAATGTTTATTGCGGACTTGTAGTTGTATAGAATATCCTGTTTAACCTAAGATTTAACGAGTGTGTTTTTGAAGGAATTCAAAGCTTTGAAACCATTTTACGAGTTTTACTATTCCATATCCATACTATGCAGACATTAAAACTACATTTTCATATATCCAGTCTAACTCTTTAATGGTACATTTTCTGGTTATTTTCCGTTTCGTGTTCTCTGTACATTTTCTTCCCACTTTTTGAATTAGTCCCAAAATGTTCAAAGTGATCGTAATAAGTGACTTCCTCTATTACTTAAAAGACTCTGTCTCAAAGTAATCATAGTAAGTGTTTCCTCTGTATGTCTCTCGCTTAAAGTTATAAGCTGTTTATTGTTTTCTAAAAATCCTGTCTCAAGGGGATGACAATAAGTGGCTTTCTCTGTACCTTGAAATCAAAGATGAATCTTATCCAAAGTTGTACCTTAAAGGCTGATTAATCAATAAAATTACAATTAGTAAGTATAAGATTATAATCAGGTGAATTGCCCTAGAGGAATGGTTACCAGACTAGTCATGTAGATCATTACTATTGTGTAGTGAGCATGATCTTCACTGGGTGTTCCTTTCCTTGCCACACAAAACTGAGTTTATTAAATAAATCGTACTTCATTCTTCAGCAGTTTCATCATTTTACAGGTACTAGTTTGGTCGTCTGACTTCTTTTAATCCAACCAGAATTTGATCAAAACAGGTCTACTTATTCACGCAATAAAAACCATCACACAACCAATGTCTTTTGCCATGATGCCATGTTGGGGGTAATCAATTAGAAAAATTGGAAAGGGTGTGATCAATGAATAACATACTTCTCTCCTTTTAGCAGGTGTTGATCAGTAAATTTTCAAAAAACAACCGGACACAAACAAAAGGGTCAATTTTGCATAAACTCACATTGAAAACAGAAGCCTCTTCTAAAATATTATTTATGGGTAAGAATTCAGAAAATAACAAAAAAAACAAACCCTTTTTTCTAGATATCATAAGTGAATGTTCGATTTTTCAGCCCTCTAGCTCCATTGGTACAGTCTTTATGCATCATAAATACTTATATACATACATAGCCAGCCAGACCTGTAGACCAGAAGTAATGGCCATTATAAACTCTCTGAGGTAACTATCTGATTCCAAGAGCAGAGTAAGGTGTAACCAATGGTTATTGATATTAGCAGCAGAGTGTAGTTGTGATTAATACAAAATATTCTAATTGCAGATTACTGGAATAAACAGACAGCAAAAAGTTACTCACTTTTGCATTCCATAGGAATAGAGCACACTGATGGATGGGGAATTTAAGTTAAATAAATATATCATTTAAATTCAGCTTTACTGACTGTCCAGTTCCCTAGTGCAGAGGCAGGAGATTGGCCACCGGGTCTGAAGCAAAGGTTTCAATCCTGCCTCATGGTACTGGATGGGATAATGGATAGTCTATAGCCACACTGAAGAGTTGTAACACAACAGAACGGCTGTCTGTGGATGACACAATAATATATTTTGTTTTAGTGTGACATCCACAAATACTTCTTTTTTAAACTGTTAATTCACTCCTGAAATTACGCTCAAGCAATGAGTGTTAATATCCAATTCTTACGCCTTACTCCAAAGTAATACTCCACATGTGGAATCAGATAACTATCCCATCCGCATGATCTATCCGTATTATTTTACTTACCCTTTTAAGGTCTTCAACAATATTATTATCAATTCAAAATGCTACAATAGTGACATCATAAGCCAATGTCAAGACAAACTGAAAGAAACCTAAGGTGACAGTATTGGCTAACAGTTTCTAATATTCTATTTACGTTTACTATTTGTTTGTATATCTATCAATCCATTCTACAGGTATGAAACCTAGAGACCTCTTTTTTTTTTTGATCCAACCAATATTTGACCAAAATATTTTTATTCGCGTTTACTATTTGGTTGTTTTTCAGTCACTATGTTGAACTCACCAACCACCCCGAAAAACAAACCCTGGTGGGTGTATAGTAATGAAACTGAAGATAAAGTTTCTATGAATCGGATTTTCCTTCAACTTTGAGTTTGATTTTCAATGGCAATTTTCAAAAAAACATTTCAAACATAGGAATAGAAAGAAGTTTTTTTTTTTGACCTTTATTGATCTGCAACAAGTAAATCATAAGATAATGGCAAAATTCCAGACACCTACAAAACTGATCTTATAGCAACTCAATAAAACAGATATGGATTCTGTCTTTTTGCCATTCAAAAACTATCAATACATAAAATATAACTTCTGCTCTCAGATCAACAATATGATTACACAAAAAAAAACAAAACAATGAAGTAATCAACACCAGGGTTTGTTTTATCTATTGAATAAAGTTTGGATAAGATGGATGAAGGTTTATTTTGCTGACACAAATAGATTTTTCTCAGTTCAATATGGAAGTGATTTAACACTGATTTCAATGACTTCAGATACGCAGATAAATAATTAGACCTATTCTAAAAAGACTTGAATGATTTAAAAAAATGAACTCATCAAATCTCATGAAAATGGTCTGATATTTTGCTAACATTTGCAAAATCTTTCTCAAACAGAGTGAACTGTTTATCTATTAAACGTACAGACCATTGCAGCAAAATTCTTTCATTTTAACTCCTTCAAACAGTCTCTCCTTACATCCGTATGAAACATTCCAGAGAAACAGGAATCGATAGAACAGATTCCTGAGTTTCACTTCCTTACAAGAAGGAAGACATTGGAATGCTTTTGAATTACTTGAGAATCCTCGTCTTTGAGTGAACGAAAGAATTGCTGATAGATGAATTCTGTCTGAGAAATTCCTGCGGCATCAAAAATGGAAGGAAGCCACAAAGAAGTTACCTTTGATTCAAGAAAATAAAAACATTCCACTAAAGACTAGGCAAATATTTATTATTTGGACTTTAAAGTGAAATTTTAACTTCAAAGGGAATCCAAGACAACAAGATACAAATCCAATTTTATCTTTTTTACAATATTTTTAGACAGCTATAACTTGATAAAATCATAGTGGAGATAGTTATTTCCTCTGGAACTCATTTCTGCCCTTCAAATGACCTGCTATCAACAAACAGTCTCTCTATCTATTACGAAGTATATTTATCTGTCCAGAAAGTATCCAACCATTCCCAATATCTTGAGAACCAGTTGCGTGGCCTTGATGTAACTTGGCAAACTATCAGAGGGGACTTTACTGTGCATGTTTAAACAGACACTCTCATGTTAGGTTCCCCAGACAGCAGCAAGATGCCATTGAGTGAGGTTGTGTACTGTGTAACCGCCATACTCACAATGACTGAGCATGTTATCCTTTTTATCTAGTGCAGGATGTTTTGCAAAAATTGCATGGATCCATTCTTTTAGTCCCTGTACAGTCCTGTACTAAGAAAGAGGACACAAATGCTCCAAGTAGGCTCATTTTTACTAAATAGCTGGATACTTTACAGGCAATCCTAGTATATATATATATATATATATATATATGTATATATATATAATGTATCTAAACACACATATACGGACATCAATGAAATCAGTGTTCTGTATATTTTTTGGTCTAATATGACTATAGATTTCATATACCTACACTTAAATCCACATATTTATTGTCAGCATAGTAATCTTTATATCACACATTTTGGGGTCCATTATTTTAATTTTCATAGTTTTCCTCACATAATGTTGCTAGAAATGTTCTCCATTATGAGTAAGTTAAATCTAATGGCTTTTAGAAATCATTTGTACTTTTTCATTTCCTTAAAATGAATAAGGCAGCCTCACAAGCTTACAGAAACAAACATCCAAGTCTTATATTCAAGAACAAACTTATAGATAAGACTGGATGAACCTGCCTACTTTCTTCTATTCTCACCGTTTATTCCAGGGTATAAGACAAGAAGCATCCAAAAACCACACCCGAAATTGGGGTTGCTCCAGAGTCCAGGTATCACAACTTAACTCAAGTCTTCATGAAAACAGTCTTTTTTTAGCAGAGAATTGGTTGTACATCAGACATAAAGATACAAGTCTGAATTGTACAGAACAATGAAAATACTTCTTCACAAGATGTCAAACAACGGTTACCAAACTTTTTATTCAAAAAGCTGTTTGATTCAGATTTATATGAAACAAAATATATTCTGGTGATGACAATGATCATGATGCTACCTTTCAAGTACAATTAAAAGTTTAACAACACATTTGGAAGACAAAGGAGAATAATAAGCTTAAATTTTTTTAAAAATATGATAAATATAAAGTTATAAAAAAATCAGAATTGAATCAAAAGCTTTCCAGAAACATTTTGAAATACTAAAAATACAAATGAGTTTCAGAAAATGAATCAGAAAATTTATGACTTTTTTTATTATAAGTTGGCAAAGCTAAATGCTCCTTTGAAAGTAAAGCTATCATTTTCTGTTTTGACAAATGATTTTTCATATTCCTTTTACTTCCAAAGAGACATACACACATTTCTTGAATATATATATAAGTGTGTGTGTAAACACACACATGCATGCATTCAAATGTGTGGGTTCCTCTGTAAGTTTATACACACAAGCATATGCACACATTTTTGCCTATGTTTGTTTCTAAATGAATTTCCACAGGCACCTTCTTGTGATGCACACAAAAGTATATACATACACAAACACGTTGATTTTACGTAAGTTTCCACACACACACACACGCACACATATATATATATATATATGAATGTGTGTGTGTGTGTGTGTGTGTGTGTACAGTATGTTTCCATGTGAGTTTCCACACACATCCACGTATATGAATATGTATATAAATATACAAGAATTTGAAGTTGAACTGAGTAGGTTGAATCAGATTTATGACTTTGTGTCTCATCACAGCAGTCTTAGTGAACTTCAAAGACATCAGGAATGAAGAAAAAAAAGACCAGCAAAAATCTTTTCTTTGCTAACTGATTTGATGAGAAAACTGTTTCTCGACCTGCATTTACATTTCATTTCAAACACTTAAAGAATTTATAACAGAAAAAAAAAGAGAAATATTGAAAAAGAAGAAAGAAACATAAACCAATTTTTTTTTAATATACAGATGCACATGTGTGGGTACATATCAATCTCCTTCTGTGTGTGTGTGGCTGAATATATATATATTCACACACACACACACACACACACACACACATATATATATATATAAAATGCATTCATAATCATATATATATTTGGGTTGATAGACAAACATTCACATATTGATAGTAGATATAAAATATCATAGATAGATAGATAAACATATATATAAATAGATATAAATATACATAGATAGATGAACATATTGATATATAGAAGATATAAATATATTTAGATTAACATATATATATAGATAGATACATAGATAGATAGATAAATATAGATAGATATAGGCAGATTGACAAATATATATATATATATATATATATATATATAGAGAGAGAGAGAGAGAGAGAGATATGCATGCATATGTGTGTGTGTGTCTGTGTGTGTATATTTGTCTAGGTTGATGATAACAATGCTGCCCAATGAAAAACTGAACCTCTTGATTTACTGTCAACAAAGTGATGATGTAGAAAGATTAAAATCTTTTTTATCGGTAAAATGCTAAAATGAAACAAAGCCCTAAAAAGGACGAGGTGGGGTGATAGCAAGGGAACAATAGTAAAGATCAGAAACAATTTTCCCTTTTGATAAAATACACATCCACTTGGAGGACTTTTATTCCTGTTGCTGTTTTGCCTATGAGAAAAAATTACTTTCAAATTGATGGATCTTAAAGCTTGCAATAAAAAAGAAAAAAGACGCAAAAATATATGAGAATATTTTCATGGTTTTTCTAAGGCTTTTTCACTTTCAAGCTTTTTGCCATCTCGGCTTCCAAAAATACCATGTTTCAATATGGGGATTTTTATGCCTGTTATTGTTTTCATGACACATAATTCTCACCTGCAAATATCCGCCTTTGCTTTATGTCTCCAGTTCGCGAGTTTCCCCAACATTTTTCACGCACCTTGTTGAAACTTGCTCCTCATTTTCCCCCTGAATTCCCCCATTCTTACCTTGATTTATCTTTTATTCAATGAAGCGTTGTCGACCATTATTAATTTTTCATAAGTACATCTTTCATTTTGATTTTAGTTCTTCTTCTCTGCAGCGACTCCAAATATCAGTGTACGGCAGTGAGTAAACAGGTAAGATCAAGAGTAAAAATGAATGAATGAATAATAATAATAAAGAAGAAGAAGAAGAAGAAGAAGAAGAAGAAGAAGAAGAAGAAGAAGAAGAAGAGTCGTTGTCGTCGTCGTCGTCATCATCATCATCATCATCACATTAACTGCCTAGTGGTCACAGCTGGAGACTGAGTGACGACGAAATTATTATTATTATCATTGAATAAAACTGGGTATCTCCTTAAACAATATGTACTAAAATAATACTTATTCAACATTAAAATATCCATTCATTCAAGTTATAGGAATCTATGGAACTTAATAAAAAATTTACAATGTTGCCAGTACAGAGGAACATTTACCTTATATGTTTCTCTGAATTTTTGAGATGAGGTATTATTATTTCTATTATTATTCGGACTATCCTTATCTTGGTTGTTTTTCATACAACGTTTCGGCCGTTTTACTCTACGGCCTTCATCGGGTATCATCTGGTAGGTGTGGGGAAGTAACAAACCGAACCCTTTATTTAACCGACAGGGGTATATAGACCGCACTCCCCTCTTAGCAGTAGTAGATTTTTCAAATTATTATTATTGGAGTGAGGTCTATGTACCCCCATCAGTTAAATAAAGTGTTTGGTCCGTTACTTCCCCATACCCACCAGATGATACCTGATGAAGGCCGTAAAGTACAACGGCTGAAACGTTGTATGAAAAACAACCAAGATGAGGATAGTCCGAATAATAATAGAAATGAATTTACCTTATATATTACATCTTATTTATTCATTTTTTCGCAATTCTTCTATATATTCTAGTGGATAATTGCCCTATAAATTAATTATCTATCTCAAAGGATCTAAATTTATCTCTGGATAAGCAAAAACAATGCCAAGATAATATTACTATTATCAATGCAACCAATGTGCATAAAACAAACCTGGTTAGTCACTCAAAAACATCCTTTGTTGGGGGTGATCAACTGAAAAATTGGGAAGAGGGGTGATCAATTGATAAGATATTTCTCTTGCTTTTTGTTGGGTACTGATCATCAAAAAAGTCGGAATTTTTAAAAAATCAAGCCTGAATACTGCTGGACACAAATAAGAGACAAATCTGGCACACATTTACATTGCAAATAAAACCTCCAATTAAAAACCTAGTTGGGTGAAAAATTTGAAAAAAAAATTTTTTTGTAGACACAGTAAAGAGTAAATGTTAGAAATTCCACCCCTCTAGCTCTATTGGTGCAGCCCGTATGTGCAATACATAGCCAACCCGCTGGACTAACTGCAAAAGTGAAGAAACCAATGTTGGCAGTTTTGGTTGGTTTCTGATAAGCTCTTGGTGGGATGAAACATTATTCAGATAATGTCATTACTATTATTACAAGTAGTGTTTATGAAAGTAATAACAAATATGGTGCCAAGCGATTGGGGAAAAAGAAAATTAGCGGACGGGTTTCAGAGTAAGATTTGATCTTTTGTTAGCCATAAAGAAGCACGCTCCAAATGACTTGCAAGAACCCGTAACAAATGGCTTGCAAGATCAGCAGTATTCTTTGTGCAGCTGTTCTTATGTTAACAAATGATATCAACACAATTTCTCAAAGGAAATCTTATTGCTTTTCAACTTTTCAGATGTTAAGAACCAATATTTCTGGTTACTCACTCAATAGAAACAATCATGCGATGTTGGGGGCAATCAATTGAAAAATTGCAAACGGGGGTAATCAATGAATAAGTTACTTCAATCGCCTTTTAGAGGCAGTAATCACTAAAAAAGTGTCAACTTGAAAAAAATAGGCAGTCACGAAATAATAGATCAATTTAGCATAAACATAGATTGCAAATTGAACCCACACTAAAAATATACTTGGGCGGTGAGGGAGGGGGGTGTCAGAAGAGCAGATTTTTCTAAACACAATATGAAGTGAATGTTTAAATTTTCAGTCCTCTAGCTCCATTGGTGTGGCTTGTACACCCAATACATTGATAAGTCGCCAGCCACACCGACTTAAAAACTGGAGAAATCTATGTTGACAGTTTAGGTGCCAGTTTTGGTAAAAGATTCTGAGATGGCACTGAGCAATCAGAAAAAAAAAAAAGAAAAGAAAAGGGTTCCAGGGTTAAATTTGATCTTCTGTCAACCATAATAGAGACTCCATTGAAGATTGAACTCGCAACAAATGGCCTGCAAGATCAGCATTATTCACTGTGCAGCTGTTCTTGATGTTAACAAATGATATTGACATGAATTCTCAAAGGAAATCTAATTGCTTTTCAACTTTTTCCACATTAACCCATTGCTGCCAGAAGTCAGATTTTTCAAGCAATTTTGGTTTAATTAGAAATATGGGGTAAATGAAAGTATGTTAGTAAGGTGGTGCAAATTTATTTGTAAGAGAACTGAAGGTATGTTTCTTATCATCTTCAGAGTGTTCATGCATAATTTGATCCGCTTTCTTTCATTAGTATATCGTCTATGGCAATTTCTTTTAGAGTCGACTAAATATAGGCCTTTCCTTTCTTTGCTGTATATGTGTCAGTGGTGATTAGTGCTTTGTATCTTGGGTGCGCTATGAGGTACAGATGTACAAAAACATTTTAGTGCTTAAAAAAAGTAATGGACAGTAAAAGTATTCCTTGTACAATATAGGGAAAGTGGTCCCGATTGTAAATTGCAAAGTTTCACACCCACGCTTATTCGATGATAAAAAAAATGACAAACAGATTAAGAAGAAAAAAGAGAATTAATGAAAGAAAATGAAAATTTTGCATTGGATACTATTATTTGCTGATAATAGTTTCTAATCTAAATTCTGTTTTCTATAATTTCTAATTTCTACTTCACTGCATGGTGCCAAAAAGGCTTCAATTACTCATTGCTTTTGACAGCCACTAAATTATTTTTACATTTTTGTGCACGTGCAGCACATAGCAAACAGCACTCCCAAAATACAAAGCACTACATGCCACTGGTCTGTGTGTCTGCGGACTAATAGATAAAAGGTCAACTGATTGGAAATAAAATATGCATGGATGCCGGATTCTTTACTTATACATTGATCCCAGTGTTACTGCATTGGTAATGAGGCTGGCTTTTGTAATCGTCACTGTATCAACCGCTTCGTTTATTTTCAAAGGGTCCTTAATTAGAAGGTAATCGAATAACAGATTACCTGACATAATACTAATCAGATGTAAATTGAAGAACAAGATATTCAAGGTGAGTGTTCACACCTGCAGTGATCGAGATAAAGACAGAAAGAGAGCAAAATCAATTTACCTGTGTCTCTGGAGAGACAAAGTTGCGCAACAACTTTAAAGGAATTAAGATGTCAATCTACACGCAGACATTTTGAATTGCTGTAATTTTTCAGACTTTAAACGGAACGGAGTTGACAACTGAGAGACGATGTTCTCTAGAGTAATTGACATAGATGGCAGAAAGTCTCACCTCATCGTGACTTTCTACAAATTGATTTTCCGTTGTCTGAAATTATGAAGCAGACCGCTGACATCACTGGATAAATTATTCAAACTAGTATCCTCATCTTAATTGTTTTAATTCATACACTGCGGTCTGCGGGCTCACCTAGCCTTCCTAATGTTGTCTGAACTTCTGGAATGAAGTATAGGAAGAGCTTTAATAGTACAGGTAACTTGTTCTAAAATTTCCAGTACTGTTCAAAGTTTTATGATAACTTAAAGTTTTTCATTTCAGCATATACTTTGTTACATTACTTTTTACAACAATACCATAACTATACTACATTAAAAACCACACCATTCAAGATATTCCTGTACTGTCATTATTCAGACAAGCATTCTCACATTTATTGCTTTAATCCATAAAATTCTGGCAAGTGGGAACTGAGGTTCTCTCTGGTTTTCCCCCTATTTTTCCTTGTGCTGTACATATCAATAACAGGTAGGCCCTCCCCCACTTGATAGATCGGCAAAGTACAATATTCCTTCTTCTATTTCCCCAATTAGGACTTGTGCAGTACAAAACTGAACTTAGTAAATATCAAGGAAGACTGTTGCAACACAATCTTCCTACTTCCATTTTCCCCTATTTAGCCATGTGCTATACTAAACTAAGCTTAGTAAATATCAATATTGCAACCTGAAAATATCAACCAAAACTGTCCACATAGGTTCCCTCAGTTTTTAAGTTTGTCCGGCTATATGTATATACATATATATATATATATATATATATATATATATATACATATATATATATATATATATTTATCACATGTATAGGCTGCATCAATCAAACGAGAGGGCTGAAAATTTCAGCAATTATTCCTTACAATGTCAAGAAAAAATCTTTTTATTTAACTCTTTCCAAAATGTTTTCAATTTTCCATGTAAGTTCATACCATGTTGATCTGTTAGGCTATGTTGTTTGAAAATTCAAATTTTTTCTATTGATCATAATCCAGACATAGGAAGAGAAGTAACTTATTCATTGATAATGCATTTTCTATTGAGTGACTAACCAGACCTGTGCCTCAAAATTCTTCAAAATCAGATAGCTTTTCTATTTAACCCCATGTAAGAAATGCATGACTTCAGTTACTTTTCCTCGATACAGAAACACACTAATGAAAGGATAGCCTCACATTTTAAGAGAAAAAGCAAGAGTCAGAGATATCATAGAAACCATTGGAAAAATCAAATGGTGATGGACTGGACATGTTGCAAGAATATCAGACAACTGCTGGACATCATGACTCACAACATGGATCCCCAGAGATTTTATATGGAATTATAGTTGGCAGAAAGTAAGATGGCATGACAAGCTGGACAAATTCAGAAAGTATTGGCTCCACAATGCCCATGATAGAGAGAGCAGGTGAATCTTCGAGAATCTCCAATGATGATGATGGTGAAGATGAAAGAAGTGCTGGCTTTGAAAATGGCATCTTCTTCAGTCTAAGAATTGAATATCTAATAATTTCTGCAAATGATGTTGTTAGAGGTGTATGTATTCACTTGTATTAGTCAGTCTGATCATCCACACAGTATTTCCAAAAGTTCTCAATGAATTTCAACAACTTTTTTTCGAGGTGCCCTTCATTGGATGAGGGAAAATTTATCAAGTTCTTGGATGGATAGAGGTATTTTTTTTCCAACACTTACCTCCCCTACATCGTAGCAGTATAAAAACTGATTTCATTCAGTTTTTAGTGACAGAGGTGTGCATTGAGGAGTGCTTTCTTGTTTATGAAGGCACCTGTTTTTACAGCAATTCTCAAACCCGTGCGGAATCAAGCTGGAATCTGTCCAGAATGGCACGAAAGTAATAATAGATTCTCTTCCATCTGGAACTGAAATTGCTGCCAAGTGACGGGCAAAGTGTTGGTCAGTCTTTGATTCCATTCATTCCTGCAGGGAACCAAACTTGTCCGTGTCTTTGATGTGTCAGGCTGAACAAAAGTCATCACCATAGATTTCCTTTGATCTATGTATATTAGAAAGGAAGGAATGATTATACTGGGTTTTGCAGGAGCTGCCATTGATATTAGGATGCTCGTACTTTGGAGAATGTTTTGGGTGCGTAGATTTTGGGCAATAATTATCGGGATAATGAAGCGGTCAAAAAGGCTGACTCCAGGAGTGGAGAGGGGAGGAGAGAGAGAGAGAAATGGTAATAAAAAGAGAAATACAAATAGGGAGAGTGGAAGAGTGGACTAGAGAAAGAGAAAGAGAGAAGGAAAGAGAGAAAAAAAATAGGTAGTGAGAGTGCAAGAAAGACAGGAGAAATAGAGAGAGAGAAACAGAGATAGAAAAAAAGATCAGAGAAGAGAAATAGGGATAAGGAGCAAGACAGAGACAGAAAATGAGGGAGAAAGAAAAGAGAAAAAGATATTTGGATAGAGAAAGAGGGATAGGCTGAGAGAAAGAGTGATTAGGAGAGAGAGAAAGAGAGTAGATGGAGATTAAGGGCAATACTTGTTGAAAGTAAATAAAACGGTAAATTTCGGACCATTTTTTCCAGAAGAAACAATTTCTTTGTCACAAATGAACATTTATATCCAAAGAAAGATCAAAAAAGAAATGTTCAGTCTCAGAAGAGAACATAAAGCAAATAAATGGATCCTCTTATCTCCTTTAGAACAGAAGGTGCTGAATCATGCAATATTTAGAAATATAAGCTATTCATATAAGTTGGCTTAACCTGAGCCCATGATAACAGCACATCTTTACATTTGAATATCTAAGTTTAACCTCAAAGAATAAGGAAATCCCATTAGTCCTAAAAAGAAGAGTATACTATCAATGCATCCTCACTGATAGTCACCTATGGAGCCGGAACATAGAACCTAACCAAGAGACAGACCCTCAAACTGAGCAACGTGCACATGAAAGAATCATGCTCAACATAACAGGACCATACAATATATTAGGGAAAAAATAGGAGTCTGAGACATTATAGAATCCATTGGGAAACTCAAATGGCAATGGGTTGGTCATGTTGCAAGAATGAAAGACAACCAATGGA
>OY735220.1:10092933-10095433 GCA_963457665.1 Thysanoteuthis rhombus
TACAAGCAATGAATACTTAGTTTTAATTTGATCAAAAGTTCATTTAATCAAAACAAGAGTATAAAGCAACTATCATTTTACAATCAAAAGTTTGTGAAATCTAACCTTTTACTAAAAATAAGTAAATCTGTAGTTTTAACTGGAAAAAAAAAATGAATGAGTAAATAGTTTGAATTTGTTCATAAGTTTTCTCAACAAAAACAGGGATATTGAATTTTTCTTATGGTGAAAAGCGTATGTAATCAAGGTGAAATTAAACTTTTTTCACAAAAAATAAGTAAATTTTGCTAATCAGACAATTTGAGTTATTCGGCATAGCACAAGTCCATGATCAAAGTGACTAGTAGTGGAAAAGATTACAGGGATAGTTAGTCAGATTCATGTCTTTCATAAGGGTATTAGTTTGAAAAAGGTTGAAAGAAGCCAAAATAGCAAATTGAACTTGGTTTGTTGATTCTGTTTTTTGAGCTTAAATTTATTATAGCACTTCATACTCCTACTGCTTTTTCCAACAGAGAAAAGGACCTTGTATTTATTTCAGAGGGCATAGAATAAAAAGATGGCAGATAGACAAATGTTCAAGAAATGAGTTTGAATTTGGGAAAGAATCGAAAAGACAAGGATCTGAACGATAGTGGATTAACCGTTCTGCATAAATTTAAGCCTAGTGTCCTAAAAAGGGGTGGGGTCTGAGTGCAAAAAAATAAATGGAATTTTTGAAAAGTACACAAAAAAAAACTTAGTGAATAACAGGTCTGTAATTGATTCATATTATTTTATGATATGAAGCAGCTATGGCTTTAATTGGGTGGTGTTGATTTAGTACAGTGAACGTATTGCAGTACTAATTGATGTAATTAAGTATAAGTTGAAAATAGAAACACATTGAATCGTAATAAGACCTTGATCAGTGTATTTTTGAATTGCATAGATAATTCGGGAACAAATTAACTGCACTATCCAAGGTATACGTGTACATGTAATATACTGTACTTAGTAAACGATATAAGTTATTTAACGTAACAATGTCACTGTTTTAATTCAATGAAGGGTGAGGCAGGAGGCAAGATCAAGTGGAGCCTTACTAAAGCTAAGCCCAGTGACCCAGGGTGTTGGATAATCTGTCGCAGGATTCAAGACAAAAAGAGTAAAAGAAAGAAATCCTGGGAAAGAATAAGAATAAAGAGCATGATGGGAAAAAAAAATGGAGGACAATATTACAAATCTAAAAGAAAAGGACAAAAAAGAAAGAATAAACTACAAGCTTCATCCAAAAAATAGAAAAAAAATTAAGAATTGTTTAAAACGCAGCCGACTTGCATATTCATTCAGCATTATCAACAAATGGCTGCAAATATGTTTCTAAAAGTGCCCACTCAGTGTATGTGAAATCATTTGATGCATGTGACTGTATTCGTCTACTGCAACCTTCCGCTGCACTTTTTAGCAATATTCCTCCGCTGCAATTCTCCACTGCAAGTCCAATGGTGCTCTGCCTTGGACAGTAGTTTTACAGGGTATCAATGAAATGAGAAATCAATTGAATGAATCAAGGGAAGTGGGTATTGACAAGACAGGTCGAAGGTGATGTTGACTGAATCAACATTTGACGGTGGGGATTCGAGACTGGATGGTGTTTAGGAAGAGAAGGAAGGGCTGGGGGTCAGTGGTTGAAGAGCAAGGCTGCAAGGGTCCGCAGAGATGATAGCTGTGAAAAGAGAAAGGAGAAGATAGGGAGCGGGATGGAGAAAACGTTAATAAATTGCCTGTTTCGTTTCCTTTCAGAGAAAATAAAAGAGACATGATGAAATAGAAGGCAGATCACTGAAAGGGAAAAATAAAGAATTACAAATAGTGGATAAAAAATGAGAGATATCGACAGAGAAGGATGTGCGGAGTGGTGTAGAGCGGTGTGGCAGCTACTTGTATGGAAAACAGAATCAGTGAACCGAGTTTCACTTCATACTAATGCCCTTAGGAAAGGTATGAATCTACTTCTACTTCTAGCTATGGGTAAATAGCTGAGTGGTTGGAGTCCTTTAGTCCTGTAAGGCAGTCTATCTTGGAAATGTACTTACTACTGAAACTGCAATGGAACCCTATGCTCCACATAGAGTCTACAGGAATAAATACAAGCATATTGGTAGGGGGAAAAAAAGGTAGATAAAAGATGAATGAAAAAGAAAAATCTACGGAAAAGTTACTTGACTAGTTAGTCAATAAAAAAACATCATGTAACCAACATCTTATGACAGCATGCTTTGTTTGGGGGTGATCAATTTGTAAATTGAAAAAAAAGAGTGTTTAATGAAAAAAGTTACTTCTCCTGCCTTTTAATTAGAGAAAATTTCAAATTTTAAAAAAACAAGCATGAACATTGCCAGACAAAAGTAAAGGACAAACTTAGCATAAACTTACATTGTAAATTGAAACCCCTTCTCAAAACCTATTTTGGATGAAATTTTTCAAAAAAGCAAAAATGTTTTTTCTATATACAAGG
>OY735220.1:10100433-10195433 GCA_963457665.1 Thysanoteuthis rhombus
GTGGTCAATGATTAGATTATTGCTCCCACCTTTTGTTGGCCAGTGATCATTAAGAGTCTGAAATTTCCAAAAACAAGCATAATACAAATTAAGGGATTGATTTAGCATAAACTTATATTGCAAATTGACACACACACACACCTCACTAAAAACCTATTTGAAGAAGGAATTAAAAAAAAATAGAAGTTTTCTTCGAGACTTAAAGAGTAAAGATTTGAAATTTCAGTCCTCTAGCTCCAATGCTGCACCCTGTATGCATCATAGATATATAGCAGACCAGACCCACCTGAAAACTGAAGAAAGTCATGTGGACAATTTCTAAAAAAAGTAAGATAACCGCTTAAGGCCATATTTTTGAGTTTGTACCGTCTTGAAAGAATTCATGTATCATAAGGGATTTTTTCTTTTGAATTTCAATCGAATTCACTTCTGGTTTCAAACTACAATTTCATAATGTGGCAATTATGTTACAGTGCTTGATATTGTGGTTTGAAACACAGGCTTTTCATTGATGCATTGTGTCACAGAAGTACGAGGTAGTGTAGCATTCATCAGCATGGAAAATGGAAAGTGAGGTCAAGTTCCAGCCAAGGAAGGTTGTGGTCACTCTAAACTAATACCTTTGGAAAAAACATGGTCCACATCTGTGAACTTAGTCCCATTGCTAGATATTTTGGCCAAAAATATCTTCTAACCAGCATGTCATGATAGTTGTTAAAGAAAATAAGGTAGTAAGGGGAGAATTGTTTGCCCATGTGTTCATTCACCCAATCTTAGCATACCAGTGACAAGACATGTTTCAAGATACCAGGTGATGAGTCAGAGTATAGAAATGAATGGCTCATGATTCTCCCTAGAGCAGCGGTTCTCAATATGAGGTCCATGAAACTCATTCATACAAGGGGACAACAAAAAGGGAAATTCAATTCAATTCAAAAAGATGTATTTAAAAAGAATCATTGAATCATCAAAAATAATTAAAAATTTATAGAATATCCACATCCATCAGAAAAGCAATTAAAATACTTTCAACCTTTCCAACTATGTATTTATGTGATCACGTTTAGATTAAGTTAGTGCTGGGCATATAGCATATGTTATTGGGGGGGGGGGCAAATTTGGAAAAATATACTTAAATATAAGGACACAAAAATTTTTTAGTTTCTGCTTGAATTTCTTAGATAAGGGAATATATTTACGTAAAGTTTTTCAATCACTGAGGTAAAAAAATGAACCGAGATGAGGTCAAGAGTCTGTACAAAACTTTATGTAATAAATGTTTTAGTTGTGGAGTAAAGCAATTATTTTTTCTCATTCGCTATAAAGCTAGATAATTAGATAAATATGTCTGACATTTCAGTAATAATTATAGAGTTATCATTTTGATCTTGAGCAGCAGCTATGACTCAAGTTCAAAATACCTTCTTATTCATAAATATTACATTTTATACATTATACATAGATACAAAACTGTAATGAATTATAATATTGAAATAATAACTCCAATTGAAAGTGATGATTGACTAAAGTTGCCAACTCTAAACTTCCAGTAGTTCATATAAGTTGAAGCCAGTATAGTACAAAAGAAAAAAGAAAGTGCAGAATCACTATATTGGATTGATACATTGCAAACATCTAGCGTGGGGCCTTTGAAAATGCGTAGCCTGCAGCACTTGTTTGTTTGCTTACTCGTTAATCCGGCACTGTAAGTGGAGAAGGATTCCCTGTATATACAACGATAAAAACTAATCATCATAAGAGATAGAAGGCTTAGGCAGATATGAGAATCCAGCTGTCCACCATTAAACCAAACTTCAAAGAGATTTTGGGAAAAAAAATGAAACAGTGTCATTCATCCCCTTGACTTTCCTCTCGTGTACATATCTCAATAAATGTAGTTTTGGAAAACTTGTGATGGTATATTTTTTACTGTAATCGCAAAATCAACATAAAAAACCCTTCAGGGGTCCACACATATTTTTTGAGAACATTAAGTAGTCCTCTGGGATAAGAGTTTGATAACCACTATCCAAAAGTATGAGTGCTGAGTGAACACAAGCACCTTCGGCCAAAATGTGTATTCAGTTCATTGATTCTGTTTTCTGTTCTAGTAATGGTCATACCATGCCACACCTCCAATGCTATATACAAATATACACATATTGATAGAAATATAACTGTGTATATTATGTGCATCTGAAGTGAAGGTTTCAATCTTACCTCGTAGTACTGGATAGGATAATGAATAGTCTGCAGCCACACTAAAGAATTGTAATACAAAGAAACGGCTGTCTGTGACTCAACTACTAATTTTTGTTTGTTTGTTTGTTTGTGTGTTTGTGTGTGTGTATGTGTGTATGTATGTATGTATGTATGCAGAAATGGATGTTCAATGCGACAAAAATGACCATAAACTCAGATTTTACTTGGACTTGAACACACACACCACTGGTACCAAATATATATATGCCAAAATATCAGACAAATGGCTTACAGAGATATTTGGAAGAAAATGCATTTCATCCAATATACATAACTATCCATATCAAACATTGACAAATGGTAATATTTGCATAGTTTTCAAAAAAAAATCACATTTCCATTTTGCATACCAATATATACAGTAAACTCATACTCAGAATTACAGCCCGGGAATCCATGAAACCTTAACCCTTCTTTGCATTTACAAAGACTTTGTAGCATTGTTGTAATTCATGATACTTATATTCATTAAATGATTTGATTGGATGTGTTTTTGACGTCAATTACTAGAAAAATCTGAAAGAAAAATCCTGAGAAATGGATATAGTACATTATATATAAAAGATTGGATCACCAGGTCTATAGCTAGACATATAGTTATCAGCTGGATAACAATATATGCCGAACTATGAAAAAAGATTTACGAGGGTATTTGGAGGACTACTGCTCACCCTGACGAGCCTCATGACTGTCCATACAGAGCTACTGTAGATGGCCACCTATTCATAATACCATTGCATTATTAAGATAATATTTGAATAGTTGAATAACCGTAGCCAACGAAAGTGGCAAAGGGTTCTACCCTCTTTTGAATGTGGATGTTTTTGCATTTGTGTATTCCAGTGCTCTTAGCCACACTGTTTTGTCTACAGTCTTGAAAATTGGCATCAATTCTCCATTAGACCCCCTTCCCCCCAAAAGCTTTTTTTGATTTTTGGAAAAAAAAGAAGCTTTTTTTAGTGCCTCATTTTGATGGGTTTAGCAATAACATTTAGATGTTCTAAGATGTTTTCACTCTATTTTAGATGTTTTTTTCAGTGGAAAACACCAGTGATGTCATAAATTGAATTCATTGTGACCATATTAATTCTTCGATGGAATTTCTTTAGATGACTTCAAATTTTGATACTACGGTTGATCAGTTATTGATTGTGATAGGAAATTTTTTTAAAAAATCCAGATTAAATGTCTATTGTACATACTGGCATGTACAGTAATTTTATTCAGTCAACATCTTCCCTTATCTTTGCGACTGCATGGAGAAGAAGGAGAGAACTCAACTCCCTCGGGAGTCATGAATCGTAACAGATGCTTCTTCTTGGAATTCTTTGTTACTCTTGCAAATCCAAAGGATGAAAGAAAAGAGGAGAAAATAAGGTTGTGTGTTTTATAATTAGGGCTGAGGTTTTGCTGATCAACACGATTCAAAGATATTCTGTAGAATGAAGAACCGTTGGGGGAAAGTGATAGAAAAAAAATGTCTAAAGCATCAACTTTTTTTTCTTTATAATTTTTTCTCTTCGTTCCCAATCCATTTTGCTGAAGTACCCACTCCCACCAAAAAGAGAAATCAAATCAAACCAAATATTTATCACTCAATTATGTAATTTTCTCATTATTGCTTGTTTTGTATGTTTTTTTCCTCACATCTTGTTGACTTTTTATAATCATCTTGTTCTCTTCCTAAAAAGAATTGGAGAAGTACAGAAAAAAGGGAGATAAATCCTCACAATTTCTTCTATTAAACTGTCAACTGCCAACCGAATAACATAGGTTTCTCTAGTTTCTAAGTGATTCTGTCCAATGAAGCTGAGGGGCTGAAAGATTTACTTATTATTATGTCTGGAAAAACAGATCATTGGGTTTTTTGAGTCCCATCTCTATGAGTTTTTTTTTTGGGGGGGGGCAATTTACAACGTAAGTTTATGCTAAATTGGTCTGTCAGTTGGTATCTGGCTGCATTCATGTTTGTTCTTCGAAAATCAGACTTCTTAAAGATCAGCACCCAGCAAAAGATAAGATAATTCACTTATTCATTCATCTACCCTTTTCCAATTTTTGATTGATCACCCCGAACACTGCATACTGACAAAAGACGGTTTCTATGGAGCCAGTAACCAGACCTGTAATTCGATTTTGTTTTCTCTTATTCTCTGGAGAAATGTCTTTTTTCTCTGTTCAGTCTTTGTTGACCAAAATTCTTTTCTCATTTATTTACCTCAACTCACCAAACAAATCAACACTTTTTTTTACAAGTATTCTTTATAATTTGGCTTTATCATTCTAATTCAATTTGCTCCCCCCCTCCAAAAGTAAATCAAACAAAAAACAGATCTTTTCAATTATGTATTTTTTATTGGGTGTAAGATTTCTTCTTCAAAAAGGAAAGACAAAATATGAATCTCAGTTGGGGAAAAAGTGCAAAAGTTGATTCAATGATTTAAACCACCCTAAATCTTACCAAAAAAAGCAGAACAATGACTAGGATGAAATTACTTGTTTTTATCCTGTGTAGCTGAGTCAGGAAAAGATTGGAATATCAGAGAGACAGGAAGAAAGAAAGAAAGAAAATAGTAGTAGAAAAAAAAAGATGGATAGAAAAACTTGAAATTTAAGAATGATGAAATAAGAAGATTCCAGGAAAAAGAAACAAAGCAAAGAAGGAGAGAGACAAAAGAAATGGTTTGAAAGAGGAAGAGAGAAAGAGAGCAAATAAGTTAAAGAAAAGAGAGAAGAATCAAAAATCTCTTTTCTGCTATTTTTTTTCTTCCGAAATATATTTCCTCTTTTCTTCTTTTCCCTAGATGTATCATATAATGCCTTTTCTCTCCATTTTTCAGAATGAGAAAAGATCCATTCTTCTTTCTCTTTTTAAAAAATAGAGATAGACCTCATCATCCACTTATTCATCATTGGCCAAATCTAGATATATTTCATCAGAATCTGAATGTTTTTGGTCGTGCTTAGATATCTGAAATTCAGGTGATTTCTAACAAAATGATAATAAAATAATTATTTTTGATAAAATCAGTAATATCTTAGTTAAGTAAATATCAAGAATCAAAGTCACATTCAATACATTAATACATTATATATTCCCTAGCTTTCAGATATATATTTGGAGAATCTAGATGTTTTTAGACAATTTTAGATGTAAAACTGGAAATGAATTGGACAACACTGCTTGTATTTGTATCTGACTTGCTATTATTGGCGGATTTCACCATCCCAAGGGAGGTCTTGGAATCTATCTAACACGGATAACAAGATCCTACTTTAGTTGAAATTTAAGATAGCTTGTGTCCACATTTCAAATAAAGAGGCTTCAACTGCTTACAGAAAGCCTCCATTCTCACATATCCTGGCCATTGGACAAACTCAATAATCTACCAACATGGAAAAAAATTTCAAAGAACAAAAACAAGAGGAAAATATCTGTGAATTTAAAGGCTTTCAAAGCTGAAACCTTTCATAGATTATTCAAGTTGAAAGGGAGCAGACTTTTAAAGTATGTAAAGGGTGGGGCTAACCCCACCACTTCTCAATTTGAACTCTGAACATGCTTTCATCCCCCTCACCAATAACCTCATTACTTGGTTTCACCCTTTCCATCAACGACCAAGCAACCAATTTCCTTGATTTATAGCCATTAGGGAATTGTAGATCAATAGGTAATTCCAGTCTCAATGGACATGGACCCTGCAAAGGCGCCCCCCTCCACTTTATGTGAAATTTTGAGGGTGCACGGGAGAGCTTGTGAAGTGTTTGGTAAAAAGGTGGCCATTGGCTTCTCTGTCATTAAGACAGAAAAAAGAGGACGGGGCCCCATATGACTTTCCAAATGAAATCAATACTTGATGCCAATCAGATAGTTCAGATGGTCGAGGTTTGGCGGGTGGACATAGTCAAAAAAAAAAAGAACAAAAAAAAAAGATTTCTAATTGGAAAAAGGTTTAGCACTTCAGCATCCAATATCCTATCAGGGTAATCATTGGAAATCTGCTGCCTTGGAGATAAAGATCTGAGCTGATGGTTTTTGGACTGAGCCTGGAGGGAGTCACTGCAAGGGAAGGAAACACCCGAGTCACAATCCCAGTCCAATATATTGATTGAATGGGTCCCAGCAGACTAGTCGGAGTACTTAGTCCCTTCAATCTAACTGAAAGTTCAGGGCAAAACTTGAACCCTACATTCTGAAATCCCTATAAATCAGCTCCCAACCTTTTTAATTCCTCCCCTCTCTACCAGAGCCTACGCCAGGGTATTCAGCGCCCTAGGCCAGTCTTACAATGGGCACACCCCTTCCCAGACTATCCCAGGCTTCAATTCTACCTCAATCCCTTGAGTAACCTCACCTACATAGACAGAGGAGGATTTCGGACAGGGTTTGAGCGGAGCAGGGAAGACGATACAAGTTCCATCTCACCCTAAAGTGAGAATGCAATTTTCTCATTCTTTTAATGAAACACTTCCAACAAAGTTTTTTTCATGACATCGCTATCATTGGTTTTAACCTGTTTTCTTTACCACAATGTTTTTATGTTTTTAGTTGTATTGAGAAATTTTGTCCAAGTTATTCAGAAGCCCCAGATTTTAGCACTTTAGGTTATCGTCTAGTTTGCCTAGTGTGCAGCGCCTACCCTGGCCCCCGTCAATTTTCCCACTCCTACTAAGCCTTTCAATTTGTTTCCTCTTAATGCCTTTTATCCGTTGACCATCCATCAACTAAATGAGAGAATGACAGAGAAATAGAAGAGAGAAATATTCAACCAATGTTTGAGTAGTCAAAGAAAGTAACTAGTCCAGAAGTTTAACCAAATAATAAATGCTCTAAAGCAGAAATATAGAGATAGCTTAACCCTTTCAACACTAACCTATTAAGGTACTTGATGCTAGAATTAAAATGTCCCAGCGGACTTCTAAAACTGATTTAGTGGATATATATATCTCAGCAGTCATAGAAACCTCTAGATATGTATGCTCAAGGAGTCTCCAAAACGTGGCATTTTATAGACTTTCCTAATACATGAAATGAAAGAAACAGTTTAAACCTTACAAGACTAACCTATTAAGGTATTTAATGCCTGCATTAAAAATTCTCAGTTTACCCCTAAAAATAGGACACATATATCCCCGAGGCAGAGCTAGGTGCCCTATTTCAAAGTGCTTAATAGGTATTTGATGATGATGCTGATGATGCTAACGATGATGATGATGATGATGATGATCACCACCACCACCATCATCATCATTCTCTTAATGTCCATCCTTAGACATACTTTCTGAACTTGTCAACTTCATCTCTCCGATTTGTATTCTGCCCGCCTCGGTTGTGCATTTGATCTATGGGGATCCACATTGCGAGTTGTGATGTCCATTGGCTGTCTACCATTCTGGTAACTTGACCAGCCCATTGCTATTTGAGTTTTCTAATGGATTTTATGATGTTTCAGAATCTTGTTTTTTCTCTAACATACTGTCTCTTGGTTATGTTCCATGTTTCAGCTCCATAGGTGACTATCGGAAGAATGCATTGGTTGTACACTCTGCTTTTCATGCTCCCCTCTTTCAGCCCAGGCCTGCAGTTATAGAAACTTTGAGATGTATATGTCCCAGGATTCTTGAATGGATTAATAGTTAACAGCTTGAAAAACGAAATATGCAAACAAAGTTCAAATTTTGCCTGAGGTTTCTTGAGTTCACTTAGTTTAATCTCATTGGGAAATATGCTTTTTATCGCAACTTCTCAGTCATTCTACAGCCTTCAGTAAGCAGCATGGACTGGAAACAAAAAGTAAAACTTCATGGCCTGATTTGTAAAGCAGCTGTGGCACTAAGACTGGTTTCTCAAGGGAAAAAGGATAGGAGTTCAAGTCTCGGTAGAAGCTTGTTCTTTGTTTCCAATCTATGTAGCTAGCTAATGAATGTAGAATTATAGAGACAGTCATGTGACCAACATCTTTTGGCAGCATATTGTGTTCAGGGTGATCAATCAAAAAACTGAACCAAGGGGTGATTAATAAATGAGTTACATCTCTCATCTTTTGTTGAATCACTAAAAAATTTGAAATTTCCCCCCAAAAAAGAGCAGGCAAATACTAGTATCTGATTCAGCATGAATTCCCATTGTAAACTGGACCCTCCACTAAAAACATATTGCGAGTGGGGGAGTTAGAATAATAAAGAGTAATCATTGAAATTTTCAGCCCTCTGGCTCCATTGGTATGGCCTGTATTTGATGCATACATACATATATACGTAGCCAGCCAGACCAGCTTGAAAACTGAAGAAACCTATCTTGACAATTTTGGTTGATGCTCTTTAAACGAATAGTTTGAAAAGTTGCAATAGAAAACAACTGAGTTTAAGACTGAAGTTGGAATGTTAATAATAATAGTATTTCCTTAATTTTACTTGTTATGATTTCTTTTTATCATATGACATTAAGAACATATATGCTGCTTTTTATCTCACATATCAAAAAGCGATGATGGTAAAATCGTGTTATTTGGATGGAACTACTACCAGTATGATATAACCTTAAACTTATGATTTAAAAGAATAAACAGATCTTATCAGTCACTCAATAGGGTGATCAATCAAGAATTGGGAAAAGAAGTGATCAGTGAATTTTGAGATTTGTGATCACTAAAAAGTACAAATTTTCAAAATACAAGTTTGAATGCTGCTAGACACAAACTAAGGGACCAATTTAGCATAAACTTTCATTGTGAATTGAACCCCCCCCCCAATAAAAACCTATTTAGTGGTGAATTTTTGGAAATTAAAAAGAATATCATCCCTACTCAATGAGGTATGTGTGAACGTGTGTACAAAATTACAAGTTTCTACCATGTAGGCTTAGAACTGAGCAAAATTTAGATGTTTGAACATATGAATAAACTAAACCCAGCAACAGTGAACAAACTGGTCTGTTGTTGGTAGCAGTGATTAAAACGTTAGGAGGAAAACTATAACTAAAGTCCTTAATAACAAGAAAGTTTTAACAATAAAAAATATGATTTTTCTAAAAATGGCCAAATCTTTGCATCGATTAATCACAAATTCCCTCCTTAAAAAAAAAATTTTAATTTTCAATTAAATGCTCTAAACCAGCAGTATTGAATGTGGGCCATATGGCTCCCTTTAGGCCAAAGCAGATTTTCAAACTTAAATAATAATGTATGAATTAATGTGTTGGATCCATGTTTAATGGGGACTGAAGGCTGGAACCTAGAATGAGCTCTAAAAGGGGCCACGGCAAAAAAAGGTCAAGAATCACTGCTGAATGAAGACAGAGTTATTTTCACCCCGCCCCCCCAAAAAACCACCCTTCTCCTTCATTTACCGTTTGAGCCTTAGTTATTTGAGTTTGAAAATCTAGATAATTCTTTTTTTCTCTGTCACCTTTTCTCAAATCAAGCCAAGGAGTTGTCCAATTAGTGATTCTACCTCCCCATTAATTAGTCTTGGCAGGTTTGGAATCAAAATAAATAATGGATTCTTCATTAACAGAATTAAATAGTGATTAAACCATAACAGTCCTTTTCTCCCCAGCTGTGTCAACCGCTAGATATTTTTTCCAAGAACAAATTAGATTTTTCTTTCCTTCTCCACTAAAATAGAATCTGATAAAAACAATGGAGAATAGAGACAGGAATGGCTAATTCCAAAGGCTTTTGAGCAGTGTGCTGAAATTCTACACAAGAAGAATTGGAAGCCTGCCTCATAGCTGAAATAGTGACATCTTTCCCAAAAGTACCAGAGATCATGGTTCAAGAGCAGGAAAAGCTAAAATGGTAATTTTCTTAATGGAGAGGAAGGCCCTTTCCAAATAGATATAACAGCGATAGATATTAACAGACAAATAAATGTGGAAAGGATAACAATAGTCTGAAATAAAATAAACACAGAGAAACCACATATACAGATGAAAACATTATGGAGTTGACAGGAAAAATATAGAGAGACTTAGAAACAAAGATGGCTAAAGAAATACATTAAATAAACTTCAAAATAAATGGAGAGGTGATTGATCAAGAACTTCTGTAAATAAAAAAGAATGATGGATAAAGAGAAAACTCACTAATATAGAAAGTGATAGAAGTACTTAATTTAGTTGATAGATTGATCGGTAATTAGATTAATAATTTTATACACACCATTTCTGATTTATATTTGACTAGCACATACCCATCAAAAATGATCGTGTTGTTTATGTATGAATCAGCATTGAGGATCTTACAGCCATTTTATTAGTTTTAAAAAAAAATAATTCAAGTATCCAAATTTTAATTTTCTTTAAAGTCTCAACACAAGTCAAGTTGTTTTAATGTGTGATCATCAGACGTAAAGTTTTAAGAGTTTCTATGGCATAATATTCATTTCTGTCACAACAGATGATTTCATATTTTTACAGCCCTTTAATTGTTTCATTCGTTATGTTGTGGCACTTCACATGAACTAATCCATTATGAATTTTAGGTTATAACAAGAATCGGACAGGACAACTATACAACCAATGATACAATTAAACATACTAATTTTCATGTATGGCTTTTGTATGAATAGATATTTATCCATTTAATTGACAGTGAATGTCTTATCTACAGTTTTCTAACAGCAAACTTGTTCATAAGTATATGGATATTTATGAACATAAATCATTTCCTCTACTTAAGATTCATGTAATCAAGCCAGTTTATCTTTCCTTCTCTGGATATATTGTTCAATCAATAGATCAAATCTATATTCATGATAATTACTTGTTATATGCCGTATCAAAACGAGGAGCACAAACATAGAAACATAGCTTATTAACCCATGAACTGTGGCAGCTGCGAAGAGTAATAGTTATCCATTGCAAGATAAAAGCCCTAGTCCATTGCAAGATAAAAGCCGACTCCACAGATGGAACTGAGTTGCTAGCAATCTTAAAATAAAATTGCAAATTTCATTCAGTGAGCCATAGATCTGTAATGAGAAAGGGAGAGACTCATTTTTCCATGAAGCAGTCTTAACAAAATTAAGCACAGTTATTTTGTTTGATAATGAAATAATGATCATCTACAAGTAAGTTTTTCAGGACGACTCTTGCCTGTTATGCCCAAGATTTAATAGCAGGCTTCATGATGACTACAGCAGTTGTTGGAAGCCATTGTGACATTAGCGCCTAGCTCGGCTCATTGGATGGACAATCAGACACATTGGAACAATCAATATTCGTGTCAGGGAAAAAGAACAACCAGCCAACGAAGGTAAATATTGTCTGTTGTATTCCTCCCCGGTGTTACGTGCAAATTCTGCACATAAAGCATCTTCCAAACGACCCCTCTTGTTTAGCCGTCCGCACCGTTACTTCGTTCGTTCATTCGTTTCTCCTCTTTGGCACGTCTGGTCAGATCCAATTCACGATTCTCTTGCATTTCCTGAAGGTTACGTGCATGTGTACGATTATGTGCAGCCATCTGCAATGCATCTAGTTTTCATTGTTCTTGGTCCGTCTTATCCCTATAGAGGCAACTATTCACCATGACAGCTACTGTTGATAATGATTCAAGCCAAAGTTGGAAGCAATGGCAGCAGATCTTATGAAATAATTTGTTGAGCATACAAAGACATTTGGAATCTGTTTGTCGAGAAAATAATTGTCAGCCATAAGCAGCAAAATCCATTTTATAAAGATCTAATTTCTGTATGCTCCTTTGTATGTCTGTATGTTTGTTACCGTGAAACAGCAGAAATGCCATAACATTTTTGTTTGCGCAATACTGTCAAAATGCTCCGGCTTGGAGAATAAAGCTATTTCCCGTCAACCTTGCAACTTGATATAATAATAGTGTACGGTCTACATTCATGGGCATTTGTTGGAGGTGAGTTGAATTGAATTGAATTGGCAAAAACTCAAATTACAAACTAAAAACCTATTTAGGGAGAAATTTTAAATTCTTTGTTAATAGATATAATAGGGAGTAAATATCAACATTTCAGTTTGCTAACTCCATTGGTGTGGCCTGTACACATGATATGTATATAGCCAGCCGGATCAACTTGAAAATTGGTAGAAACCTACGGTGACTGTTTTGATAGATAGTGTTTAATATAAGCGGGTAACATTTTTTTGATAGTATAAATAAACACCGAAATATTACTAAAATCATTTATACTTTTTCTTGTTTAGTCAAGTATCTGCAAGAATATTTTCTTCTATTCTTTTTGTAATTAAAAATTATCAGACACAGCTCAGCAAAAAAAATCTCAAAAAATCCATTCTATACAATTTCAATACAATAAAATCAATGAAATCTATGTGACTCCATCAATGTTGTCACCCTATGAATCCAATCGGCTCAATTCTATATTGATATGAAATGAACCATCGCAAAAGGGAGGGTATTGAACATTCTTCCTTAGTCATATCAGACATTATCCATCTTCATATTCATTTCTTTGCTCGGCCCTTAATCCAAAAACCCACCTCCTTATTTATGCTGAAATATTTTCAAGCAGTGGCGGTTGGATGTGGTCATTTCTTAACCCTGCCTTTAAGAAAAAAATGAAGTCAGAGATAAGAAAATCTGGCCTGAGTAATCTTCTTCTATATCTCTGGGTTGTTTACTCATTTCTACTGAATATGCTGTTTGAAATATTGAAGAAGAAACAAGATGGTCAGCCCATGGGCAAACAATTGGGAAGAATTACTAAAGGGAAGGTTTGGGGGTAGTCGTAGCCCAAGGGGATAGAATATTGTAAGAGGAAGAAGCATTAAACTAGAATCCCTTAAAATAATTAATGATATCATCTTTACATTGGTGTTCACTTGATGCTGTAGGCTTATCTGAATTAATATTTCTATTGACTTTGTCGAGATAAGAGATGACCAGCCTTCTCCAGAGAAGAGGGAATAGGAAGAGGAGGAAGAATAATTTAGAGCATCAAGAGGAGAGTAAAAGAAAGAGTGATAGAAGGGAGAAGGTCTGGCATAAAAGAGAGAGAAAGAGGTAGGAAAAAGTCTGATAATTCCAAGGACAGTAGTTATCATAAGAAAATGATTGTATCATCATCATCATCCTTATCTTTATCAGCAGCCATTACCAAACCACTGCTGGACAAAGATCTTTCCCATCTCTTTCCATGACAACCATGATTGCACTAACTTCTACCTTGTCTTCCTGTCAAACCTATCTTTTCCTACTGCATTTATTGTCCTATGGGCACCAATCATTTAACTTTTTGCTCAATCTGTTATTATTTATTCTTTCTTAGGGTCAAGTCCATATCCATTTTAGTCATTGAGAGATTTGTATAATATCTTCTACTCTAGTCCGCCCACAGATCCATGTTGATCTTCTTCCATCCCTTAGAATCATCCAAGCATTGCTCTTTCCATGGCTCTCCGGGCAATTCCAAAATTCCAAGTTGGTTCTCAGTTTTAATAAGTTTTGATTTGGCATCTGTGAGTCATAGCTGGTAAAAAGTATCCATTGTATACTTTATGCTTCAAGTGCATTGACAAGGTGCTCTTCAGTCAACATTATTTACTATTCCTTCAACTGGCATGGATAAATTACAAAAAGGCTTGAGATATGATCTCCCAACCCTAGATAATAGAATGCCTCAAGATGCTAAAAATCTCAAAAGAAGTACAGAACTTAACAATGAAGTCAATGGAAAACTTAAAAGTGCAACTAACAGCGAGAAGAAAGTACCTTGCTGAGGTCAAAATAAAAAAAAAGGTATCACCAAAGGTGACTCAGTATTCTCACTGCTATTTGTCAGAGCAATGATACCTCGCAACTAAATACTGCAAAAATATAACAGAAGATATAGGTTTACTAAGTCACAGGAAAAAATGAAACATTTATTGTATATGGATGACTTCAATATTTTTGTTGGAAACAAAAAAGAAAGTGGAAACCCTCTTACAAATAGTCAGTATCTTTAAGATATTGGAATGGAGTTTGGCGTTTGAAAATATACAATGCTGGTAAAAAATAAGAGGAATGTCTTGATCTTGCAAGAGACAGAAAAAATTATGGAACATGAAGATGATAGTGGTACCAACCATGGGCGGAGAACTGGTAACAGCCCCGAAGAGTCTAGCCAAGAAATCGCAGGAACAAGAAATATAGGGGCAATCCAGACGACAGCACCACTAAAATCAGCAAGAACACTGAGGTGAGTCCCAGATTACTGAGAAGATTTGCTGTCACTTGATCCCGATTGGAAGCCATCAGTCACTACTGATATAATAAGTCGATGGATATAATGAATAATTAAATGTTACATTTGTGGAGAAAAAGATGAGACTGTAAACTACGCTGTAAGGGAATGTGGCCAGCTGGCTCAAAAGAAATACAAAAACAGGTACAATAGACAGGGAACAGTCATACACTTGGAATTGTGCAAACAATTTGATTTCAACCAGATATGTTAGTTGTAAACAGGAAGCCAGATCATAGATATGCTATGATAGTGAACCACAGAGTGGAGATGATGAAAAACTGGAAAAATACCAGGATTTTGCTTGAGAACTGAGGAAACAGTGGAACTGGGGGGGGAAAGATAATGCCCATAACTTTTGGGGCACTCGGGACGATGCCAAAAACACTGGAAACAAAATTGGAAGAATAAGAAATTCTAAGAGACTACCCAGAGTAGTATTGCTGTGGTAAGCTGATATACTGAGAAAAGTGTTGCAGATTTGAGGAGACTTGCTGTCACGAGATCTCCAGCAAGAACCACCGGTCAGATATTTAGAGTAGCCATTCTCAACCATTTTTTTTTTCCTCCTTAAGAGCTTTTCTCAGGTTCTAGCACCTCCTGTCAAACAGGGATACAGCGCAAACAAATAGATAGAAATTCATTTATTATTTATTCATTCTTTTATTCAAAAGTGCCAGAGCCCCCAGGGGAGTCACATCGCCCCTACTGAGAGTAGCTCATCTAGAGTGAATATGCAAATGTATAAACTAAAATAATTAGTAAATTATAAGACATTTATTATACATCAAAAGATTTTATAGTAAACAGAAGCAGATATAAATAAATGATAATGACAGGACTGGTAAGTCACTCAAGAGAAACCGTCATTTGACTAATTTCTTTTGGTAGCATATCATGTTGGGGATGATCAATCAAAAAATTGGAAAAAAGAGTGTTCTTGGGCAGTGATCACTAAAAAAGTCCTAATTTTTTAAAAACAGGCATGAACATATTCAACATAAACTGAGGGACCAGATTAGCATAAACTTACATTGCAAATAAAAAAAATCATTTTGGGGGGTATCTTTGGAAAAAAAGTTCAAAATTATTTTCTAGACATAGTGAGGAGTAAATGTTTGAATTTTCACCCTCCTAGTTCCATTGGTGGGGCTTGTACGCTCAATAATTTCAAACCGAGCCAGACAAGCTTAAAATTGAAGAAACCTAAGTTTACAGATTTGGTTGATAGTTTCTTACAAGACTGTTTGACACTTCAGTGGAAAACTATTCTTAAGAGGTTAGACGAGAGCCAAACATCCTCGATAATCAAATAATAATCGCAAAGACATGGATGAGGATAACAACGATATTGATTCAGATAAAACCAACTGTAATAAATATTTAACAATAACCTCAGCATTTGCTGTTGCTATGGCAACTGTTCATAATGTTGATATTATGTTCGATGAATATCTTCACTGATTATCACTGTGATTGTTTTTGACTAGTATTTCTTTCATCTCAATTTTAGTCGATTTTCATTGCAAATACACAGACCTTTAGTCTACAGCTGTTAGTAAACAGCAAGCATTGCCATGGAAATAAAAGATTCTCTATTTCCGATCCTAACTGACAGTCTGAGTCTCCCCGAGAGCTTATCCTTTATTTCCGATCGGCACTGTTTACTAACTGCCAGAGACAGACAATATTGCAATAGCGAGCAACTAAAACTAAAATGAAAGAAATACTAGCCAAAAATTGATAATGGCTGAAAATGTTTCTTCTAATAAAAATCAATCAAGACAATATCATTATTGCTGTACCAAAATGAAAATAATACGATACCAAATTGGCTCTGATGCCGAAAACAGTTACAAGAGAAACAGGTCTAGTTAGTCACTCAATAGAAACCATCATGTGACCATTATTTTTTGGCAGCATGTTGTGTTGGGGGTGATCAATTGAAAAACTGGAAAAAAGGCTGATCACAGATAAGTTACTTGTCTCACTTTTTGTTGGGCTCTGATCAAGTCCAAATTTTCAAAGAACAAGCATGAATGCTCATGGACACAAACTTAGGGATCAATTTATGAGAAGTTTTTATTGCAAACTGAACCCTCATTTTCCTCTAGACATAATAAGGGGTGAATATTTAGATTTTTATCCTTCTAGCTCCATTGGTGTGGCCTGTACATGTGATGCATACATAGCCAGCCAGACTAGCTCGAAAACTGAAAAAACCTATGGTGACAGTTTCGGTTGACAGTTTCAATCACAATTTGCAGCGTGAGAAACTTTTCCAGGGGTAACTGTAAAGGCTTTATACTTTCTCCAAGATCAAAGACATTTGTGCTCCTTAAATCAAAACAAAGAGAAATTCTTTGTTTTTATTTACTGACTCACTGAAAGGATACATTCAATTGAAAACTCAACAATAGATTCTTTTAAGACAATTAGAATCAAATGATACAGTAATTATATTTACAGGAACGGAATTCTTTGAAGTGGAGATAATCATCGAAACGTTGATGGTAAGTGCCAATCAGTTAATTGATGTGTTCCTTTTCTTCTTTTCTTTGAGGAGAGTTCAACTTTAAAATTTGGCAAGGAAATCAACAGGGATAAATCAGTATAACAACCCTCCTCAAATATAATGACACTACTATCAAAACTTACTCTAATTCCCTTGGGAAAGATATGAATTCATCTCCTCTCTTCCCAGCTATAAGTAAAATAACCAAGCAGATTGGGCTCTCTAACCTTGAAAAGGCAACCAGTCTAGGAGAAGGACAACTGATTTCAAACCAGGTAATAGAGCCCCTTAAGGTGGTTTTGACACCCAATTCGACGTCCTTCTGAGAGCCAAACTGATGCCAGATGTATTGCTCTCTGCTTTCCTCTGTGCTACATCAACAAAGTCAAGATGGGAATTTTGACGTGGTCAACCCATTGCTATTTGAGTTTTCTAATGAATTCTATGATATCCCTGACTCCTGATTTTTCTTTAATATAATGCCCTGTTTTGTGATCTTTCCATGTGATGTTGAGCATGATTCTCTCCTGTGCTAACTGTATGGTTTTCAGTTTGGGGGGCAGTCTTTTGGTTAGGTTCCATGTTTCAGCTCCATAGGTGACTATAGCTTGTAGACCCTTCTTTTAAAACTAGCGAGATTTTCTTGTTCTTGAAAGTTGAGCTTACTTTACCGAAAGCTTGCCATTCTAGAGTGATTCCCCGCTTCTTCTTTTGAGGTTTTCAGAGAGAAGATTAGTTTGTCTTAAATGTTGTGGCTTACTTCTTCAGGTCTGCATTTTCGGACGGTTTTTTATTTTATTTGTATGTTCTAGAATGGAATTCCTACTTATCAATAATGGAGCTGAGGAGACAAAAAGCACTCATACAGCTTACATATCAACTCAACCAATATATAATCATGGCCGATTCATACATTTGCTATCAAATTAGAATAACAAGGAAACAAGGAAGAAAATTGGCTCAAAAGATAAACCTGACCCTCATTGTCCAGCCCCACTGGGCCAAAACTTGAGGAGGAGTTGAAGAAAAATAAGTGATAAATGAGAGGAATCCATGGAAATGCATTTTTCTTAATCTTCTCTGCTAAAATAAGCATGGTTGCTAGTGGGTCTAACACCACTCTTATTTCATTTCTGACAGAAGATAAATACTTCAACTTTGGTATCGTATATATGACAAATAAGAAACTATAAAGATATGTTGTTTTTTTTTTTAGCGTAATCATATTTATTTATTAGAATGAAACGAACATTTGCATTTGTCAGTTTAGCTCAGTCAGTACAACGCCAGCCTACCAATAAGTTGGTCAGGATTTCAAAATCACGGTAGGGAGATTTCAACTTTACAGATGTATTTATTTATAATAATGAAAAAAAGTCATTGCATATTTTCAATATGAATTTTGGTAGATATGTCAGACTTGTCAATAAAGCTTGTTCAGTAAGAGACGTGACTACCGAATGAATGGTCACAATTTCATATCATGATAGGGAAATGTTAATTTTTAATCCATTAAATTTAGTGAGGATGGTTTTTGTTCTTGTTGTGGTAAAAAATCAAAGTCAACCCCAGATTTGAACAGGGTTTTCACAATGAAGATTGTCTTATATGACATTAAATATAGTAGGCAAAGTACTTTTGTTTTCCATGATAAAAGCCCTTGAACCTTCCGATAGAATCTATACATATATATATATATATGTGTGAGTGTGTTTGAATTTCAGCCAATTTATTGGAACCCTTTTCTCTTCAAAAAGAACCCACTTCACTCAATTTCGTTGCTGTGGAAATATAGAAAATAGGTACAACAATTGATTCACGACCAACTCAACTTGTTTCACATAATACAACTTCAAAACCTCCAATATTGATCCCAGATTCAAACTATCACATTATTCATCAATCCCAGCAAACCTGATAGTATCACAATACAAAATATCTTGTTTATTGATCTACACCTCATCTACCCTTATCAATCTATCTATCTGTCTTTATCCCTATATATCTCTTTGTATCCATATATGATTGCAATCAAGTCTTCATCTCAATATTACTCTCGTGGAAACTGTTAACTAAAACTGTCAACATAGGTTTCTTTAGTTTTCCAGTTGGTCTGACTAAAGATGCGTGTATCATGTGTACAAGCCACACCAATGGAGCTAGGAGGATCAAATTTCAAATATTTACTCCTCATTATATTTACACCTCTGTTTAGAAAAAAAACATTGCTTTGGTTTTTTTAATTCTCCTATTAATAGATTTTTAGTTGAGAGTTAATGTACAATGTAAGTTTATGCTAAATTGATCCCTTAGTTTGTGTTCAGCAGCACTCATGCTTGTTTTTCTGAAATTTCCGACTTTTTTTAAGAGATCACTGCTTAATAAAAGGCAAAAGAAGTAAGTAATTCATTGATCACCTCTTTTTCCAATTTTTGAATTGATCGTCCCAACATGGTACGCTGTCAAAAGATATAGGTTACATGAGGGTTTCTATTGAATTACCAACCAGATCTGTATCTCTTTGTATGCATGTATGATTGCAATCAAGACTTCATCTCAATTCCTGAATGACTTGTGTATCTCGTGATTTATGATGATATTGATCTGACATGAAACAGTCAATTTCTTTTGTGATACATTCAGAATAAAACTGCATTATACGCTGTATCTGCATGATATTAGGTTTTCGGGAAAGGAAGGTTCTGGATTCTTTGAAAAAAGGAATAAAAGAATTAGTTTCAGAGTCGGATTCTGACATGGCTTATAATGGTTATTATGTTCTTAACAAATAAATCAAGCTTTTGTTACATTTCAAAAGCTTTTTATTCACTCTCACCCCAATTCTTTTAAACAACCTGATATATACAAATATATATATATATATATATATGTATATCCATACTTATACACCTACACGCACACATTCAATCTGTATAATATATACACAGTATTACACATAAACGAGTACAACCCTACCTATTTTTCATAGGAATTCAATTTTCTTCTTAACCAAACATAGCTGGATTTTATTATTTCGAGTGAAACATTTCACAATCAAAATGGATATTATTAGATATTTTTTTATGAGCAAACTCGGCAGAATTGAAACTCTGTTGCCAAAAATATTTCTTGGTGAACATGCACTCATTTTTGAAAGAACAGATTCATATTTTTGGCAACCGAGTTTCAATTCTGTAGAGTTTGTTCATAAATGATACTTGATAATATCTAGTTTGATTGTTTAATGTTCCACTAGGAATAATAAAATCCTGCTGTTTGGTTTTGAAGAAAATTGACCTTAAATAATAAAGGTTGGAATGGGTGTGCCTATTTATGGGCATTGTTGTATATTATATATATATATATATATATATATATATATATATGCATAACCGAGGCCGGCAGAGTATTAGATGGAGAGACTAGCTAGACAATTCAGAAAGTACTGGCTCCATGATGCCCACAATAGAGAAGTGTGGCAAATCCTAGGGAATGTCTATATCCAACGACAGATGTTAAAGGACTGATGATGATATACATATATATATATATATATATATATATATATTATATACCACTGAAGAGTTGTAATATAATGAAACAGCTGTCTGTGGATGAAAGATCTCAACACTGTTAAATGAACTTCTCTCAGAATGAGAAGATCTCTAATTTTTTTCCTAATAGTATTATAATTCTTTGTCTGTATATTATGCTGATATTGAGCACTTGAAATAGAATGTAGGAATTAGATATTACTGCTTTTTCAGCTGATATTTCCTTTCAAACTTCCGAAAATTAGTAGCTGGGAAGTATATATATATATATATATATATATATATATATATATATATATATATATATATATATATATATATATATATATATATATATATATATGTATAGTAGCCACTTTCATGTGATGTAGCTCTTACCATTGAGCTAAACAGTCAACAGTATTGCAAAGGCCCAAATAACTGTTTAAACTCAAAATTCTCATTTTTTTGTGTATACATATATCTCCTATATTCTTTTCTTTCAAGGCAGTGTTGATGTATTAAGAAATGATTATAAATTATGTTACATTATATTGAAAATACTCAAGAGTTTGAGGAAAATTAACATGATGTGACTCAACTGTAGGACAGACTTTTGTTGCTATCCTATGTGAGATTGCTATAAATATGCAGAAAGGAATTTCTTTAAAGGAGATGGTGGAAACTATATACTAGGAAAAAACATTTATTCATAGTCGAATTTCCCTAACTTTTCATTTGAAGCAAATGAAAATAAAGGTCCTAAATTTTGCAATTACAATGGTGATTTTCAGAGTCTAAGGACACATTTCTCCCATTACAAACCAAGGTTTCCTTACTTCCTCTCCCATTTTGAATTGTCATCTAGGAATTTTTTCATCATTATACTTTCTATAACTTCATCCCCTGACAGAAATCTCTGGCTAAAATTCCTTTCCTCTGATCAAATGCCTGCCATTTACCTCTTAAAGTTCTTGAACCACTTTTAATCGATAGCGGAACTCTTCAATGAGGAGTTTAAAAATAGTTGAACTCTTCTGTGAATTCAATTTCTTTAAATCAAATAGTCAAAGGGAGATAATTTCAATCAGAAGTTATTTCCATTTGAATTGAGATTCTTTTTTTTCAATGAATTTAGGAGTTATGTATCCATGAATTATTGGTACACCAGGTAATTCTATAGCTTTTCCACCATTAACTTTGCAAAACTTTTGATGCAATGCATTCTCTATATTCAATATACAATATTTGTTTCTAATATCAAAAAAAAGAACTTATAAAGGTAATTTTTTGAAAAAGGCACATTTTTTATCATTTGAAAATTTTCATGAATCTGAAACATAAAATTGTGTCATGAGGAAAATGGGTTAAACATTTTAATTGGAATAATTACCCCAAATTGTGTTGAATGAATTGTTCACGATTCATGAGCAATTCTAAATCAATCGTTAAATTAATGATTATTTAATTAGGAATAAAAATCCTTGCAGTGTTTTCCTTATAACTGTTTTATTTCATTCATCTTCTTTTGAGAGAGAAATAAGGAGAAAGTGAGAGTGAGGGGTGGGTAAAGTGACACGAGGAGAGAGAGAAAATAAGAGAAAGGGAATGAGTAGAAAACAGAGTGAAAAGATGAAAAGACAGAGAGAGAGAGAGGTAGAAAGATACCCAAGTATATATAGAGAGAAAAAGAGAATTTGGAGAGAGAGAGAGATAGATAACTTAGGCATTTTCAGTATTTACAGAACTGAAAATAATGAAGAAGAAAAAAAAGACATCGAGAAAGAAACAAAAATTTTTCACATATGTAAAAAAGTTAAAAACTCTTGATTACATGAATATATTTTCACTCATATGTTTAATCAATCACATCATATCTTATATATATATTTTTAAAGAATTCACTGATCTGTTCAAAAAGACATAGATATATGTAGGTATGTTGATAGATTAGAGATATATATAGGAGAGAAATAGAAAAACAACAAGGTAGCTGATGGCAATCCCAAAAGAGGACTTTTCAGACTGTTTTAAAAAGCAGAAAGGGAGGTGGTATTTGATCAACACTGCAAGGGTGAAATGTTGATATAACTGTTTTGTTTTTAAATCTCCAACACAGTTACATGGTAAACAAGGGAAAGTTTACACATAGGACTATGATATCAAAGTATATGTAAAACATTGGAGAAACATTGAAGGAAATTACTTACATAGATTATATCAAAATATATTAGGAAATAAGTGACTCAAGTGACTAAAAACAAAAAAGGGTTTAATGTGTTTAGTGTTTAAAGCGGTAAAACTTTCTAGACAAAATATATATATATATATATATATATATATATATATATATACACGCACATATATATACATATATTGGTGGGATTAATTTCAGAATTTTTACATAGAGAATTTCTTTCTGTTTGATGATTACCTACCATTTCTAGGTTCGCTCAATTTCATAGACATTATCTATCTCAGCTTATTTTTATCTATCTATCTGTTTCTGTCTGTGTATCTATACGTCTCAATACCTCAATACATGATTATGACACAGTTGCACAGTCGGATAGGTATCCCTGCAGATTCTACCAAGTTGAGAAGGCGCCAAGCCCAAAGAAAGTATTTTCTGGTCGTGATCAGCTGAAGTGTGACAGTGAACGTACCACCAAATGGCAAATCAGGCAGAAGAGGAACCGACACTGCGGTTTCATTCCCAATGGCTGCAGAGGTGAAAGAGGACAATGCCAGACAGATTGGCTGAGAAGGTGTGACTCTACAATGGAGTCTGTGATAGTTCATTCCGGGTTCCATCACCTGATCCAGCAAATCTCATACAACATGCGGAGCAGAGGATGATCCCGAGAACATTGAATGAGGGAGGGGGGGGTCACTCACTGGAAAGTCACTATCGACCTTGAAAAAATGCGTGCCATCAGCATTTCTTCTGGTTGATTTTTCTCTCGTCTCTCTGGCGTCAAACCATTTCGAGGGTTGTAGGATCGTTTGAACAGAGATGTCGCAGGTATTAGGCGGACAAAGAAAAAAAGAAAGATCCTCCAAGCCAAAAAGGAACAGAATCCTTGGAAATAAGAATTGCTGACTCTTCTTTGTCTCAATATGTTCATAAGTCTATTCTCGATTAAGAAACCTACATTTGCATAAATCTGTTCCAATATCTCACTCACTATGTAAATATTGCATGTATACATACTTAAATATGTGTGTGTATATATATATATATATATATATATACATATATATACATATATATGTATATGTACATATATATACATATACACACACACACACACACATATATATATATATACATATATATGTATATGTACATATATATACATATACATACATGTATATACATATATATGTATACAGATAGATATATAGATAGATATATACACATGTATACACACACACATATATATATATATATATATGTATACAAATAGACACACAATCGTGAGCATATCTATAGATATATTTTAAGTTATACATATCAACAATGCTTATTTTCTGATGCTCATTTTTACTGTGGCTGTCAAATCTAATTTAATCCATGAAGAATAAATATTTTTGGATGGCATATTTATTTAAGCAGGTTCTCGGTACTTTCTGCAATCTTTTACAATTCCATTTTAAATATAATCTCTAGAATTTTACATTTCCATACACGTATATGGATATTGAGATACATACATACAAGTGTACATTTGTGTGAGCATGAGACATCCAAAAGACTGTAATATCTTGACTTATCTGAGAAAATTAAATCTATGTTTATGAATGTGTGTATAGCAAAACTTTGTAGAAATCAAAGACTTATTTAAGTTTTACGCATAACATTATTGCAAAAAAATCTCTAGAGTTCTATATCTCCCCGTGCAGATATAGATGTGTCTATATATGTGTATGTCTCTGAGATATCTAAGAGACTGTAATATCTTGGCATGGGTAAGGAAATTAGATTTGTGTAAGTAATTGTGTGCATAGACATTAAAGATTTATTTAAGCTTTATATATTCATTATTCGACAACTTTACAAAGTGATGGGAATGGAATAGAATAAAGAATGAATTCAGGTATATATAAGACAAACTTTTTACACTCTTTATGTAAAAATTGGCTAATATCACAAGGCATCCATTTTGCGATATGATGACAAAGAAATTTGATATGGCCAGTTATGGGTCTTGGATCAGTTGCAATGAGTGATAGTCTACCAAACACCTTTGTAAACCATCATCTGGCTTATCTTTTAGTCTGGCATACACAGTATATATTAGAAGCTATAAATAATTTTCTACAAATTATTCTGACTATACTTTTTCCCGGGAAAATTAAAAAGTAAAGCAAACAAATTCAAAAATAGGGCAAGCAAATTTTTAAAAAAATACAACCAAATTCCTAAAAATGGCAAGCAAATTAAAAACGACGGTAACCACACTTTAATACATACCAAGCAAATTAAAATTTCCACATCATGATTCAGCTTGTCTATAGTTTTCAGAAAGGTCATCAACACTCAAAGAATCTTTTTGGGTGATTGAATTCTTTCTTGTTTGTTTTGTTAACACAACATTGCAATTGATCCATTCTACATGTCAACTGAGAGTGTAAGTTCGACAAGTGTGAAGTCCAACCCGATGTGGCTTCTGATATTCAACAGGGACAAGGTATGGAAGTCCAAGTCTCATAAGGATAGGAAAGAATATCACCCGATTTCATTGTTATAAGGGTTGCTACCACTGGAGGAAAATTCTGTTTACCACCGTCATATTCGGATAGTGCACCTGAAGAAGACCATAGAATGGGCCAGCCAAAATATTGTGTTAGCAACGCAAACAACAAGGTGGAGTTCAATTGTTGTAAAAACTCTTTGAATGATTGAGTTTGTTTGTCTTTTAAATTTGTTTGGCATATTTTTTTAAATTTTCATGGCAAATTTTAAAATTTGGTTGTCTTATTTTTTAATTTGCTTGATGTAGTTTTTAATTTGCTTGAAGTATTTTAAAATTTGATGGTTGTGGTTTTTGATCTGCTTACATTACCTTTCAATTTGCTTGAGGAAAGGTGAAGTCTCCTCATCTCTGTTGCTTTTCTCTTTGATGTTTGGTTTCCAATTGAAATTGGGTTCCGTATTCTGCTAAAATGGCTTGTGCCAATCTCACAAAATTCGACAATGTCTTGTGGCATGTTTGAATTCTTCCTTCCAAGCAGAAAGAATGGACTCCAGCCAAGAAAAGACTGCCTTGGAGAATCCATAACGTCTTTTATGACAAACTCATCTGTTTTCGTTCACGGAGAAGCCATTTGCATATTCATAAGGGCTGTCCAATTCAACATGAAAAACTAGACAGGCATGCAATACACACACACACACAACCACATATATATATATATATATATATATATATATAAATAAATATATTTGCACATGTGTGTGTTGCATGTACATATTTATTCTCTATTTGTAAGAACTGTCATAATAGTAAAAGACTCACTATATATATATATATATATATATATGGAGAGAGAGAGCATGTGTGCTCAAATATATTCAGCGAAATGAATATTTTTGTCTGCATATATCTGAATGAATATATTACTTATGAATATATATATATATATGTATATATATATAATTAAGTTTGTCTTTTCATGGATGCATCTAAATTTGGAGATCTTTGTCGATACATATTTCCAGATGAGTTCTTTTGGTATTTGCGTCTATTTGAAACCGTCAACAAAACTGCCAACATAGATTTCTTCAGTTTTCAAGTTGGTTCAGCTGGATAACTGGCTATGTATGTATGCATGGATCACACTTACAGGCCGCACCAACTAAGTTAGAGGGCTAGAAATTAAAACATTTACACCTTATTATGTTTAGAAAAACTCCATTTTATTCCAGGTTTTTAGTGGTTGGGATTTTCAACGTCAGTTTACACCAAATTGATCATTTAGTTTGATTCAGGTAGACTCCACACTTGTTTTCAGTGATCACTGCACAACAAAATGTGTGAGAATCAACTTATTCACTGACAACCCCTTTTCCCCATTTTTTGATTGATTACCCCAAAATGGGATGCTGCTAAAAGATGTTGGTCATGTGATGTTTCCTATTGATCGACTAACCAGACCTGTCATTTCTCCTTTCTTTTATGAGAGATTTTTTTAAAAAATTTAATAACATTAATACATGTATCCCTTCCCCTCTCTCTATCTCTCTCTCTCTCTCTCTAAATATATATATATACATAATTTTAGAATAGTTTGTGGAATCAAATGGTGTCTGCTAACTAAATGCAGTGTTACCACTGACTGCTACCCTTTGTGAACAATATCCCAACATGTAGTTTCCACTGTCTCTTTCGAAGTACTACTTTGAAGTAGATGATGGAAATTCAGCATTAGGGCAAATAAACTACTTCTAATGGTCCATTTTCGCTTAGTCTCAGGTAACACTATATATATATATATATACATATATGTGTACACATAGATAAATAGATAAAATGTATCTAAAATTTCCAAGTATATATGTATACAAATATATGTAAGCTATAATATAAATATATATAACTCAAAAATCCATGAGATAAAAAATTGACTAAGTAAACTCTATCAAAATATTGAGTGCTCTTAAAACATAAAAACAACAAAAAACTGTAAAATTCAAATGTATACTTGAAGGAAATCACACATGCACAAACATCTATATACATAAATATACATTTATTTTTTGTGTGTGTAACACTTTTCACTTTCACAGGTACAATGCAAATAAATATATATATATATATATATATATATATATATATATATATATATATATATATATATAAATACACATGTACATACAGTGAGTGCAAAATATATTCGATACATTTCAACATCTGCAAAACTGACAAAATTTGGATCCAAGATAAAGGAATCACAAAATTCAAAAAAATATTGAAACAAAATTGAAAATCAAAAAGTTATGCACACAAACTAAAATGTTTGGTCCAAATTATTTCAGTTTTATGGTCTATGATAATCATATGAACTTTTTGAATTATATAAGACACTTTTTGCACTCAATATTTATATATATATATACATATATAACAACAGCAAGCAGTTTGATCATCCAAAAAATCTTGGAAGATTTTTATTCTATTCTTAATAAAATCCAAGTTTCAATGAAAATTTTCAAATATTTTGGATAGCAAAATCACGAGAACTTATTTGGTATTTCAAATATTTTGATATTTCCAAATTTCTTCATAATTTTGAGTGTTTCTCAAGGGCCTGCCTTTGTGGGTGCATATATCTATTTAGTTGCAGCAGAAATAAAAAGGATACTATGGAAAATATCTTGATGATTTTTTATTTCTTGATTTGATCTTAGATATTCATTGAAATTCTTCACTATCTAATTGAATGAATTCTTTAAGATTGTTTTGAGGAGAAAAGAAGGCCGTTTATATAATTCTTTGAAAGATTTTCTATTATCTATTCTTGTAAATGATTTACTACAGAAATAAGAAATACTTGCCTTTGGTATAGAAACCGGTTTTGATTACTTGCACAATAGAAACTGTCGTATGACTAACATCTTTTAGCGGTATATCATGTTGGTGGTGATCAATTAAAAAAATTGGAAAATAGGGTGTTCAATGATAAAATAACTTCTTTTGCCTTCTTGGGGCAATAACCACTAAAAAGGTCTGAATTTCTAAATAACAAGTATTAATGCTTTCAGGCATTAATTAAGGAACCAATTTAGCATAAACTTACATTGTTAGTTGAAGCTCCTCCTGAAAATATATTTTTGGGGATAAATTTCAAGAGACAAAAAAAAATCTTTATTAGACATAATAAGGAGTTTGAATTTTCAGTCCTCTAGCCCCAATGGAACAGCGTGTGAACATGATTTGTACATAGCCAGCCAGCCAGCCAGCCAGCCAGCCAGCCAAACCCACTAAAAAGCTGAAGAAAGCTATGCAGACAGTTTTGATTGATAGGAGAAAAGACTTGGATTTTGAATGATCCATAAACATAGACTAAAATATTCACTCTAGATTCCTAGCTTTGTTCAAACGAAAAAACTTCTTTTTGTTGTTTATGTTGTTGTCACAGTGTTTCAGCTAAACCATTCTACAGCCTTCTTCAGGTTCATCATTTATCAGGAGAGGAGGGTATCTTGGTACTTTTTGTTCTCGCTCGCAGACAAAATGTGGTGCAAGACCTCTTTTTTATATGTGAAGATTCACCTACATTTGTATGTGGGTTAGATACCAAAAATTGTCTATTTACTGGCCTACTGCGATAGACAGCATAGTGTCCACACCAGCTATAACTCTGTGCAATGGGAAGATTCTGCCTGGGCAACAGATTCCAAGGAACCAGGAAACCTGTATGGCACAAAATGGTTGCTATTATAACCAACAGATTAGTTTATTCAAGCAATGAATGATACGTAGATGATACCATTCACTGCTACCAATATGATATACATGGGGTAATTTGCTATCTTTTTCCCTGATGAATAAAGCAAACCATCCAATGTTGAAATCTAGACTGGCCTGACTTGGGCATTTGAATGAAAAAAACTCAAAATCCCATATAAATTTCTAGCAGTGCTAAATTCTCTCCCAGGATTCAGAAACTTGATTGAAACCAGGAACAGCCTGCAAGAGATATTTGAGAAAAAACCTCACAAATCTAAAAAACTCCATCTGTTGCATGAAATATGAGGACAGCAGACAATATCAGATCATCAAGAGACTGGGGTAAGACTCCAAATATGCTTATAATGATACAATTCTTCTTGTTCTAGAATTACCATAAAATATATTTAGGACATTTCTTTTGAAAAATAAATGTGTATCCATACTGGGAATTGTGGTGTGGCGGTTGCCTCAATGTGGGCCGTCTGGGATTGACAACTGCTTGAATATTTGATTTGTGTCCACCATGCGTAGACTCAATATACTTCATTGGACAATGCCATAAATTCAACTGTTTCATGTCTCAGACTCAATTCAAATGAAAATAAACATGGCACATGATTAATTTATCATGTTTGGTTTAAAGTATCTTCTTAATTCTTTTATATATATATATATATATATATATATATATATATATATATATATTGTTGTTTGTAGTCTTTAGACAATGTTTTTGCTGATCAAATAAGATTTTTGTTTACCACCATCAGATTGGGAAAGAACACCTAAAGAAGGCAGTAGAATCATTTGGCTGAAACGTCAACAACACAAATAGCAAGGAGTTCTATCATCCGGAAAACTCTTCACAGAATAAAAATGAAGGAAAAACATCTAACTTTTGTGACATTTGAACTTTGGTATATCTTTGTTCTAGTTTCAAAAAAAAATCCAAAACATTATCTACTTTCTTTTTACATCTGAAAAAGAATGAAAAAATTGAAAAAAAACTTCAAGATCCACTTCAATGAAAATCTGGTCAAGTAGTTTTTATTTCTTACATCCTCCGAGAAAAAGCATAATCATTAGTGTCCACTTTGAATAAATCCCAAGATCCATCGGCAGGCAAAAAAAAAAATGGTCTTATCGAAAGAGAATTTCTTTTGAGTTGCCCTCTCCTGAAGAGATATTACCATGGAAACTGCCATCTTCCTTGCTTCGCTAAATCATCTGACAGCCATTGTCACATGACTCGACCCAGAATTTTCTTCTATGAATTCTTGATATCAATGCTTATAATATGTTCTTGATATCAATGCTTATAATATGTTCTTGACAAATCCTGTTAGCTAGTTAAAAATATTTGTCATAAATACTACAGAGTAGCTGTCACAAAATGCAGAAGAAAAAGATATTGTGAGAAAAATTCATCGCTAGAACAATTAAAAAATCTCCCCCCTTCATTTGATAAACTTGTGGGTATGATGCCACAAGGGTTTGATTTATATACAGTGAGAAGTACCTGCATGAAGGAATAGAGTGGATTGATAAAACTATGACGATAATAATAAAAGTAATAATTGAAACAAGTAGAGATTTGAATTATATATATATATATATATATATATATATATATATATGTGTGTGTGTGAATGCATTACATCACTTTGACACTCTCTTTAAAATGAACTGTTATTACATGGTGAATGTATCATTTTGCCTAGACAGTATAAATAGAATAAACAATCAAAGAAAAAAGAACCAGCTACTGATAAGGTAGCTGCTTCAACATAGCGTTGCTCTTACCATTGAGCTAAGCAGCTGCAGGTGATGTAAAATGATAAATTCAATGTGTAATAACAGGTGATCATTTCAAATAGAGTTTCAAAGTGACATAAAATATTCATAATTATTTCTCTCTGATTATATTCCATATCCAACATGGAATGGAGCACTCAGGTGGATGGGAAATATATATACATAGAATAAATATATCGCTTAAATTAAACCTTACAGACCGTCCAGTTCCGTGGAGTAGAGGGAGGATACTAGCTTCTGGGTCTGAAGCTAAGGTTTTGATCCTACCTCATGGTACTGGATGGGATAATGGATAGTCTATAGCCACACTGAAGAGTTGTAATACAACGAAACAGCTGTCTGTGGATGACAATATTATATATATATATATATATATATATATATATATATATATATATACATATATACTTAATATATATATATACATATATATTTAATATATATTAATATATATAAATTTTTCAGTAGTAGCCTGGTGGTATTCACTGGAGACAGATTGACCTCCTGTGTCCAGCCCTCCTCTCAGCACTTTCACAGTCCACAGCAGTGCTGTGGTTTGCAATTTCACACCGGTTGCCTGGTGGTTTTTGCTAAACGATGTAACCGTATGTTCCCTCAGATCTCCAGCCCTCCTCTTATCATCCTCACATATCAATGCTGTGCTGTGGTTTATACTGTCTCAACCATGCTTTCATATCCTGGCAGTTTGGCCATTACTGACAACTGGAGGTCATAGATCTCATATCTCCAGTACGCTCCCCAGTATTCATGCAGACCCCAGCAGCACTGTGTTCTACACATTGATCCCTCCTCTTATCTCAAGCTCCTTCAATGTGGTTTTCTGTGTCTTTGGCACAGTTCCGAGTACTCCTACTATTATTGGTCCTACCTTGACCTTCATGTTCCACACCTTCTTCAGTTCCTTCGCCAAGCCCTGATATTTTCCTAACTTTTCACTCTCTCTCCTATGCACCCTATGACGTACAGTCACAGACACATCTATTACTTAGTAGGTTCTCTTTCCCTTGTCCATGACTAAGAAGTTTGGTCTTTTTGCTTGAATGGGGTGATCAATTTGAATGTCAAAGTCCCAGAGTAATTTGTAATTTTAAAAAACTTTTTTTGCATTTCAACACCAATTGTCTGGTAGTTCTCGTATGAGACTGAGTGACAGCAAATCTCCAAAAGCCTTGAGCCTTCCACCTCGCACTCTCACAGTCCACAGCAATGCAACACATTAAAGTTTCACACCGGTATTATTATTACTATTCTTACTATTTTTATTATCATTATTATTGTTGTCGTCGTTGCTGCTAGCTGGCTTCACACATGAAGATTTCAGAGAGTTTTCCATGCATGAGACAGAAACAAGAACTCAAGGAGAGATACAAAAGCCAAAGCCTATAAAGCCAGTGCTGCTTATCATTCTATGAGGAGCTGATACATAGGTCATATACCAGCACTATCTATGCCTCATTGAACATTTTCATCAGCATTGTCTCCACATCCTTCAACGTAGTCCCTTTATCTGTTGTTGGCACACACTGGTCCACTAGCGATACTACTCAAAAAGTATAGTCTACATCATATTCAGTTTGTTTGGGCTGTCCCAATTCTCTTGGTTTTTGGATTGCACTTCATGTATATATATTTAATGGAACAAGGAGGATTGGAAAGAAGAAAAACTTTGAAGTCAAGTTTCCTAGGTATAAGTAATAATGATTGGATTCTGGTTTGGAGAATTACTTCCAGCATGAAATTCTTGAAGGAAGCTGCAGTGAGGTCAAAGTAAATACGGCTGATAATAAGATAATCCCAAGGTGTTGATGAACAATGCAAATATTGCACCAAATGTCATGGCAGGATGAATGGTAAGCAGTGGCACAAAGTTGGGAGGAAGAGGGAGAAAGATGAAGAATTGATTTGTTTTGCAATCTGACATGAATATGGATGAGGGATGAATACATGGTTGGAAATTGGGTCAGAGAGGGATTGGAAGAGGGAGAAAAAGAGGGGGTGGTGGTCAAAAAGTGGGTCAGAGACAAAAGATGGACAATGGAAAGAGGAAGGAGAGTAGAAAGAGGTTTGGTGGGAAGAGAAGAAAGATGAGAAGAAGCATAGGAAAGTTGGAGGAGGAGGAGGAATGCGCAAAATATTTTAGATGATCCGAAGAAGACAGACGGATGAAGGAAAGAAGGAGGAAAGAAGATTGGAAAGAGGAAAAGTATGGAAAGTTAAGGCAAAGGAAAATGAGAGAAAGGTGGGAAGAAAAATGATGTTGAGAAGTTTGGGAAGAAGGAGAAGAAGGAAGATGAAGCCTCTCTTCATTTTTTTTCTTCTCCTTCACAAAGAGAAAAAAAAAATGAGGAAAATTTGGATGAGGAATGTTCTAAAAACAGGTCTGGTTCGTCATTCAATAGATGCCGTCATTGACCAACATCTTCATTTTTAAATTTCTGGAAAAAAATCCTGACTGCTCCTGGACACAAACGAAGGGACTGATTTCGCATAAACTTACATTATAAATTGAACCCCCCCAATCCTATTCTGAGAAACAAAAATGTTTTAAGCAGTAAATATGTAAAGCTTCATTGGTGCTGCCTGTATGCATGAATCATACATTGCTAGCCAGCTAGCCAGAATAACTTGAAAACTGAAGAAACCCAAGTCAATGTTGACAGTTTTGGAAGGAAAAGGAAAAAAAGACTATAGCAGGAAGAATGAAAAATGAGAATGAAAATAGGAAAAAGGAACGATCTTTCTTTCATCATCATCAGCAGTAGTAGAAGTTGAACACAGACCTTCCCCAAGATTTGCCAGACCACTCTATTATGGGCATTGTGGAGCCAGTACAATCTTTAGAACACACAAAAAGGCTAAGAGGCCAGAAATTCAATGCAGGAGAGGATAAGGGATGAAAATAGAAAGAGGGGAGGGAAAACGAATGAAAAGAAAAAGGAGGAAATAAGGGAAAAAAATAAGTCAATGGTCAGAATACTAAACAGAAGATGTACAGATATATCATCGGATAAGTCATTGTTACGCTTACCATGTTCATGTGCATATTGAGTGGGTGCATGTTTTTGTACATATTGGATATGCAAATCACATGAGGGGGTTGAGTGTTTCGGATTTGATCACTCTCAGGTCTTATTCAGGGAAGAGATACCATAGCTTCACTCTCTATTGACATTTGTGTATACAAAAATATTAGTTTTAAAAACCTTAACAAATTAATCTCCCTCCTCCATCTTCCATACGTATACATAGAGACTAAAATCATGGTGTCTCTATGTGTCACCTGTTGATAAAACCAGACTTCCCTCCAACCTTTTCAGTGTAGTTTTACACATATGTATTCTTAAAAAGATATTTCTTTAAATTTTCATGTATATAAAATATAAGTTTGTTTTTTTCCTGTCAAACTGATATACAGCAGAAAGTTTGGAACAATAAACAAAGCAACGTAAGATTTCAGACGCCATTGTCTTTTTTGCTGATAATCTTCACTCCAGATGATGCTAGACGCCCTGAACGAAAAAGCAAGAGAGTTGGTCTTCACATGAACTGCAGTAAAACAAATGTCATGGAACATGAATATGTTGGGGAGACAAACACACAATAATCAAAATCAAAGACACAGAACTGGAGAATATAGACCATTACATCTACCTAAGACAGAGATACTCAATGAAATCCTCAAAAGAAGAAAAAAATCAAGTCAAGAATCACTTTAGGTTGGCAAGCTCATCCTTCAAGAACAAGAAAATCCTACTAGTGTTAAAAAGAAGGGTATACAATCAATGCATCTCCCCAATAGTCACCTATGGAGCTGATACATGGAGCTAACTGACCTTTAAACTGAGAACTATGCAAAGTGCACAATAGAGAATCATGCTCAACCTCACATGGAGCGATCACAAGACAGCACAATATATTAGAGGAAAACAGATATATAAAAACAGAGATATCATAGAATCCATGAAAAAACTTTAATGGCAATGACCTGGTTATGTTGCAAGAATGGCAGACAACCGCTAGACATCACAACATGGACCCCAAGGGATCACACATAGAACTGGGGTCAACAAAACATAAGATGGCGTGATGAACAAGATAAGTTTAGGAAGTACTGGCTCCATGATATCTACAATAGAGAGATCCGGAGAATCTCGGGAAGTTCCATGTTCCATGACAGATCTTGAGATGATGATGATGAAGATGATCACACTATTCAAGACATAACCTCTGAAACGTCTATCTTATGATTTATACCTCATCATCATCAACCGCTATGTTCACTGCTGGACAAAAGCCTTTCTCATTTCCTTCCATGATGAGCATGATTACTCTGATCACTGTGATGTCTTACTGGCAAACTTTTTATTTCATCTCTTCATTTTATGTCTGGTCTTTTCCCACTGTGTTCACTGTCCTACAGGCAATCAATTGGCCTTTAGCTCTATCTACTGTGTCTTTTTCTTGCTATGTAACCTGCCCATCTCAATTTTTGTTGCTTAATTACTTGTGAGATATTCTTCACGCTGGTCCTATTTTGAGTCCATGTAGATCTTTTTTAATTGCTAAGTTATTCCTTACATTGCTTTCTCCATGGCCTCTGGTTAGTTTTCCAGGTTCAGCATGCATACATCATAACCAGTATTATACACTGATCGTATATTTTACATTTTGAACATATTTACAGTTTGCTTTTCTGTATGTCTCTATTTATACCAAATTCTTTCCATCCAATTGTTATGCACTGTCTTATTTCATTTCTGTGGCCTTTTCAAGCTTTATCGCTTGATGTAAGTAAGTGTATTCCTCAACTACTATCACCATCTATTCTCATGATCTTCATCAGGATACATACACACATATAAAGAGAGGAAGACTTATATAACTCCTCGAAAATCTGTCATACTGGCAATTTATAATTTAATACTTATCCATAATATCTCTTTGAAAAATTAACGTTTTCATGTATATATATATATATATATTGAGAGAGAGAGAGAGGAAGTAAAATAATAGAGAATCTGTCAGAGAGCTATTGATGTAACACTTTGAAGATATCAAAAGAATAATGATGATAATACTTTGAACTTGACGCAGTTTTTCTGTTTGCCTCATATCCCTGAAGCTCTTTCAAGTAGCAGCATTTTCTGAATCCGTCTTTTTCAAAGTCACTTTCAGTACTGCATAATTCTGTAGCGCTGCCCACTTTCTGTTATATCCTCAAAGCTCTTCATCTTCTTTCCCATTAGCTAAATAATGGCCATTGTTTCAACAGAGATGGATGACCAGACATATTGTCTAGTAGCCATCAACCTACACTCGGCTGCATAGCCTGCTTTTAAGACGGACATCTTCTCCTTCAATAGTTGACTAAGTAATGGCTTCTGGTCTTTTGGCCAACAGACGTTTAGCCGAAGAACATTCTGCTGACAGACATTTAGCCAAATTGACATTTTATGGACAAACAGCTGAGTGAACAAATGGCTACATGGGACAAATTTATTGTTTCTTTTAATACATAGACAAGATATACAGGTAGAAAACTTTATGAATAAATGGTTTGAACAGAAAACAACAATGATTCACCCCACTGTTATGCTGGTAGGAAACATTTATGCATTTAGTTTCAATTTCAAAGATTCAAGGAATTTTTTAAAAAACTCGCTGTTGAGTCATTTCATATCAAATCCCCTGGTGCTCCCTAAATGGCCCTTTCAGATTCCACTGAAAAAAATCACAGGCACTCTTATACCAAACTTATGGAGGAATCCAATCAAATAGTTTTGAAAGTAAAAAATGTTTTTGAAATAAAAAATCATTGAAATTTCACTCAATTTTATGCCTTTTGCCAAATGAGCCTTTCAGTCCTACCTCCAACATTTATAGCTCCTTTGATATGGTATATACAGCCTCGTGTCTTTGTAACTCAGGCTAACTTTTTCTGTGTAATTCAAAAATGTAATCAGATCAAGTATATTTCATTACTTTCCATCCTACATGGTTCTGAAAAACACCATTAATAGCCTTCATAACTAAAAGATTCATTCTTTTACTTTTTCCTATCCTAAAAAACACGGTAGATATGTCTTGCTGAGTTCAACTTATTCCATGCTTTTCATTCAAATGTCAATCCTAATCATGTGACTTCCCCATCAAACCAATGAACACTTACACTGCTTTCATCAACATCAGCCTTTTAGCGTCCGTCGTTGGACATAGATCTTCCTGAATATTCGCCACAACTCTCTATCATGGGTGTCGCGGAGCTTGTTTTGTTCATCTCGCCATCTTATATTCTGGTGATCCACATTGTGAGTCATGATGTCCAGCAGATGTCTGACATTCATGCACCATAATCAGCCCATTGACATTCGAATTTTCTAATGGTTTTTATGATATCTTAGACTCTGGTTTTTTCTCTAATACATTGTGCTGTCTTAGGTTAGAGCAAAAGGTTTTCATCTCTCTATTTATTTGCCTTACTGATATCAAACCTTACTTTCTATCTTATCATTCAGTAGACTGTTGATAACAGGCTGAACAACTGTTTAGTTTTACTTTGTCATGACTGGCAATAAAGAATCATTTACATTCCCACTCCGTGTGATGGTTTCCCCTGTTATCCGAAAGTAGAATGAAACTTCTCATAAACAAAAATGACATGAAGCAAAGGAGCAATTACCATCAATTTATAAAGTAAAAATTTTAAGCACTCCCCCTATCATAATCTTCCATGTCTTATGTTTATGCAAAGCATTACAAGCTCTCCCAGGCACAAAATGAATCAAGATGAAGTACTGATGTTCACAGACAATCCAAAGCTAAGGCAACCTTAAGTCTTTTGTAAAAGAGAAGTTGCCTAAAACAAAGTTTCATATCTGTAATAATCTTAGATACAAAAGTTTAGATGGGGGACAAAGACACTTATACTTAGCAGAGATCAGACACTAAGCTCAGCCTAATCTTCATTGCAAGAAAAACTTTTGGAAAGGTATTTTATTCGTATAAACTATTTGTCATAAGGTTCTTTTAATGCAACAATGGTCTTCTAGTCAAATCAGATTGGAAGCTTGGAAAATTTGTCTGGAAAACATGGGGATATAGTTTATATCAGAAAATAACTCTTCTAAGAGTTTTTCTCTTGCTTTAACAGTCTGTGGTTTTTCCAAAGAACTATTTTGTACATATCCTTGTGTATGTTATAAAAAATGGATATATTATCAGACAGATTTATCATAAACGGGTTATTTTTCATTTGAAACTCTATTTGAATTGACATCCCATTATTACACTGTAAATGTGTCAGTTGGCTTAGACAGTGTAAATAAGAATAAACAAATAAAGAATGGGTTACAGCTAGAGTTTAATATTTATCTTGCATTGAGAAACAATACAGCAGATATAGACAGTGAATGAACAAGATAAGATTTGGGCATGAAGCAGTTATCTAGGCTTCTGACTACCAGCTGGTTCAATGGTAAGAGTGGCGGCACATTAAGACAGTTTCCTTTCGGACACAGGTCGATTCCTGCAGTAGCCCATTTCTTTTATTGTTTACTCTACTTATGCTGTTTAGGTCAACTGATATATTCACTGTGTGAAAATAGGATATCAATTCAAATAAATCTTGAAAAAGCATTTAAATTGACAAAATATAGCTTTATCTTTTCTGGCCCTGGTCATCAAAAATCATTACTACTTACACTGATGTCATCAATGAATTTCTCAGACCCTCAACAATATCGAATAGAAAAATAAGTAAAAATGAACACTTACTGCATGTTTCCTTTGATAGACAGACACATATACCGAAAACGTCATTTCATTATTGCAGACTTTGCTTTTATTGGTACAAAGTTTCACTTACCTAAAAAGAAAGAAAAGAGAAATAAAATTACTGAAAACGTGAAAAACACAAACTTCTTTAAAATATATCTGTTAAAAAAACAGTTTCTGGAATAGTTTTAAAAAGTTCATGGCTGTTAATTGCCTATTTTTAGTGGCTCTAAAGTTGAGTTAAGCATATAATGGGGAAGTGGTTATCTGGGTGCAGGAATTGGAGCTATCAGAACATAGATTTGAAAAAAGTAGTTATGTATAGTTGGTAGAAAAAATGAAGTTTCTCCTACAAGTATATACAAAATAATTGTAGATTAAAAAAAACAACTAAAAATCAAGATGTAGTCAAAAATTATTAAAATTGATTTACAATACTCCATCTAATAAAAAATAATTGATAAAATAATCGCTTTACTTACACGCTTAACTCATAACATAAAAACAAAAACAACTGATAGGTGGTATAGATTCACTGAATTGTCTCACACTAATATGTCTTCCACTAATTTGTATCAAAAAATCATATCTAATGATCAGAGTGAAAAACCAGGTGTATGACTGACTATTAAGGGAAAAGAAAATGCATAAAACGTCTGGTTAAACATTCAATAGGAACCGTCACATGATCAATGTCAATTGACAGTGTGTCAAGTTGGGAGTGATCTATTAAAAATTGAATAAAAGGATGATCAATGGCATTTCGTTGGGCAGTGATCACAAAGAAAGTCTGAATTTTATAAAAACAAAGCATTAAAGCTGCCAGATACAATTTAGTATAAACTTACATCATAAATTGAGCCTCCCCCACACACACACCATATGTTGGGGAATAATTTAGAAAAAAAAAACAAAAAACAAATTTTCTCTTCCTATACATAATAAGCAGTTAATGTTTACATTTTCAGCCCTGTAGCTTTATTGATGGGACCTGTATAATTTATGAAGTGATTCAGTCACCCAGACAAAATTAAAAACTGAAGAAACCAATATTGACAATTAAGATTGATATTCTTTGATATTGCGAGAAACGTGTGATACAATCATGATACACGTGGGTTTTTATGCTTTTGCAGAAATTCACATGCATCCCTACTTAATACACATATAATAATTCATTGCTTCTTCCCTATTCCAAATGTAACAAAGAAATATAGATTAAAAAGGTGCATGATTATTTGTATTGGGGAAATAAGAAGATAATAATGATGCACAAAAGCTGATTAGTCTTCTGAGATAAACAATAAAACAGTATCATAGATATATTTGCTTATCAAGCAAAATATCTGTTGTAATTTTTTTCTTTCAATATATATATATGTATATATATATATATATATATATATATATATATATATATATATATATATATATATGAAAACTGATGCTGGAAAAAACAATACGAAATCATTTTAAAAGTACAAAACAAATTTGTTTTAGGAAAATATTACATTTTTTTTAATCTAAATATTATATATATATATATATATATATATATATATATATATATATATGTACACACATATGTATCAAAGGGGAAAAATTAAAACAGGTATTTTGCTTGATAAGCAGATCTATACATATTATCTATGATACTGTTTTATTGTTTTCCCCAGAAGACTAATCAACTTCTTTTGTTAATACAAATACATATTTTTTCACACACACACACACACACACACATATATATATATATACTAAGAAGGGATTATTTATCTTGCATAAACAGAGAAAATCCTCATAATTCTTTATGGAGAAAAACAGAAAATTTCCATTTCTCACTGAATATGAAACAATGGAATTATTATTGACAACAAACAGAGGATAAGTATGTTTTCTTGGCATTAGGAAGACTTAAAAAGCTTTATTATTCATTTATCTTGTCTAATTTTACTCCATCTGATCCACAATCAACCGAGTAGTTTATGAAAATGAAAACATTAGCATTGGGTAACAAACAAATGAGAACCTGTAGGAATGCTTGAATATAATAAATAGAGATATTTGCAGAATGAAGACATCTTTGACACCAAGCAAGAATTATTCAGTGTTTTGTGAATATTGAACTGGTGATAGGGCAATACTGGGAGAGTAAAATTCATGCCTTTCCCAAGAATTTTGGTGAAGTTTAGCCATTCTCAACTGTGTCGATATAGCTCCTTTAACATTCCAGTACATTTCAAGGGGTCATAAACTGAAATAATAACAAATTAATTTATGCTTCTCTGTTCATGTTGTATTCCTCTTCAAGGGAGCCTGGAATCTGAGAAGAGTTCTCAGGGGGTCTGTGGCCAAATAAAGGTTGAGAGCAGCTGCTGTAGATATTTAGTCTGAATAAAATATTACATAACTATGAAATAACTAAAAACAATTAAAATTATTAACAACCAAGATGAGGACACTAGTCCAAATAGATTAATCGACACATGTAATAACTATGCAGGTGTCTTCAGTCAAGCTAAGGGATGCAACTGATGCAATAAAATAGAATTTCATTCATGCTCTAATGATGAAGTGAAAGCACTGAATTTAAAGAATGATATAAAAAAAAGTAATAGAAATAAAAACAGATCTGTGGTGGAAATAACATCTGGATTCTTGAGAATTTGGATATTTTTAGATGTTTTTCCCCTCTATTCTAGATGTTTTCCAGTGAAAAAACACCAGTGATGTAATGAATAGAATAAATTCAGATCAAGTTTATTCTTTGATGGAATTGTTTTACATGACTTCAAATTTTGACGCTACGGTCATTCAATTATTGACTGTGATGGCAAGTTGGGTTTATGCTTATCTTGAATGAGTGTTTCTGAATTTCAGTTAACAGAAATGCACCTTAGTCTTAAGTGTACTGTTACAAGATATCACAAATAATACATCTCCTCAGGTGCACACATTAAATATTTATGAAAAAAACTAGTTTCTGAATCTATAATCATTAATGCATACTTTCACACCAGATTGTAGACAGACTTATCTAAAGACAATAATCCTGCAACACAAAAGCAATTCCTGTAACCAAGCATTCTCAATATGAACCTGATTAGATTAAAAAGTTTTGAATTATGTATGAGATTGTACCCAAAAGTTTGGAGAATTCAAACAGAATATACAAACCAAACACAGGAAGGACTATTGCCACTGCCCTTTCTGAGCAGCACTCTTTGAGAGACAGTGTGCTGGCTTATAGAGGGAATACTTCAAATGTGACCGTGAGCGGTAGGTCTTGGGGTGAGTAATTTTTTTCTGGGTCAATATATATATATATATATATATATATATATATATATATACTAAGAGTTTAGTCTGGCATATACTCATAATAGTTGCTCACTTGGTCAAAAACAAACTCACTGTTTGATCAAAGGTCTATATGATAAGATAACTAACCATCATTCTAAGCCACAAGATTTGTTAATTTGAAAAAGAGACACATGAATGTAAGCTAGAAAAATCTAAAAATCTGCAAGAAGAATACAGAAAACATGGCTGGTTGTAGAATATATTTTCTATCAAAGTGGGATGTCTAGGATTTATCACCCACTCAGCTCTAACTAGCTAAACTCTGGATGTACTAAGTGGATGAAAAGAAACTCCCTTTTGACAATTGATAATAAATACAATACGATTGTATTATTGGTCAATTGTATTCAAACCAGCCTTACTTTTGACCATATAATGGTGGAATTAGCCTGCTGCGTTAAAATTCTACGTAGGTCTTGGCATTGTCCACTAATTTCTGTAACCATTTTAGTATTGCATTGACAGACCTTTGCGGAAAGTCCAGTGGTATGTTGACCATGATGAGCTGAATTTGATCCTCCATAAGGTCCAGATTTTGTAGTTTTGGGAGATGTCACAACTTACCGATAATTTCTAATAGGGAGTTAGTTCTCACCCACCCCATATTCAGCAGAGAAGATAAATACATGATGAGGCTTCAGTATGAAGCAGAGGCTGCATCTGCAAGGACCTCGTATTTCTCACACTGTAAAAGAAAACCAGCAAAGCCTAGTGATATTGCGGGTATCGCTGGATTACCCTGAGTGAGTGGTTATAATGTTTAAACCCCCCAAATCCAGGGTAATCATCTGCTGAACACTTCCTTGGCAGTATGGCTGACATTTTCACAACTGAAGTTCTATAAAATTATTATTACTTGGTGAATTAACCACCCTAATGAGTGAGTATAAGTTTTGCTGTCAAAAAAAAAAAAAAATTATAATCCTATTGATAAGAAGTTTAAAATTGCAATTTGGATATATTCACGTATTTACTATGTACTGACATCCAATAAGCATTTAACAATTTACAGTAGCAATTCATATATTTCCTATACATACAGAAAATCAAAGTTATTTACAATTTCACAATTGTAAACTTTCATAGAACAAAAAAGTGATAATGTTTTTTTTTGTTGAATTGTTCCAACAGTTTTCCATATCATGTGACTCATGATTGATTTTTGCTTTAGAAAGCAAAAATAAATGATAAAAATGAGAGGTAGATGGATGTAAATGAAATATAGTTTAATTCAATTCTTTTTATGACAAGTGCAATAAACACCTCGCACCCTCTATCTTTAAAAATGGCAATTGTTTATGTATTCATACCTTTGATAGAGTGGGGGAGAGTAAGAGCCAATCTTCTCAGGTGAGGTTAGAGAGAGAGATTAAAACGTAACTTCCTCTTTAAAAGTCATATAAAATTTCAATTATCTCTTATTAGCCATCGGCTAACAGCCCATTCAGCATCCACAAAAAATGTGACCATTTTAGGAAGAAATCAAACTCCCTGCCTCAAATATATTTTTAGGGTTGGGTGCTAATTTTCAAGACCCAACTTGCTAAAAATCTGCCAATGGCTCCTGGGAGAATTCACAGAAAGTTTCAAAGGTTTATGTCCAGTGATTTTAGGAGTAGACTGTCAAATACAAACAGACAGATGGACGGACATTCGGTGAATTATGATAAGATATAATTGTGTAAAAGCATGTAGTTGTGAAAAAAGATGAAGCTAAAAGATGAAATAAAGTGTGTGCGTGTTTGATGTGTGTGTGTGTATGTATGTTAGAAAAATAGATATAGATCTGACAAAACGATGTGAAGAAATCAACAATTTGGAAAAAAAAAAGACTTGGGACTGATCAGTACATCTCAAATCCTCTAAATAATATTATACAATGCAATAAAGAAGTTGAGACGTACTAATCAGTCTCAAGTCTTTTCTTTTCCAAATTGTCAACTTTCATCACTTTATAAATACATATGTATTGAAGTTTGGCCAATAATATTCTAAAATAGTGTCAAAAATATGGCTTCCAATGAAAAAAGAATTAATTTTTCATTAGAATTTCATACCGGAACCATTTTGTTATTTTACAAAAGACATCATGATTATTGTTCTGATACTTTAATTCACTCTTCATTTAATTAAATGCAGTCTTTTTCTCACCCTAGCTTTTCCAATTTCCTGAAAAACTCCTTCCCTATGTTACACAAGATCTTTTGATAGCTGTAAATATTCAGCACCCATGAATGGTTATATGTCACTTATGCTGATCGATAATCAAAGATTGCAACCTCAAATTGATTGGTCGATAAATTCTAAAAAGCATCAATAGAGTATTGCGTTCATAATTTTCCTTCTTATTTTTAAAATTTGAAACGTGATTTATAGATTCAATGAATTTCCTGAAATTTATTGCAATTAAATTGAATCTTCTCAAATGGTTTTGTTTGCAATTTGGTCATTTCTTCATTTTTACACACACACACACACAAAAATATATATATATATATATATATATATATATATACACACATATATATACACACACACACACACACACATATATATACACACACACACACACATATATATACACACACACACACACATATATATATACACACACACATATATACACACACACACACACATACACACACACACACACACATACACACACACACACACACACACATACACACACACATATATACACACACACATTTCACTAAATGAATATTCTGTTGGATTATATATCCATTTCCTAATAATATATCTATATATATTCTATTTTTGCTTAAATCCCCCATCCATCAGAGTGCCCTATTCCTATGGAGGAGCATTCCGCACTAAGGGTTGAATAGATTTTTAAAAAGTGTAAAAAAGGAAAGCCAAACATCTTAGTTATGGCTTTGAGGTATAGTGGTCTTTAATAAGCCTTGACTGGTTTTGTACATGTCTTCAAAAGGCTGTAGTGATTCTTTCTAACTAAACAAGACAATCAACTAAACCAAAATAAGACAAAAGAAGATATTCCGTCCAATAGAAGGAGTTAAATTCAGGTTATTTGGATATCAATTTTGATTTGGATTCAAATTACATTCGTGTAATAAAATTCCAGTAGTTGGTGAGTTTATCGAGAAAGGATTTGATGTTGATATATCATCATTTCAACATGGATTTAACCAATCTGATGTAATAATATCTGATGAATAATAAAATATAAACTTAAAATTAGTGTTTCAACACTTTTACTCACCTTAACAAGATATCCTATAATTGGCTTTGTGGTATGTAGATCCACTTGACCACTTATATTTTTTAATTTTTTTCCAACGATATAGAGACACCCAAAGTTTTCACATAGCCTGCAAGTAAGAGCCCATGGTTGAGCTTCACCTACACTACGATACTCCGGTCACATAATTCACTCTTTAGCCATGCAGCGGTTTTCACCTTCACTACAATAGCTGTATCATGACTAAAAATAAAAATTTTAATGTTTGGGGTAAAAAGCACAATATTTATGCAGATCATTCATGCTAGCAACACCATTACCATAAGTTGGTGTTTTTTTTTTAGTATGTTCCGAACACTCTCTGAGAATGAATTGATGTGATTACATATATTTATTTAATTATTTATGATACTTTTATGCATCGACTATTTTATACTATGCATAATTTATGCATTTTATTCAGAGGTCATATAACGAAGTTCAGATTACTGTCTAGCATGAATTACCTTCCTCTGGGGTTAGGAAGGGTCTATGAAAAAAGTAACCTCCAGCTTGTAGGATGCTAGGTAAATAGTCGAGACTTATTTTTTGGGGAAAAAATAGTGTCTTTGACGTCGGGAAATACAGTATGTTTGTGTCTTCTGACGTGACATGGCAGTCCTCGGGCCAAGTGCCAACTGAGAATAGAATCTACGGTACAAGAATAATGGTTTTGGCACCACAGATGCAGGGGAAAGGAACACCTATCCTTTCCCCTTCAATCACTGTCCGTTTTCTTTCTTCGTAAACAGATTGCAATTTCTTTCCCTCCTTCCAACTTTTCTTCTCGCAGACAGACTGCACATACTTTGATATCCTTTTGGTTATCTCTCAGGGACACCCAAGCAAACAGGAAAGGCGAAAGTAAAGGTAGAAACCTGTTTTGAAAGGATCAAAAGGGAAACAATATTTTGGGAATTGTTAATAATCTTCAGGAGGTGCAGAGTGGCCAAATGGTCAACAACACAGAGAAAGTTCAAACCATGAATCCACCTCTCCTCTCTCTCAAGCTAGGGTAAATAGTAGGGCAGACTCCTGTAAATCATTTTGACTCTCTTATTGATTTTTAGTCTCTATTTCAAACAAGTCACGTCTGAGCGTTCTCAGTATTCACAATTTCAACATCAACACACTGTTCTAAAGTCTTGTTGGGAAAACTGATCAGAAGGTGACCAAAATTAAAAAAATAAAATAACATAACATTTTTTTTTTTAAGACAGGGCTCTCTAGTAATAGCTAGGAGCCAGACAACTTTGATTCACAGACCAGCCTTGAGAGCGTTGAGCTGTATGAGACTGCTGCCCTTGATAAATCCATCAGGAAAACTAGTGGTGTCACAACTGTGCACTGGAGTTTGGGAAGGGAAGAGGGATTGGTTAATCTTCAAGTTTTCTCCCCCAAATCAAACTGGTCTGGGATTTAAGGGGAGGGGTTAAAAAATGCATTTGTGACCCATCAAAGCGGCCAGATTGACAAGGAAATATGCGTGAGTGCAATCATAGATGAATGTTGTTAAGACGGATGAAGTTGGAATAGTCTGTTGAGAAAAGGGGTTTTTCCTACTTTCTTCAAATCATTCCATGGTGCCATTTGTTTCTCTTTGATGGTTTGGCAAAGGAACCATTTGCTGAGACTCTCAGTACATAGGAAATTAGATTCTCCTCCTTTTATGTATTCTGAGAGAGGGCGCCTGGGATACTTTGGTCCATGATACTCCTCTGAACCCTAAAACAAAATTTGTCTTTCTCAGGAAGTGTCAGAAGGAGAATGGAAGGACGAATATGTTGGAAGGAAGGAATTTAGTAAGAATCTGAGAAGAAAGCTGCTGCTGATGTACTTTTATGATCGAAAAATTGTAGATGAGGAATTGAAGCATGTTAATATTGGATTTGTCAGAAAAGAATCCTGCTCTTTAATATCAAGACAAAAAATAGCCTACCAAGGGCAATAGACTGAAATCTCTTTGGGGAAGGCCTGAAATCACAGAAAGCCAATTCTGGACTGTAGAATTGAGGATACAATTTTTTTGCCAAAACACTGTACAAGAAGTGAAGAATCTAGTTGCTGGGTCTCTGTGAATGATATCGTTACACAGTACAAAAGCTCATACAAAGGATCAAAAAGCTTCATTTTGGAGAGAAAACTTGAAGATTACCCAATCCCCCTCCCTCCTGAAACTCCAGTGCAGAGTTATTCTGGTACTGCTGATGGCTTTCATGATGAATGAGTCTCATGGAGCTCAACCCTCTCTAAGCTGGTCTTTGAATCTCTGTAAGGTCTTATCTAGAAAGAAGGGGCCTGATTTTATGTTGTGTGGAACAAACTGCCATAATAGCCATGTAAGATAGCTTTCTGTCTGTCTTTGAAGTATTTGGTTATTTCTCTTCAGTGTTGCCAACTACGATAATTCTTATATTGAAATAAATAATTCTAAAGAGCACAAACCAAGAGAGATGATTCATCAAAACTTATGAAGGAATATCTACATTCTTTGACTTTTTATTCATTTTCATTAGATTTCTCAAGAACTGATGATCCAAACAACATGTATTCAATTTTTTTCAAGCCTATGGCTCACTCTTCAACTAAATTTCATTCAAATTCATGATAACTTTTGGAAATACCATTTGGACAGGAAGAGAGACATGAATGAATAGATATACAGTGTCATTCATGAATGAGTACACCCCTACCATTATTTCTATAGAAAGATCATTTTCTTCTTTGTATGAAAAAAGTGGTAAGGGTATACTCATTTATGGGTGACACTGTACCTCTTCCAATTTTGTTGGCAGAGATAGAAAGAATCTAAAAGAATGGGGAATGAAAATCACCTGAGATATAAACAAGATGAAGTGGATAAAATTTTGTGATTAATGATGCATCCTTGGGGTAAAGGCTTAAACCCAACAGATATGAACAAAGATAAAGAATGTTTCACCAGAAATAAAGAGCCGTGTTTTAAAAGAAACTTTTTGATCAAGTTTTCCCATGTGTATGAGGAAGAGGAAGAAGAAGAAGAAGGAGGAATGAAAAAAGGGGACGAAGAAGAGGAAGGAGATATGGAGAGAGGGAGAAGGTAGGAGAAGAGGGAAGATGGAAAAAGTAGGAAGAATAGGAGGAAGGAGATATGGGGAAAGGGAGGAGGAATAAGAAGAGAGATAAAAAAAAGGAACAAAAGGAGGAGGAAGAAGAGAAGAAGAAAGTAGAAAAAAACGAAGAAATAGGGAAGGAATAATGGAAGGAGGAGGAGAAAAAAGAGACTGAGAAAGAGGAAGGTGGAAAAAAAGAAAAGAGAATAAAGAAGGAGAAAAATAGGACAAAAGAGAAAATTAGAGGAAGAGGAAGAAAAAAGACAAAAGAACAATGTAAGAAAGAGGAATGAAGATCTAAACGCACAAAGCAGGAGAGAGAGAGAGAGAGAGAAATTGGAATAAGATAGAGGAAGGGTGAAGAAAATAAAGTGGTAAAGGAGCCAATTTCTTTGATGAGATCCTGAAAATTATCCAAATAAACAGAGCAAAATGTCTTCACATGGGAAACAAAACAGCCGAGGAATTTTCAGCCTTTTCCCTCAGATAAACAAACTCTTAAAGAATTGTATAAAAATGAGAATTTTCTTTTCAATCTACCTGAACAATAAGATAATTTCAATGCAATATAAAGCCTTTCAAGCTCAAAATATGGAAACAGCAGTGAATCATATTCACTGCCACCCAGGTACATGAAGTATCCAGACATTTAATATTATCAAAAAATAGCCTACCTAGGGCAATGGCACCTTAATCTCTTTCAAAGATTTTCACTTCAGAACCTCACACACTCCTCAGAGCATCCCCTCTACTTATCAAAACAGTCTGCAAAGTCTTTTTTAGGGATCGCCAACGGCTGCTTCATCACGTTCTCCTTGATCTTGCCCATGGTCTGAAATCTTCCTTTCAACAGCAATTTCACCTTAGGGAAAAGCTAGAAATGGTAAGGAGCCAGATCTAGATTGTAGGGCATCAAACATACCTAGATGAAGTAATATTTTGCCAAAGAAATCTGCACAAGATATGAAGAATGCTAAACTCTTTAACGTTTGTTCAGATAAAAGATCAAAGGAGACAAAATGAAGGTGATTGTACTCACATCAGCAGAGGAGATGAAGATAAACATCAAAAATGCAGTTTTTTCTATATATTCATAATCATTACTGCCTTCAGTGATTATGATTATGATTCTTATTGATATATTAAATTGGTGCAAAAATAATTGCATTTTTTCGCCATCAACTTTAAAGCAGTATATATCAGCTTAGAATAAAGGTTATTAATTGAAATAAGAATCTTGAGAATCTACACATTTTTACCAACTAGATTCAAGTCTATTTACTCTAGAAGCATAGAATTCATGGATCCTGGAACCAATTAATTCTTCAAAAATGTTTTGAGCTGCTGCTAGGTTTTTGAAAACATCTTCACAGGAAGTGGTCGAAATGCTTGAGAAGCAATAGTCAGTTGGAGAGAGGTGGCATGTAAGCTGGGTAAGGTTCATAGACTAGTTTGTTTCTGTAGGGTCATTCACGCAACAGAGGATGAGATGTCATGGGGAAGAATTGGTCTTTTTTGATTGATCAATACTAGATGTTCAGCTCAAATAAATAGAGCCAAGTTCATTCTTTCAAAATCGTACACTCCATGAACATAATTAAAAAGCTGTTCATTCCAAAATAAACATCAAAGTTTGAAATGAAACAAATGCAATTATTTTTACGCCAATCTAATATTTCATTAACCTTTGTTGTTTAAATAATAATATCATTATCATTATTTTATGCGTTCGCATATTCACACCAAATATGTAGTAGTTACTGCTTGAGACTGAGTGACAGCAAATCATTTCCACTCTCTGTACAAACCCCAGCACCACAATGTTCTGAGTAGTCTCAATTTTACTCAAATTTCTAATACGTTAAATCTTGATTTGAGCATTCTTGACACAGCTCAAAGTGAGCCAACAAATAATGAGCTGTAGTATGTCGTGCAGGAAAATTTCTGAAATCAAAATAATGGCTTCCACGTGGACAGACAGAAATGAGTATTAGTCAATATTTGGATACTTTTGTTCTTCTTCTTGCCCAACATGGAAGAAAGTTTCCATGGAATATGATTTATTGTGACTTCTGTTGTATAGCCTTCACTATTTCAATCTAATTAGAATCTACCAAGAGTTTATTGAACTTAAGACCTTCCAATTTTACAATGGTTTAATCATAGAACTAATGGCCCTCGTGACGATATACGTAAAAGTTATCTGTTAACAGCTCTATATATGTGTAGGTTTTGAAAGAATCATTTATACGTGTTCTGACTTGTTTAACAATTTCTGCACGTAATTACAATTGAATTAGTGCACATTCACAAACCAAACACACATCACACCAGGACGTGTTTCCAACAGCATGCAAACCATCTCAGCCAATAATGACAGGTCATGTGACAGCAGAATTGTAATTTGATTGGTTAATCTAATCCCGCTCGAATCTCTATCACCAAAGCAAATGACACAAGTGGAAAAAATGTCTTCCATGTTAGCATTCAAAAAACAAAGTGAAAAACTGCAGACAAGAGTAAATCCAATTGTAGATAGAAATGAATTCTATCTGTTAATCTTCAAAATTTCCAAAAAAATATCAGCCTTCTCTTTGAGCTGCCCTGAAGAGATGTCAGTCGATTGAATTGAATACAATTGTTTTTTGTGTTTGTTTTTTATTGAGGAATAAATAAAATTATTCTCAGATGAATTCAAAAATAGACTAAAGGCAATGAAAGGAAAAAAAGGTTGAGACAAGACATCCAACTAAAATTATGGTGAAAGTATATAAAATATCTATACATATGTACATATGTGTGTGCATATAAAATGCATTTATAGTAGATGTCTATCCATCCACAGACAGACACACACAGAGACAGACACGCACACACACGCACATGTATATATATTTATATGCATACATAAAATAAGAATTACAAAGATATATACCTGGGTAATGTCAACATTTTGTGCTTAATGCACTCTTCAGCAACTGGCAATATGCTTTGTTCTTGTAATTATGAAAACAATAATCCCATTTTCTTTTGAATAACAAATTTACTATAATCCAATCAGGTTTAATTGTTCTTGAAAACTAGCAATTCTAACCAATTAACTACTATGTATGAATGAAATCGATCTTCCAGAATTATCTCCCTTTTTTTCTAGACTATGAAAAAAATCATGCAATCTTTTCCCTATATTACTATCTTTTCTTTGACTCCATGTTTATCTTCAGTTTACTTTTTTTTATACTCTAAGTATTTTAAATCTATCCCTGAATAATTTGATAAGAGTTTTCCAAAAAATAGAATTTATAAATTTTAGGAGAAATTGGCTTACAGGAATCCTCAATTAATACTTCATAAACACACATAAACACATGTTTTCTATTTCTTTCTTTTTGTATTCTTGCAAATTGAAAAATATTCTATGAATTATATATATATATATATATATATATATATATATATATATACACACACACACATGTATATATATATATATATACATACATATATATGCACACACACGTGTATATATATATATATATACATACATATATATGCACGCACACGTGTATATATATATATATATATATACACACACATGTATATATATATATATATATATATACACACACACATGTATATATATATATATATATATATATATACACACACATGTATATATATATATATATATATATACACACACATGTATATATATATATATATATATATATATATATATATATATACATACATATATATGTGCACACACGTGTGTATATATATATAAATATATATATATATATATACATGCGTACATAAACTGACACACAAACATATACGTGAAATTCCAATGATATATCTATTCTTGTGCTTATGAAACAACATGTGAATAGATAACAGTATGCATACACCTAAATATAAATATCAACTCAGAAATGGAAAGGCATAGAAGGAAAATAATAAAAACCATTGTGCAATCTTTTTCTGTGGCTTGGGAGAATTTTCCTTTTTTTTTTCCTTGGATAAAATGATACAATGGCTAAAATAAATATGCAAAATTCTTCATTCTATCTCTTTTATAATAATAGAATAATGTCTGAAGAAAGTCACAGCAGAGGAAATGGTGGTGCCAAACTTAATCCTGATTCAAAAACTTTCACAGATTCATAAAATCATATGAATGTGTGTGCATGAGAAAGCAGAGAAAAAAAATCTCTCTCTGTAATTCTATTTGACATTTGTAATTCAAATTTCTGTATATCCTTGCTTACAAGTCTGACTTTCAGTTTGATTATATATTTTCCTGCTTCAGCATCGTCGCCAAAATTCCCTCAACCTGTCTGGATCATCACACCATATTGTTTTTGCCAGTAATAGACCGCAAGACAGCACAGTACATCCAGGAAAAGACAGGAGTCAGGGACATCATAAAATCCATTAAAAATCTCGAATAGCAGTGGGCTGGCTATGTTGCAAGAATAGCGGACAACCGATGGACATTGCGACTCACGACATGGATCCCCTGAGATCACATGCGGAAACAAGGCCAGTAGAATATTAGATGGAGAGACGAGCTAGATAAATTCAGAAAATACTGGCTCCACAACACCCATGATGGAGAATTGTGGCAAATCCTGGGGAAGGTCTGTGTCCAACGATGGACGTTGAAAGACTGATGATGATGATGATGAATTTTGCATATGATCTTTGGGGATCCATATTATGTATCCTGATGTCCAGTAGTTGTCTGAGATTCTTACAACATGGCCTGCCCATTGCCATTTAGGTTTTTAAAAGGATTCTATGATATCTCTAAATCCGGTTTTTTCTCTAATGTACTGTGCAGTCATGTGATCTCTCCATGTGATGTTGAGCACGATCCCAGCTCAATAGTGACTATTGAGAAGACCCATTCGTTGTCAAACCTTCTTTTCAAAACTTGTATGTTTAGCTTGCTCTGCTAAAAGCTTGCCAACCTAGAGTGATTCTTTGTTTGATTTCTCCTTTGTTTGTAGATTTCATGAAGAGTCATTGTCCTGCGTAGATGTAGTGATTGACTTACTTTAGCCCTGCTCTTCTGATTTTGATCTTTGTCTTCAATATATTTGTTGCCTAGGACATTTGTTTTTCTAAAGTTCATGTGATGACCTGCTTCCCCAGTTATATATACCAGAACAAAACAGGTATATATCTATGAGGGTGGATCAATATCTCTCAAGCCTTCAACATTTATTAGCTGGATCTCGATCAGAAATTTTCACTGTATGATACTCAAATCTATGTGATCAAAAAAGAAGGGTTGAGTGCATTGACAAAGAAGGAGATTATGTTGAAAAATAAATATTTGTTCCATGAGATGAATGCATGTTTCATCAATAGGGCCTTCCTGTTTTAGGTAATTATAAGAATATAACACTCATGCTTCCTTTTTTAAAGTTCTTCCTTCTCACTTGATTTTTATAGCTTATCAGTGAGAAAGTCATGATCAAGAGCTGAGAAAATTGGATTCATGCCTTTTATGAGAGTAGCCCACAAGTAATTTTTACAAAAATTCCCACTTACAGATAAGTCCGGCTCTCAGCCAATTGGACCAATTACGCTGGGGGGGAGGCAATGCTTGGATATATTCAAGTCTTGTCAAATACACACAACAATACATTGCAACACACACTTAATACCACATTAGAGGCTTTACAGCAAACAGCAACGATTTCTTCTAAAGTCTTGAAGATTCAACAGTGTTTGTTTATACTGTTTACATTTTGAATTTTAAAAAAAATTGTACTTAAATCAAATAACCTTTATCAATTACAGAAGAGCGTAAAAATCTATTTCTATGAAATTTCCAAGCGCATGATTTGATAGCTTCCCATTCTACCACAGAGATATAAAGTCTATAATTGAGTATATCTATATTTCTAAAATTCTACAGACCTTGACTGTCAATAAGATGCCCCGCAAAGAATGTTTCTGGTTGGGTCCCGCAGCTTTTAAGGCTGGCCCTGATTACAGAACCCATGTCGACAGGAGAATCAATTGGAACATCAAAATATAGTGAAATAACAATTTCAACATATTTACTGTATTTGACAGTAACTAAGACACCAAAAACTCCACCAGAATTGTCTCAAAATGTGAATCTAACTTTCATTATTCATCTTTCATTAGCCTCAGACTAGCATGTTCAGTTATAAGGTGAAGATAGAACATATTTATTTAGAAATGTAAGTGTTGCATTAAACAGCAAATAACTTAGATAATTCTATTTGGAAAAACAAAACAAGTACCGGAACGTATCCAAAATTTTATCAGTTGGGAACTTTGAGATGCTTTGAACCTTTGAAAACTAAAAATGTCATTTTCATAGTAAACTCTATCATGGGAATATTTAATTAAATTTTAGCTAAGACCAATAACTGCTATAAACAAGATGTGGAGATATTTCAGTAGGGGTGGGGAGGACACAGAGGAGAACCAAAGTACGAAAGAGATGAAAAAGAATAGGGAAAGAAAATAGAAAAGGAGAGAGATGAGAGAGAGTCAAAGAGAAGAGGAAGGAAAACAGAAAGAGAGAGAAGGATAGAGAAGGGAAAGATAGGTAGAAGAGGGGGGGTCATTATCTTTCTCCAATTGAAGCAAAGAGAGCAAAAATAAAGTAAAGAAAAGTAAAATAGAGAAAAAAAAGAAACAACAGAGGGAGAGAAAAGAGAAAGAGAGTACAGAGAAGTGAAAGACAGTCAAAAGACAAGAGAGAGAAGTAATTGAAGAGAGTTATACCAAATATACAAGAAATATTAAAATCCCTCAACCAAAACTCTTGCCAAAACTGTCAACATAGGTTTTTTTGTATTTTATATTCCCTTCCCAAATAAGGTTTTAGTAAGGAAGGGACATCAATTTACAATGTAAGTTTATATTAAATTATTCTTGTACTTTTCGTCCAGTAGTATTCACTCTTGTTTTTTCAAATTACCAAAAAACAAGAAGAGTAACTTACTTATTGATCAGACTTTTTTTCAATTTTCTAACCAATCACGTCAACACAGCAGGAAGATTGGTTAGAGAATGACCTTGAATGTTAGCCTGTGTTGAAAGTTGATTCTCCTTGCAAAATGTCAAGGCAACCGGCCTTGTAGTTATGGTGGAGAAGAGGCACGAATAAACAAACAAAAATCCCAAATATTAGCATAGATTTATTTGTTTTTTTATGAAATTGATTTTCAGATGATGACCATAGCTTTTATCAACAAACAAAATATGTATTCATTTTCTTGGTAGGGGCTGGATTGCACCATACAAAGGTAAACTGTGAATGATAGACATTCTTTTTCTGACTCACATCTAAACATAACATCTAAGCAAACATTTTGATATGTAGGTGTATCAATATTCCCAATCCATTATTTACCTTCCTAGGGTTCTACACCTTCTCATGCAAGAAACAGTGGAATTGAAAGATTCCCTGTCAGCCTCTTGGAATAAGGACAACTCCAAGATTATGGTGTCACTCTCAGAACATTTCCATTTCCTTCTCATTTATTTATTCTTGTCATGTGCCAAAAGTTGAAGGCTCATTAAGATTTAATTTACAGAAGAAATCAAGACAATATATATATATATATATATATATATATATATATATATATATATATATATATATATATATAGATAGATAGATATAGATATATAAAAGAGAGAGAAACAGATAGGGACTGAGAGAAAGAGAGAGAGAGAGATTGCAATCAACAGATTAAAAGAATGTAGCTGTAGAACAACATTTGAAATGATAATGCTTCATCTCAAAATTATAGAAAATTATATTGTCTTCCATGTGGAAGACCTGAAGAAGGCCATAGAATACACTGGTTGAAACATTGTGTCAATAAGAAAAACAACAAAATGAATGAGATCAATAGTCTGAACAACTTTTGGAATTATGATTGATCTGAAAAAATAATGGACTGCAAGCATAGGCATACCAGACAAGTAGAGTGCTCTTCCAAATTCAGGCAAAATTGTAGAAAATTTCAGGCAAATTAAGTTTTTTGCCCCGGTTATCAAAAGTTCCCAAATTCCTCTGACTGTAACTGTTAAGAAAAGAGACCAAAAAACCCTTGTGTGCATTTATTTGTAATCATCTACATAAGATGAATATATGTAGTCAAATACTGAACCTCAAACTTCATGAATATTTGAACTTATCTGACAGTGAAGGAATTTTCCCTCTTTTAAATTACATTCATTTCATATGATGCATTTACCAAAAACATTTATAAGAAAATTTCTCCTCATTTATTAGGTGTGTACGAAGGTTTCAACCAAAAATCAGTTTTATGCTGACCATGTTGTGAATGTGAAGTCCAGAGCTTCTCTGAAATTCTTGCAACATGACTAGCCCACTGCTATTTGAGTTTTCTAATGGATTCTATGATAACTCTTACATTTCTTTTTTGTAATAAGCTGTGAGGTCTTTTGATCCCTCCATGTAGGGCCAATCATGACCCTTTCCTGTACACTTTGCATGATTCTTGGTTTAGGTTCCACTTTTCAGCTCCATAGGCGACTATCAGGAGAACACATTGATTTTAAACCCTTCTTGCTAGGACTAATGGGATATTTTGTTCTTGTATGTTGAGTTTGCCTGCCTAGGGTGATTCTTCATTTGATTTCTTTTTTTTTTTTTGAGGATTTTATGAAATGGAAATAAATACCAAATAAATTGCATAAGGACGATTCCATGATTGCATCACCAACCAAAGGCAGATGCATGTCTCTTCCTTTGATTCATGTGCAAGCTGTTCATCTTCAGAATTCTTGCCTCATTATTAATTTATGTACAATGAAATACCAAATAGAATTGCGACTCCGCATAACATTTCATCCAACATTCAAAGAATTGTTAAGACTATTGAATTCATTCATTTTTATTATTCTTATCATTACTACAATGTTACATCCGGTGCAGACCTTCAGCAGGTGTTTAATACAAACAGAAAAAGGCTTGGGCCACGACTGCCACTTTTCCTGGGGAGCTGGCTGATATGTTTCCGGGCAGGGGGAGTCACCAAAATGGTATGTTCAGAATATATCTTAGTGGCAACCTTGTTACCAGTGAATAATGATAGTCTTTTACGTGGGAAAATTAAGTTGGCATTACACAAAATGATTGTATTACAACATTATCCTCTATTGACGATAAAATTCAACTTTCACCCCCTACTCCCAATGCCCCCCCTCCTCAGCAGATTGCCATGGAAATGAATAAATGATGGCAACAAATTCATTCTGCCAAAACTTACAGCATTGCACGTGACCCAATCAATTCTATTTCTCACAAGGTTTATCCATGAATGTACTCAACCATTAAATATCAACCAAATAAATAGCTTTAGGGCATTGGGCCTCAGTTCCCCTACGGAATACTCCCATTGGAACCTCAAATACTTATCTTAGAAAACCTTTCACTATTCAAAACAGGATGTGGCCCTATTACATTCTCCTTTATCTTGTCTATGGTCTGAAATCTCTTTGGGACAAGCCAGGAGTAGCAGGGAGTCAAATAATTAATGAATTGACAGACCCGGGTGATGCATGTTTTTCAAGAAAATCTTGCATAACCAAGTGAGCCCATGGGAGAGTGCTCATATATGCACAGTAAGGTCTTCTCTGATTAGTAGCCAAGTTACATCAAGGCCTGGTAACTTGTTCTGGAGATATCTAAAATTGCCGGATACTTTGGATATATATATATATATATATATATATATATATATATATATATATATATATATATATAAGGACAATAGATGGAGCAAAATGCCAAGTGATTGGTGGTGCCTCTGGTTAGTGCAATCATACTGGTTATTGGAAGCCAGAGGAAATGCCTTTGTTCAATTGCTGCTTCTGCTGCTGATATGTATATAAAATGCTTCTTAATCAAAACTTTTTAATTAAATTTACCAGTATCACAAGAGTGCACATTATCTTAAGTGTTCAAAATGCATTCCATAAATGTGCTTAAATATTTTAGATCCGCTCTTCACATATACGGTGAGAGAGGGGAAATAATGGCTATATCAGAGATTTAAATGATCACTTCAATTTCCATAAAACTCTGGTTAGCTAAAAATAAAATAAAAAGCAATTCAATAATTTTGATCCCCACTGGACCTTGAAATTTAAACAATTACAATCTTTATGCGTTCTCTATCGAATCATTACTGCAATGTTTCATTTCATTTTGCCCAACAATAAAAACAACATCAGCAAAAGACTAAATCTTAAAGCCATTAACAGAAACATGAAGCTTTAATTAAATGATCTTAACAAGGCATTTTCATGCTCTATAAAAATGGAAATTACGGCTGGAACATCCACCTTCATAACATTGAGCAATAAATATTTGTTGCCTCTTTCCAGGCAGGCCTTGAAGATGACACTTGAAGACCTCTGCATAATAGGAAGGACTTTCATGAGAGAACTTTAATTATGGTTTCGGTCACTTGAACTTTAATTAGTTATAGAGTTTAAAAGCTTTTGGTTGAAACTGAGCCAGGTTTATGGATTTGATTAGAACTATGAAAATGGTAAAAAAAATGAGAGGAGGAAAAACGAATTAGTTATTTAGTATATATATATATATATATATATATATATATATATATATATATATATATATATATATCTTTTTAATGATAGACTGATTATGGCATTCTTTGTATATTAATTCAGCAACGATAGAAGAAGAAGAAGAAGAAGAAATCTTTACTCAGGAAAATAACAAACAACCCATATAGCTACATTGTGAGGGAAATGTGGTCTTACCATAAAAGTATTCTTCCATTTAACTCCCTCAAAAATATTACAAATAGAGACAAACTTTTTTAACATCGTTTTTTTTCTTCATATCTAAAAACCTTGAAATACTCAAGCAAACAAAAAGAGAGAGAAGAGCTGAAATTATCAATTCTAAGTAAGTGGCAATTAGCTTCAGAATATTGTACAAAGTCACACAATAAAAACATTAATTCACTAATAGCTTAATGAAATCACATCAGGAAGATTTAGTTGATATCAACATTCCAACCAGAAATGAGAAGAAACACTTAGTCTACAAGTAATTAAGAAACAAAAATAGAGATGGACAGGGCACATAATGAGAAGAGATAACAGATGGTGCAAAAGGCTAACCAAATAGTGCCCGTGGGACAGTAAATGCAGTCGGCATAGAACCAACACAAGATGGAGAGATAAGATTGAAAAGTTTGTTGGCAAGATATGGCTTGCCCAGCCGTCTTTAGAGCAGAGACAAACTCTTGATGGTACGAGTAGGAGGTCCTAAAGAAATAACAAAAATTCCTCAAAGGTTGAATTGCAATCTAAAGAATTCAGGTAAATCTTAAAAATATTAAATACTTCCCTAAAGTTTAGGAAATTTGTACAATATGTTCCTCAGTCAGGTTATCCAATGTTTCCCCACATCTCATCACACATTTCCTGTATATCTCAAAATCAATCTCCCATGAAATAAAGAATACCTATCAATTTTTCTCTCTTGAGTAACTATTTCAAATTTTTTCTCTGAATTTCAAGGTAAGAACTTATATACATAGAATATTTATCTATACATGCACATGCATGTATATATACACGCACACGCACATATATATATATATATATATATATATATATATATATATATATATATATATATATATATATACAAGGTCCTAGTCTATTGTTGCACAGCTAAAAGTGCTTGATCATCAAGAAAAATTTGTACAACATTTACACAGGATTCAGACAGGCATTCTCTTGAGTGTAAACAAGAAAAATTGACTAATAAGTTAAAAAGTATTCTTTGTCTACTGATTCTAATCTGATACATAAACAACTTCATGGAAACCCATTGGAAAACCCAAGATCATAGATTCTATCATACAACAAGGTGTAGACTCTGTACATGTCAGCATATCTACTAACACACTAGTTGCTTTATCAGATTACATAAAGATTCTGAGCCCTTTCAGCTCAAAAAAGGTGTAAGACTAAGAGACACTAGCTCACTCTAACTCTTTACAGTCTGCCATGAAATGATCTTCCAAAAAATCTTCATGATCTCCAGATAATGCAAGACAAACTGTGTGAAGAAAGTAGGTACCCACATTGACTTCTGTAAGACAAATGTCACGTTAAAATAGACATGTTGAGGACAAAGACAAGAATAAAAATCAAGAGTACAGAACTGAAGGAAATAGACCACTAAATCTACCTAGGATAACAAATGAAACCTTTGAATAACAAGAAATCAAGGAGAGAATACTTCTTGCTTTTGGGAGACTAAGAACAAGAAAAAAACAAGACGAATCCCATCATCCCTGAAAGGAGGATATACAACCAATACATCCTCTTAATAGCCACAAATGGAGTTGAAACATTGAGACTAACCAGAAGATCGATCCCCAAACTAAGAACCATGCAACATGTGCAGGAGAGAATTTCACTCAACATCACTTGGAAAGACCACAAGACAGTGCAGTACATTCAAGACAAACAGAAGTCAAAGATATCACAGAATACTTTAGAAAAGTAAAATGTCAATGGGCTGGTCATGTTGCAAGAATGGAAGACAACTGATGGACAACTCATAATATGGATCCCTAGAGATCATATGCAAAACTGTACCCGGTGAAAAAAAAGATGTTATGATGAACTAGTCAAGTTTGGAAAGTATCGGCTCCGCAACACCTATGATAAAAAGGTGTGGAGAATCTAGGGAAAAATCTCCTAAGAGTAGATGCTAAAAGACTGTTGATGATGATGATGATATATATATATATATATATATATATAGAGAGAGAGAGAGAGAGAGAGAGAGAGAGACAGACAGACAGACAGACAGACAGAGAGAAAATGTTTTTTTCAAATGTTGTTTGGACTACTGGACTTGTACCTGTGTTAATTTTAAGAGCAACTGCTTTGGAGCAGTAGCATATTCATTTCTTAGGCTAATGCTAAGGAGTTCCTATTGTAGTTGGTACTCAATAAATATGGCCTTGAGTCAAACCTTGCTCAATCTTTAGAAATAGTTTGGGTATGAATATATTAGCTTGATCTTTTGGAAACTCTTTGGATATATATATATATATCCTGAGGTTTCCCCAACTGCTGTGATATATGTATGTATCCCGTAGACCCATTTTAGAAGTCAACTGAGACATTTTGATTCAGGCTTTAAGCATCTCAATAAGTAAGTCTTGAGAAGGTTAATTCAAGTAGAGAGAGAAATAGTATTTGAGGTAATATTTTAAACTATCTTCCGTGTTCAAACAAAGACTTATTTTTGCTTCTTTTCACAAAATGGCAAATCTAGTTTTAGACGATTTCACCCGATGCAGATTTCCTTCCTGAAATTCTAATAAAGTCCCATCAAATAGTAAAGAGCCAAATCGTTTGGTATCTTCTGTCATGCTTCTACCGATGGAAGCACGGAATTTGTTTCCAAAGTTAGACATTAAAAGAATGTGCTTGATTAGAAGGGGTGCTTAATTTTGGCAAATGCACGGAGGACAGAGAGGCAGGGAGTTTTCAGATTCCTTGCATGAAGAAATCAAGGATTAGTTGCACTGACTTCAATGCTTTTAGAAACAGGAAAGAATTTCAAGATTAGGGAATCTTTTTTGTATATATATATATATATATATGTATATATATATATATATATTTGATTTCAAGATTTCATAAAAACTCTCTACTTTGGGATAGCAGGAGTAACATGTACGTGTATATTCCCTGTTATCACATCATACTGAAACCTTCATTTGAAATGATCTCCTGTTATTACACAGTGAATGTATCATTTGGCCTGGATAAACTAAACAGAATAGACTATCAAAGAAAATAGGGCTGCAGCAGGAAATCGAACCTGCGATCGATAAAGTAACTGTTTCAGCATAGCATTACTCCTACCATTGAGCTAAACAGCCGCCAGTAATGCAAATAAGGTCGGTAAGGCACAAATAACTACAATTGTTTATTTACAATTTACATTGTCTAGACCAAATGATACATTTCCTGTGTTGTAAAGGGAGATCATTTCAAATAAGAGATTCAATATAATATAATACAATTTGTAATCATATATATATATATATACATACATATATAAATACATATGTGCTATACAAAAATATACATAAGCATATATACCTGCAAACATATATATATATATATATATATATGTACTATACCAAAATATATATAGGTATATATATCTGCAAAGAGATGTTTACATACAAGTATAAATAGATATAAACACAGGGAAACAACTACTAAAGTCTGAAAATTTTGATTGAATTTATCATCATTCTTATTCAGAGTTGAGCCAAAGGCAAGATTTTATGAGTAAACTCAATTTCGTAAACCTAATAGCAAAACGACAAAATAAAAATTAAAGAAAAAAACAATCATAAGATTAGTAAAAAAAAAAAGCATTATAACACAAAGTGAGGAGAATTTTGGATTTTACAAGACAGCGAAACCAGTTGCATCTCAATGAAAGCTTAGCTTAATTGGAGTTTGGCTGAGCATAAATAGATTTGTCTGAGTCGAAGAGATGACTACAGCAGGTGATGCCTAAGGGTCTTCTCGATCAGCTTCATTAAGCCAATTGAAAATACTGATCCTCCATTTGTCTGCACAGTTGGATGAGGGCAATGGTTAACGAGCTATAGCTATTGGGATTGCAGGAAATAGAAAAAGAAAGGGAAACTTGCAAATCCAACCTATTAACCTACCATTTAATAAAGGTGGATGGGGATCAGGGCGTCGCGGTCTGCTTCTAAGTAGATGACTCCAGATAGCAGGATGTCAGCGATTGGACATGATCTTGTAATTGGAATGACGGTAACAAGCAGAGAGATGTAGATATAAAGAATGAAGATAACGGTGCAAAACATGATTGTAGGTAATCAATATTTGATTTACAAGCAAATGATTTTGTTGATATTTCAACGATTATTTAAATCAACCTCAGAGTGTGACTACAATTGATGATTCAGACAATATATTAGCAGAGGGCTTCAGTCCAAAGTGAACAGTTTGAAAATATTAGATGGAAAAAGTTATTGAAATTTATTTGAAAACAATCTATACATACATATAATTATAAATCTGTTATTTTTATTTAAGACTCTATTTGAACTGCTATCTTGTTATAATACGGTGAATGTGTCAGTTGGTATTGACAGAATAAATAGAATAAACAATTAAAGAAATGGGCTGCTGTAGAAATTGAACCGGTGTCCAACAGGAGTCAATCTTGACCCAACACCACTCTTACCACTGAGCTAAACAATTAGTTTGTAGGTCATGAAGTAGATTTTTAGGCCTCTGACTTACCAGCTAACTGTTTAAATCAATGGTAAGCAGCATATCAATGCAAATAAAAAAAGCATTTGCAATCGTAATGTCAGGTTAATATCTTTCTCTATAATATATATATATATATATATATATATATATATATATATATATATATATATCTGGGATATCTTGTAAATATCACTGTTTTATATTAAAATCTTTGGAATGGTTACATGATGAACATCTGATGATCCCTACAAGATAGAATTTATGCATTGTACCATAATAACGAAGTACAGGGGAAACAGGAAAAAAACACTGTAAAAATAAATTATATGAATTACATTATCAGATATTGGGAAACAGGTGATTGATGTGACAAAAATTTTTTAAAAAGCATTTTTCAATGCTTTATGTTTTAAGCTGTAAAACCTTCTAGACTATATATATACATATACATATTTAAAGAAATGGATACATATATATACATATATATATGTATGCATCATCATCATCATCATCGTTTGGCCCTGCAAAGAGGACCTTAAGCTTGCTGGCTCATGAGTGCAGGAGAAGTACTATAAGCTCGAGGTAACACCAAGTATACAGTGTTGCTTCCTCAGCTCTGTTCTGATTCTGCAGTTGAATCCAATAAGGAAGGTCACCCGAGGGAGCCTGTTGACCAGTATGTAGCCTCTGCCTCCTATTTGCAATAATCAATTCCACAAGAGACGAGAATCTTCTTTTGGGAATCCTTGCATTTCTTTTGTGGCATTCTATTTCATTGGCCGGACGACAGCACACTGAGCATTAGGATCATTAGAAGTCAATAGTCTTCACCCAGAAGGAACCAGCACTCTAGAGGACTTTTCTATTTTGTCTCTTCATCTTGTGTTTGGTCTTCCTACTGCATTTACTGTCCCACTGGCACCAGTCGGTTAGTCTCCTTTCCATCTGAAGTCCCTCCTTTTTGTCACATGCTTGTTGCTTAACTAATTCTGAGATGTCCTTCACCCTGGTTCACGCTCTGATCCATGTTTTACTGTAAATAGTTATTCCTAACATTGCTCTGTCCATAACCCTCCGCACTATTCTGAGTCTGTTCCAGAGTGGTTTTGTAAGTTTCCAGGTTTCGCATCTGTAAGCCATAACTGGTATTATGCATAGATTGCATACTCAACGTTTCAAGCCTTTTGGCAATTTGCTTTTCAATATGTCTCTATTTATAGCAAATGCTTTTCAGCTAATTGTTGTGCTATCATTTCACTCCCATTGTCTTTCCCTAGTTTTATTGCTTGACCTAGGTAAACATATTCCTTAACTATTTCTAAGGCTTTACTGTCTAATTTTAGGGTCTTTTTTGGGACTTTATTATTGAGATATTACTTCAGTGTTCTTCAAGAGATGTTTCAACTACTGAACTCATTCTTCATATTGCTTATGTTATTACTACAATGTTTTGCTTGACCTACTCCAAACACTCTCAAGATGTACAATCTATAATGGAAGACGTAAGTCACTTTTTTTTACATAAATAGATGGTGAACAGAAAATATGTATTTACAGCGATTGGCCATTATCAAGAGACCAGGTAGGAATTGCGACATTATGAATATGTGTGAGAAATTCCCCGTAAGAAAATGGACATTGTAGCAGGGCTGATGATATACAATCATTCCATGTCTGTTGTTCTAAAAATATACAGCAAACATTCACGTAAAAATCATTCCCTTCTTCGAACGGTCCTAATACAGCTGTCACACCTTTCACCAATGTATTGAACACGCAGCAAACAGGTCATTAAAAAGAAATCCCTCAATGTTGGGAAGGTAAAAAAAAAGAGATGTATTCAGCCTGTTCAAAGTTGTTCTCACTCTGGCATATCATTTTTCTGACGATTCCATCCCGTTACCTATGTATTATGCATTCCATCTCCTATGTATTATGCATGATGTTGAGGTTAAAATCTGTGAATGATAATTATGGAACCAAACGCGTTGTGGTCGGCTGTTGTTCGCAAATAACAGGATGATGTCAAAAATGAATTGTGGAAAGTTATTGTGAAGTAGATTGAATGGAATGTATGAGTCGGCACTTTTCTTTCAGTTATGTAAGCCTTGAGATAATGTATCTCGTAGATTTTAGTCAACAGGGAAAAAAAATGGCGTTGAGCAACTGGTTTTTTCACATTCTTTACTCTGTTTGCATTAAAAGACAGTATTTACAATATATGTATACGTACATATATATGAGTGTTTTTGTTAACAGACAGAGAGAGTACATTATATTATGAGCATGATTTGTACATATATATTAGAAATTGTCACCAAAACTGTCAACATAGATTTCTTTAGCTTTCATGTTGGTCTGGCTGACCGACTGGCTATGTATGTGTCATGTCTACAGGTTGTACCAATTGAGCAAGAGGGCTGAAAGTTCAAGCATTTACTCCTTATTATCTCTCAAAAAAATGTTTCTTCGTTTTGTTTTTCAAAAATCTCATCCAATAGGTTTTTTAGTTGGGGGTCAATGCTTAACTGGACCCTTAGTTTATATTCGGCAGTATTCATGCTTATTTTTTGAAAATTTGAACTTTTTCAATGATCACGGCCCTACAAAATGCGAGAAAAGTAACTTATCTATCAATCACCCCAAACACGGCATGCAGTCAAAAGACATTGGTGGCATGACAGATTCTATTGAGTGACTAACCAGACATATATATATATATATATATATATATATATATATATATATATATATATATATATATATATGTGTGTGTGTGTGTATCCTTAGAGTATATATATATATATATAAGAAGGAAAAAAGGAAGGGAAAGAGACATAATTTTTCCAAAAATTGCTCTTTTTCAGGTAAAGTTCTGGGTGGTTTCAATATCTTCCATATCCTTTCTTTCTCTTTCTGTCCAGTGATATATTGTTGTACGCAATTCAGTTCTACCTTAGTGACACAAGCCACACAGGCAGTAAAATAATGTTTATGTAGAGAGAACAGAAGTGGATATTGTGGGGGAGGGGTCAAGGAAGAAGGACAAAGAAAAAAAACTTACAAGCAGACACATTCAAGTGACCAAACACCAATGTCCACCCTTGCTCGACACTTACTTTCTCAACCAATATGGCTTCCAAACCCTTTTCCTCATTTTTTTTTAGAGCTGATTGTCTTTCTCTTTAGATGCAACCATTTTTTTTTTTGATTACTGATTCTTTTTTGTTACTGAAGCTTTATCCTGTGGAAATTACTTTTGACCTGTTTTACTCGTGTTATTCTTTGATTTGATATTGCAGATGGAAAAAAAAATGACAGAAAGGATTGCTAGAATAATAAGTACAAGGCTTCTGACATTTTTCACAGACAGTAATTCAAATATATTTTGGGCTGGAAAAAAGAGAATGTAATACTTCCCACCAATAAGCAAAGAAATAGAATTATTTTAAGACATTTTTGTCCAGTGTCTCAAACCCAAACCACAAAATCTACAAATACTAAGAATATGAAGACATTGTATTTGTAGACTTCCATAAATTAATAAAAAAAACAAATGAAAATAAAAGTTAGGGAGACAACAGGCATGATCCCTGTGGAGGGAAGGGGGTCTGGACATTACTCTGCCTTCTTCTCATTAAATACCTAGATAAAGAGAAAAAAAACAAATAATCCCACGATATCATAATTTAATCTTGAAAACAAAAAATCATTAATTTTGTTTTTCATCAGATAAAAGTGAGATATCTTCTGTCTTATCTATAATAATAAATGGGAAGAGTCAATTTGTCTGTCCTCTATAGATGGCCAAAATGTTTGAAGTAGAGCAACCAAATTTGGTATGAATACTTATTGAACCCAGGGGACGGGTCTAGTGCAAAAAATTATTATACGATCGATCCTCACAAAGACTTTTCAGGACTATATATACATCCAGTAGTTTTTCTTTATTCGACTATAATGGAAAGAACACTTACCAGCTCACCACCAGTACTAATGGACCGATTTATGGTCAATATAAACAGCTATGAGACAAGTCTTGACATCGTACCCCATGGAAACAATGTAGAGAGTACTTCAGCTAGTTCTTCATAAATTCTTTTATCTATTGGTTCTTTGCTAAATTTCTTCTATTAATTTTTATCACTTTACTCTTTTGTTCTTTCCAGTGCTAAAAAGCCCTGAGTTAGATGTAATGGAATAATGCTGGATCACATATTACTGCCTCGTTTATTCTTTATGTTTGAAATTTGTTTTCTTTTTTGTGTTTATTCCTAAAAGTGAATTTTTCCATTTGGACCACACCCAGCTTAAAATCCTGGATCTGCCCCTGGATGTAGATATTGTATTTCTAAACTTACAAAAAACAAAAAAAAAACTAATGAGAATACAAAATATAGAATTGTTCTTTCTTATCATGAAAATAACATTACAGCTCACGTGGGCATTGAAAATAACGAAACACCTACAAGGCATGAAATCAGAATAGCTGTTCATATGAGATAAATGCAAGGCTTTCAGCAAAATAATGGCTGTCAGAGATGTAACTTGGAACGATATCTCTCAACATTTTTGTTCTCTTTCTCATTTTTTCCAGTTTGTTATCATGTATGATTCAGAATTTACATATCTATGCTTCACACCGACATATTAAAATCTGTATAAGTGAAAACTGTAAATCAACATTTTCTCAGCCTGTCTGCCTTGATGCTATGATAACTGGCAGAGAATAGGATGGGTGAGTGAGCACTGTCCGATAAATATCTGCTCAGGTAGCACAAGCAAAAGACTGTTACACTCATGTACATCCTTGACAGGCTCCCATATATGTAAATGTTAATGTAACTGTTTTGTTTCTAGATCCCAGGAATAGTTACATGGTAAACGACTGATGATCCAAACAAGGGAAAATTTACACATCGTACCATAATATCAAAGTATGTGCAGAACACTAAAAAAACACAGAAAAAAATTACTTACATTAATTACATTAATAGACATTGGGAAATAAGTAACACAAATCTTTTTTTTATATATATATACATAACTTTAAGGTTGGTGGGAAAAAAATTGTCATGTTGTTCGGTTTAATATGCTGGTAGAGAATCAACTCAAAGTTTTTCGGTATAATTAGTATTCTTGAAGATGATTGAAGTTGGTTTGCATGCAGTCTGAGATTGAAACCAACAAGAAGGATTCGATATTCACAAGGGTGAACATTCAATAGAAGTGACATAAACAGCGAATCATGTCTCTTGTTAAACATACTGATCCCTCATCATTAAATACCTTTTCAGGGAAACCTATGTAAGTAAGCTCTGTTTCAAAAGATTATGATAATACCCTATATAAAATAACAAACCACATGCATGTTATAAGCTATATATTAAAAAGGAAGTGGTGTTCCATCAAAACTACTGGAGAGCCATGTTGATATCACTGTTTTGTTTCCCAAATCCCCAAAACAGTTATGTGGTAAACAACTGATGATCCTGATAAGAGAAAATTTACTCAGTCCCGTAATATCAAAGTACATATAAACCAGGGAAAAAACACTGAAGAAAATTATATAAGTTACGTTATCAGATATACGGAAATAAGTGACTGAAGTGACAAGAAAAAGTTTTCAAAATAAAGGTCTCCAATATGTTTAGTGTTTAAAGCAGTAAAGCTTTAAATGTATATATATATATATATATATATATATATATAATGTATATTAGATGTATTCGAAAGTTACCAGCATTCGAGGGATGACTGAACACATGGTTGGAAAGTGTTTTTTTGATGAAAACTTTTGTACATACCTTATTTATATATACCTATTTCAATAAGTCTGAAAACACTCACAACTATATGCATGCACATATGTGTGTATGCACAGGCAAACATACAAACACATACACACATATATAAATAAATATATATATATATATATATATATATATATATATATGCATGTACACACACATATACTGAATATATCGGATCACAGTAGATCCATAAAAAGCCTATCCAATCAACTAGTCAAATTTTCTATAGATTCTTCCCACTGCTTGTCTGTCTCTCTATGTGTCTACAGGTGCTCCTGGTCACACTTCTGGGGCTACAATTTTGAACATGAGGACATCATTCCTCAGTTGTTTTTTGTCCTTCATTGGATAGATCTTCCAGATCTCTCCATCATGGGTTTCAAAGGGCCAATACTTTCTGAACTTGTCTAGTTCGTCTCTCCATCTTGCATTCTGCCAGCCTTGGTTTCACGTGAGATCCATGTTATGAGATGTAATGGATTTTATGTTTTGGACTCCTGTTTTTCCCTTAATATATTGCGCTGTTTTGTGATCTTTCCACCTAAGGTCGAGTATCATTCTTCCATGTGCAAGTTGCATGTTTCTCAGTTTGAGGGCCAATTTCTTGGTTAGATCCCATGTATCAGCTCCATAGGTGACTATCAGGAGGATATAGTGGTTGTATACCCTTCTTTTTAGGACTAATAGGATTTTCTTGTTCTTGAAAGTGGAGTTTGCTCTACCAAAAGCTTGTCATTGTGGAGTGATTCTTTGCTTGATTTCTTCTTTTGACGATTTCATGGAAATTCATTGTCCAAGATAGAAGTCACTAGGTATCATCTAAAAAATCTCGTGCTGGTTTTTTTTAGATGATTTCTAAATAATTAGTACTAGTACATATGCAGACTACGGTGATTCATTTATGTGAGGTAAGGATATTGCTATTCAGTTTTATCAATCAAGTATTGACCAAATTGAATAAATAGCTGTTGAAAGTTGTCAGCCCTTCCAAATAATTGAATGTGCTGTCAAAATCAGAGATTTGCATTTCAGTTTCTCTGAATCTAATTTATAAGGACATCCAAAGTTACAAAAAGACATGGAAGCTTAATGAAATATTTTGATTAATTGTTTACTTCTGACAGCGACCGGAATTGCATTATTAATGACTAGATTATTTACTTATACAATCAATCTCTTCTCTATAAAAGGGAAAACATATATAAATGTATATATATATATATATATATATATATATATATATATATATATATATATATATATATATATATATATATGTGTGCGTGTGTGCTTGAGTGTGCGTTTCTTTATGACTGGAATGATTTTTCCAAAAATGTATGATCTAATGATTAGACAATTAGGACACAAGCCAGAATTCCAAGTAATCAACGCTAAAAGATATGAAGTATCAAAGAATAAACACTGAATAACACTGCCAAAATGTGGAATCATCATGTGGTCCCCTTAAATGAAATCATCGGAAGCCAATCTGAAGATGCTATCAAGAGCAAAATGCATAATAAGGAATGAAAAATATATACAAATAATTTAGTCTTTTTTCTTTTTCCCTAAATTGTCAAATCATGAAATTATATATATATATACCTTGTTTTATTCATTGCATTTTGATTAGTGCATCACTTTATTATATACTTATGTACATACATATATGTAAAGCATGAATATATATATTACATGGAGGCAGACATACAAGCATTAGCAATAGCAATTGATAATTCTTAATACTCTTTCATTCACCAAACACATCAACAAATTGACTCTTTTGATGCTTCAACCTAGTAAAAATCTCAGCCATTGTAAACCATTGATTTTGCAGCAGGGAACAAAAGACTTCTGCCAACAAAATGTTGTCTGCAAGTAGGCCATCATATTGTTTTGCAGTTAATCCCAGGATACAACTTTTCATTTGTGAATTTCATTCAATCATTTGCAAAAGAACGGTTTTGTGTCAAAAAGTTCACTGAATTTATTGACAATGTTTGCAACAGAAAAATAGTTATTTGCTATTTTAAAGAGTTCATTAATAGGTCCCCATGGATGGATAGCCATCTTGGAAATGTCCATCATAAAATGTTCACCTGACTTCATTAAGATATTAAACATTAGAAAAAACAGTAAAAATAATTAATAAAAAAAATTTTTTTTTAAATGATAGTATTTCAAGATAAAATTAACAATAAATCTTTTAGCATAGGAATTTTCTATTCATTATAATTTTCATCATTTTATCTCTTGAATCAACATATTTGAAGAGTCATTTAATTTTAAATGGTCTCTTGGGTGTAGAAATTCAACAAGTATAGTTCAGTCTGGTACCAAGTCCCAACAGTGAAATATGATTGAACTAAATGAATTTATATGAGTCTATGAGACTATCTTACTTACTATCTGAATGAAGAGAGCAAGACAATTGGACTACACATGAACTTTTGTGAAACTAATGTCAGGTACAGCAGACATGTTGAGGCCAAGGACACAATGACTGAAATCAAAAAGGCAGATCTGAAAAAAGTAGACGACTACATCTACCAAGAACGAATCTTCATGAAACCCTGGAAAGAAGATGAAATCAAGAGAAGAATAACTCTAGGATGGCAAGGTTTTGGTAGAGCAAGTGCAACCTTTAAGAACAAGAAAATCCCATTAGTCTTAAAAAGAACAGTCTACAAACAACGCATCTTCCCGATAGTCACCTATGGAGCTGAAATATGGTACTTGACCAAAAGATTGATCATCGAACTGAGAACCATGCAATGTGTGCACGGAGGAATCAGGCTCAACATCACATGGAGAGATTAAAAAACAGTGCAGTATATTAAAGAATAAACAGAAGTCAAGAATTTCATAGAATCCATGAGAAAACTCAAATGGCAATGGGCTGGTCACATTGCAAGAATAGCAGACAACTGCTGGACATCACAGCCTACAACATGGATACCTAGGGATCATATGTGAAACTACAGCCAGCAGAAAATAAGATGGTGTGATGAAAAAGACAAGTTTAGAAAATATTGGCTCCACAATGTCCATGATATAGCGGTCTGAAAAATCTTGGGGAAGGTTTATGTCCGATGACGGACACTAACAGATTGATGATGCTGATGATGATGATGATGAAGATTAGCTTGGAGGCACAAAGTGGCACAATGGTTACTGGCAGAGAAAATGCAAACAAATCTAATTTTTTCAACTTCTAGCAGAGGTCACTTATGTTCATTTCACGCAAATGCCTTTGGAAATTTCATGAATCTATTTTTCCACCAAACCTGGGCAAATAGCAGGGTAAATGGAGCACTTTAGCTCTGTAAGGCTTTATGTAAGGAAAGGTTAAGAGAAAAATCCACACTTTGCCAGTTGCTATACCTGGTCAGAAGCCCAGGTAAAGGAGAAGGGTTGGGGATGATCAAAAAAGTGATATGAAATAATAGTATGATGATAAAAATGAATATGTTGGAAAAGACTGCCTCATTCCTATGTAAGTGGGTTTTTTTAAACTCTTCTAAGGCTAACCTATTAATATGCTTCATCCCTGAATTTTTGAAAAAGTTGTTGCAAACATTGAAGTGAAGCATGAAATAGAATAGAAAGTTATGTTTTTTTCTTATTTTATACTCTTCAACATAACAATCAATCATAAATCTATAATGCATAGAGAAAAATAAAGCTAATTTACCAATCTTTAGGATGACAAACACGGAATTAACAGATCAGTTTACCAGCATGTTTCTCCTGTTTAGTCATGTAATGCAAACTGATTTCTGTATGGGTATTATACAATGATGATATCATTATGTGCAGTGGTAGAAGCTAGGAAAATCTTATTTTCTCTACTTTTTATAAATATACAAACCAGTCAACTTCTCTAAGAGATGTACAGGACATATCTATGCCAGCAGTTATGGAAATTCAGGATATATATGTCCTAGGTGTCTTGAAAAGGTTATCTAATTTGTCCCAGGTTTTTTTGAAGGTTTATAGAGCAATGGATAGATTTAAGGTTCCTGGGAAATCATTCATTATGAAGGTATAAGATATGAATTTCATTTAGGGTAAAATTATACAAATATGATTGTCATATGGCCCTATTACATACTCAAAATGGACGCCATATTCTGATTGAATTGAAGGACTTTTGATGATTAACAATATGTTACTCAGAATCGCATTTATTCCTATACACTAGTACGTGGCGAGGAAAACTAATGACCTGAATTCACTGGTGCCAAAGCAAATGCTTATTTCACCGAAACAAATTTGTAATAGATAAATTGAATAAGGAGATACAAATTATAGAAAGCGTTATTTTTTATGTAGAAGAAAAATTTGCTGCTTCAGCCGCCACTTCCTTAAAAGACGTCTAGCGATTTTTTCATTTCATACTGACAATAAAGAGACCTTGCTGATAAAGAATATAAAGGTTGCATGTATGAATTGTTTGTTCGATAGTAACCTTTCTTTGTTTATGCAGGAGGAAAGCAAATTGAATTGGCCATGAAATGACTTGACATTGATTAATAATGCTCTTTATCCCAAGTTTTTATGGTACTTTATTATAGTTCCCAAATTGACATTAATGGAGAAAAAAAAAAGTATGGAAGATAATAAGGGCCATAAAAAAAATGGCTGTGCTAATTTCATTACAAAAACTCAAGTTTTCCTTTGTCTCTTGTTTGAAAATGTATTCAGCTCCCTGGCATAATGTGAAGATTTTGTTGTCATTTGTGAGATAAGATACCAACAGAATTTTTAATTTACTCCGGCTATTAGCTTTATCACCGTTGCATTTATGTATCTTATGTACATATTAAGTTGTTTACCAGTTTAGCTATTATTTAAGTACTAAACAGATCTCCATTTTATGAATGGTGATGAATATTGCAGATTATATGACGTTAATGAGAGGGCATTAATGGACTAATATACACTAGTCAGTCATAGACATCCTAGACATTCCTTCTAAGCACACTATTGGAGTAGAAACTTGTTATGTGTATACTAAACACTTACCTATCTTCTACTACACTAGCAGCACCCACCTAATCACTACTGCTACTCTCCTTCTTGGATTGCTAAAGTATGAAAAGTAGGCTTCATGGCGACTGAGTGAATTCAAGTGACACAAAAAGAAAATATAATTTTGGCATTTATCAATGTTCACAGTAATCAAAACTGACAGGTTTTGCTGCTTGTACCTTTCAGAGTAAAGCTTCAAAACCATAATACCAGTGTACTGGATTCTATATAATTTGGGATATGTTTGGAGGAAAAAAATATACCTGACAGGTTAGAAAATCAGCTGATTGTTTTTCACTTTATTTTCCCTTTCACAGCTAGGGTTGGAAGATGGAATTTACATTATTCAACAAAAACAACTGACTCAAATATGTATATATATATATGAAATGGACATATATGATCTGGCAGAATGATTATGAATTGTGTTATATTATATATAAACTCATTTGAAATGATATCCAGTCATTATATGGTTAAAGTATCCCTTGCCTTACACAACGAAATAACAAACAATTAGAGAAAATTGATTTTCCCGAATAGTCGAATTAATAAATAAATTACACATTTTCAGAAAAATCTTTTCACTTGTAAAAAAATATGGATAAATATATAGGTTGTGTCTGTTCTATATAACGGTTTTGTTTTTAAATCCTTGAAACAGTTACACGGCAAACAATTGATGATCCCAACAAAGGATATTCACACACAGAACCATGATATCAAATTCTGTGTAAAACATAACAACCACTGAAAAAATTATATAAATTGCATTAACAGTTATTGGGAAATAATTGACTGGAATGGCATAAATCTTTAGAAAGAGTTTAAAAAAAAAAAAAATTTAGTGTTTAAAGCTATTGAATTTTCTAGCATGTATATATATATATATATATATATATATATATATATCCAAGCCTATTTTTCCCAATCTAGGTCTCTAGTGCAGTGAAAAAAAGAGAGAGGCTTGATATAGTATGATATATACATACAACATACATGCACACAAATATATATGATGATATGTGTATGCACATATTTTTTGTAATTTGTCTTCTGATGTGATTTATTTGACATTTTCAAAAGTATTAGTCATAATTTCAGGGCTGTCGATAATCAATGTAAAAAACATATTGATGATAGAATAAAAGTAATAAACAGTAAGTAATAAACAACTTTAGAAACTGACAGAAGAAATTTTTCATAATTGTCGAAACACGTCCCATGACCAATCACGCACTTTACTTTACATACATTCCTATCCGTAATCTTCCAATTTTTCAGGTCCATTAATTTTTTTCAAAATTTATAAGTATCTTTTCTTACATTTATTTTCTATGCAGTCAAAGAAAGTCTGACGACTAAGAATTAATGCTATAAAAAATCCATTTTTTAATAAGATTAATGATGAAAAATCACCACTCAAGTTTTTGTCTTCCTTATTTCCAGTGTATAAGTTTTTTGAAATCTTTTTATCGTATTCTCGTGATATTCCACAGACAAAATGTCAGAGAATATAGAAAAAGAATACATATAAAAGAGGACGGCAGAGAATTATATTGGGAATATCATGCACAAGTCTCATTCTTTTGGGACTTGGAACCGAAGGAAAATTGAGAATCCAATATGAAAAGGCGGAAGAAGAAAAATCCAAATAAGCATAAAGAAAAACAAAAATCTATAGTCACTCAATAGAAAGCGTCATTTGACCAACATCTTTTGGCAGCATGCTGCGTTGTGAGTGATCAATTGAAAAATTGGAAAAAAGAGGTGATCAATCTATAAGTTACCCATCGCAAATTTTGTTGTGCAGTGATCACCAAGATGTTTGAATTTTCAAAAATCAAGCCTGAATGCTAACCAACTCAAACTTGTGGCCAATTTAGTATGAAGTTACATTGCAAAATGATCCCCCCACTGAAAACCTATTTGGAAGAGAAGTATTTTTTGAAGACATGATAAGGAGTAAATGTGGAGATTTTCAGTCCTCTAGCTCCCCTGGTATTGCCTGCACATGCAACACATTGCCAGAATAGCTTAAAAACTGGAGAAACCTATGTTGACAGATTTGGTTGACGGTTTCTAAAGAGTGAGTGATAGAGTATTAGCATGTTGGATGTTGGAGGTGTGGGTTGGCGTAATGGTTACGGGCACCAAAAAAAAAAAAAAAAAACAGAATTGGCTGACCAAGTTCAAGTTTCGGCCAAAGCAGTCATCACTTCAGGGGCCCAACAGTCAGTGGTTTTTCAAACCTTACAAAGAAATACATCTATAAAGAATCCCATGAAGTCGCAAATAGTTTTGCCGACCACCACCACCACCATCATCATCAGCCATTAGATGTCAACTGCTGGACAAAGGCTTTTCCCCATCTCCTTCCAGATTGCATTAGATTCTACCATGTCTTACCTGCAAACCTTCTTATCTCATCCCTCCATCTTGTTTCTGGCTTTTTCCTACACTGTTCACTGCCACATGTGCACCAATTGGTTACTATTTTGCGTTATATGTTATCATCTCCTCTGACTATATATATATATATATATATATATATATATATATATATATGTGTGTGTATGTGTGTGTTGTGTGAGTGTGTGAGTGTATAAGGCAGGTGCAGAGTGGCCAAGAAGTTACTGCCGCATAATACAAAATTGGAAAACTGAGTTTGAGTTTCAGACAAGGTGGCTTGTATTTTACTTTGCCCAAATTCCCCTGATAAAGATATGAATTCACTTCTTCCCCTGGCTATAGGTAAATAACAAGGCAGTTGGAGCTCTTTCACCCTATAAGGCAATCCATCAAAGAGAAGGTTACTCTTGTTAACAAAAAAAAGCTTGATTACTTTGACAGGAAAGCTTGGCAGTCAACATCACAAGTTCCGAGCCCGAGTAAAGGGTGAGCCGAAAATCTATTTGAAAGTAGATCTACACCCCATGTTCAACATGGGATGTACAGGAATTTACAAAAATGTTGGGCAAGGAATGCTAGCACTAATCTTTTAAAAAAAAGGTTGAACAACCATAGCCATCAAAGGTGGCAAAGGGTTCAATCCTTTTTTATATTTGCATGTGTTTGTTTGATTGACATCAATACTATGCTCAACCCTTTTTAGAAATGATTTTTTTTTGGGGGGGGAAGCTTTTTAGGGCCTAATTTTGACAGGTATAGTTTATCAATAACATCTAGAATCTGGAGAATCTAGTTGTTTTTACTCTATTTTAAATGTTTTTCCAGAGGAAAGCGCCAGCGACGTCATAAGTAGAATTTATTCTGACTGTATTTATTCTTCAATAAAATTTCTACATATGACTTCAAATTTTGACGCCACGCTTGTTCAAATATTGACTGAGATGGCAAGCGTTCTTATCATACCTTATTGTCAGTTGAGAACAATTCTTTGAACTAATCCTATTTTTCAGAAAAGCTCAACTGCATTGTTGTTGTTGTTATAATTATAAATAATAATGATGTTGGGCATTATTTCCTCACATCTAAATTTTAGTTGCTTTTTATCACAACCTACTCTGGCTGTTAATCCACAGCAGTTAGTAATCAGCACACACTGGAAAAGGAAGATAAGCCCTTATCACTTAGATCTGAACATATCCCTTTTGCCTTATGGAAGCCGGATTAAACATACCAGCAACTCAAACCAACTCTGCTATAAGAACTTTTCAGTTGGCAAAAGCGGAAACCTAACGTTGCAATAAAGAGTAATTAGAAATTAAGATGGAAAAAAATACTAGTAAAAGATTAATAATCATAATATTGATGGAAACTGCTTTATCTAATAAAAGATAAATAAAGATATTATGGCAGCTTGACTAAATGCTTGATATATTTTGTTTTGTGACATCTTGCGCAATGTCTACGTGATTAAATTTGGTTTTGTCACAAAGGTATATAAATGGATTCAAAAACTGGAGAATTTTAAAATAATTATAAAATATTAATTCAGTAACAAGAATGTTTGAAAGTGTGATACAATGAAAGGTTCAGCAAAATGAACTGAATATTTTACAAACTATAATAATTAAATACAAAAATTGAAAAAAAATTGAAGAAGGGATTCTTGCTCATTCAACAAAATAAAAGTTAACAAAAATTGAGTTTAAAGCTTTGATAGAAAGATATGAGTTTGAGAAAATTTTTTAAAATGTCATCATAATCTTTTTAAAACCCTTAGAAATTGTTGAAACTTACTTTCCAAGGTTAGTGAGAATAAATCGATCAAGAATGTGTGAAAATACATTTAAATTTTTGAAATAACCACATTGAACAAAATGTAAGTTAACAATAAAATTGAGTTTAAAGCATTGGTAGAAGACAAGGACCTAAGTCATGAAAATCTAAAAAAATGTCATAGAGACAATGTCATTATAACCTTCATAGAACCTACACAGGGAGTTCAAACATGCCTTTCAAGGTTGGAGAGATCAACTCAATCTTCAGTATGTGAATGTGCATTGAATGAATTAAATAGCAGTAAATAAACTAACATAAAATAATAACATTTAACCAAATGAAAGTTAACATCAAAAATTGAGTTTAAAGTCTTGGCAGAGTCCCAAGATATAAGTCTCTCCCAAAATGTAAAAGAATGTCATTATAACCTTTATAGAACTTGCTTGAATTGTTTAACTTGCTTTTCAAGGTTAGATTGTATATATATAAATATGCATTGAACAAAGGAAAATCATCACTAACGAACAAACAAACAAAAAGTAACAAAATTTAATGGAATGGAAGTCAACATCAAAAATTGAGTTTAAAGCCTTGATAGAAACTTAAGATATAAGTCTCCCAAAAAAACCTTTACAAATGTCATCATAAACTCTATAAAGCCTGCACAAATTGTTTAAACTTACTTTTCAAGGTTAGTGAGATCAAATCAATCATGAATGTGCGAACATGCATTGGAAAGAAAACAAAACTTCACGCAAACTTAAAATAACCACATGAAATGAAACAAAAGTTAACAAAAATTAGGTTTAAAATCTTGTAGAAACCAAACAAGTGTGTCTTCACAAAAATCTTATGAAAGGTCATTATAACCTTTATAAAACCTACACAAATTGTTTAAACTTACTTTTCAAGGTTACTGCAAATAAATCAATCGTGAATGTGTGAACACGCATTGGAAAAGAAAGAAGAAAATCAATTCCTTGCGAAGAAATTGTATTTCATGCTTGTAAATCGAGAGTATTGTAGACAGAGCGATTATTGATCAGTCATTTAAACAAATGGTTTTTGTTTTTTGTTTCTCTTCACGAATAAAACAAGTGTGATTAATTCCAAGTTTCTTTGGTTGAAGATCTAATTACAATCGTACAATTAATTTGAGGAGAAAATGATTAATGAATTTCTCTTCTAACAATATGTTGATGTCCACCGCTTCAATAAGTATTTCCAGTTGATTACACAGTACACCATTCATTTTTTGGCAGATTTAAGAGCCATGCTTGATTAACGACTTATAACTAATATAACGATAGAGATTGGATCCCCCACTCTAATTCAATGGAGGGACCCCTTTTTCACTCTGCCTAAATTACATCATGATTCTGGTTATAAAATTCAATTTTATACAATTTTGAAGTTGCAGTTGACTTTTTTTGATAAGGTGACTCTAATCCCATAATGCATTGCAAGCAAACCGATTAAGGGGAGAAATGACAGCAACAAATGACAAGTTCGAAATCGTCTAAAATTCAATTTTATCATCAGAATCTTTATTTCATTAGTAAAAGATTAGGGAAAGATCTGAGAAAGAATTATGAGTGTACACTTTGTAGATTGAAATATATCTAGAAAAATGCCTTGGCTAACATTTCTTGAAAACGTAAATAAACAAAATGTCTGTTGTTGCTTGTATTTTGCACAACAGAATTTGCAAAAACTGTCAACACTCAAAGACATAGATTTTTTTCAATTACAAAATATCAGCTATTTATTGATTTTTTGTGAAATTTCTACAACTTATCTAATAAAGGATGGAATTTTTTCTTATTTTATTATTGCTTCCTAATAACACATTATGTTTTAATCAGCAATTTAAATACAAGTCCAATTTGCGTGATAGAGCTATAATAATGATAATAATACAAGATCATGAGTTACATTAGATTTATTTTACGTTTTTCAGTTTCTTATGAGTATCTAGAATTGGTTCAAGTCCACCTGACAATTGTGGACTGTTTCTAACTTGTAATCTTCTATCATTATCATTATATATATATATATATATATATATATATATGGACAGATAGATAGATAGATAGTGGTGGAGCATCTGCTTCTGGGTCCGCAGCAAAGGTACTAGAAGGGATATAGAGTCTATAGCTGCACTGAAGAGTTGTAATACAACGAAACAGCTGTCTGTGGATGACACAATAATAATTAACACTCTCCTCTGTAGGGTTGAAAACTCCTAGGTAGGGCACCCATCTGCTATAAGCAACTATGCAATTCCAACTTCTCTTCCAACTCTGAAATGGAGCACTCTGGTATATGGGGAATAATGTGTAACAAAATATATCGCTTAATTCGGTTCTACTGACCATCCAGTTCTGCGTAGAGCAGGGGCACAGCATAACTAATGTCATGCTATTGATTGAGTCTGCACATTTTCATCGATGTGAAAATATCAGTTATGAGTAAATTGATAAAGTTCAACTAAAGATGATTCTGTTTGTCAGAATGAAATGTAGGCAGTTGACAGATGTAACTCCAGTCCTTATCATGGCAGCACCACTGTATCAATACCTCAACCTGTCACTCCTGTCCGTATTATTGCTCTCCCCTCTACCAGCCCCTACCATCTTCCCCAAGTGCCTTTGGCATTCCTTACCGTAAAAAAAAAAGAGAAGAAAATTCTTAGAACAAAATCTTCCCAAACTGAGATAGAAAGAAAAGATATATATTAATCTTCAACTTCCTGACAAAACTGGAAAATTAAATATTAATCTTCAAGTGCCCCAAAATTGGATTGTTTTTCCAAACCTGCAATTGGTATAACGGAATGTAAAATTTCCAGATAAGAGTAGGACTTCTGCGTGGCGCACTGCCAGATCACCTTTGGGCAGCTAATATTTTTTCCCACCTGAAATTCTAAAACGTTATCAATATTGAAAAGAAAAAGAAAAAAAAAATTATTTTGCTCTAAGAGTATGCTCCTTACACTCGAAAAAAAAAAAAAAAATGCACACACATGCGTTCACACACATACATATATACATATACATATAGTGAATTCGCTACTCAAACACATTTATGTTTCTGCCCTTTTAGGCTACTACACTATGTTTTTGTACTGAGCACTTCATATACATCATATATTGAATTAGTGATTAGTACTTTGAGATATATATATATATATATATATATATATATATATATATATATATATATACCAAATACGAATATTCACCCATGTTCATATATCCTTGCAATCATATCAATTTATTTATCTGTAGGTATATATCCAATCTTCTCTTTTTTGTAATAACATTTCAATATCATATCTAGAGAGAGAAGCAGATATATATAGGGCATCCCATAAGTGATGCCCAAAATCTGATAGTGATAGACAGAATGATATTTTTCTATTCTAAAATGCCAAAATCTGCCTCAGATTGAGATAAAAAGTGAAGATATATTTCATCTAGAGCTTCTTGACAAAAGTGGAAATTTGAACAATAATCATCAAGTGACCCTGACTTGAAAATTGTTTTCCTTTCTTGTTTTCCTTCGAATATGCCAAGATTTCTATCACCTAAAACAGGAAAATCAAGGTTATATAGAATTACTACTTTTGTGAGGTACACTTCCAGGTCATCCTTAGGCAGAGAACATTTTTTTTCTCTTTTGAATTTTAGTGATTTTAAAGACTAACACAAAAATATTTTGTGAAAAAAACGCAGCGTAGAAATATGCCAATTATTCTCTCTAAAAATATATATATACAAACAATGGTTTGTTTGTATAAAAAGTTCAACTCACAAGTATTTGAATAAGCAGAAAATCTGCTTTTTATTGCCTAGGATTACAGATCAAGCTATATAAAGACTTTGAATCCTTCAAGCTCCAAAAAGGAGTAAGACAAGGTGATACCAGCTCACCCAAACTCTTCGTAGTCTGCCAAGAGATGATTTTCTGAAACCTAGACTAGGAGAAAAAAAAGGAATCAAAATATCAATCTCAGATTTGCAGACAGTATCATCCTTTTTGCAGAAAAGCAATATGACCTCCAACTAATGCGAGATGAACTAAATGAAGAAAGCAAGAAAGTTGGCCTATACATGAACTTCAGTAAAATGAAGATCATTTGCAATAACCACATTGAGAATAAGAACACAACTGTCAAAATCGAAGATGCAAAACTGGAGAATGTAGACCACTTCATCTACCAAGGACAATGAATCTCCATGAAATTCTCAAAAGAAGAAATCAAGAGAAAAATCACTCTAGGATGGCAAGCTTTTGGTAGAGCAAGCTCAATCTTCAAAAACAAGAAGATCCCATTGATCCTAAAAAGAAGAGTATATAACCCATACATCCTCTTGATACTAACTTATGGAGCTGAAACATGGTTTCCGCAAATTGAGAAGCATGCAATGCATGCATGAGAGAATCATGCTCAACCTCACATGGAGAGATCACAAGACAGCACAGTACATCAGGAAGAAAATGGGAATCAGAGACATCATAGAATCTATTAGAAAACTTAAATGGCAATGGGCAGGTCATGTTGCAAGAATGGCAGACAACCGGTAGACATCATGACTCACAACATGGATCCCCAGAGATCACATATGCAACCGAGGCCAGCAGAATACAAGATGGAGAGATGAATTTGACGAATTCAGAAAGAACTGGCTCCGCAACACCCACAATTGAGAAGTGTGGCGAATCCTGGAGAAGGTCTATGTCCAACAATGGGCGATTAAAGACTGATGATAATGACGGAGGCCAAGGAGAGAATTTAGATTAACTTAGGCAACTCTTTCCAATAACAATGTAAGTTCCAATCTCTTTCATCAATTCTGAACAAGATTTTAGAATGACAGACAAATGAAACTTTTTCAATTTTAATTCAACAATTTAGTTTTTTTTTCAAATCATTTCCCAAAAATTTGACTTTCAGAACAAAAAAACATGACTTAATGCATGCCTTGTTATGCTGATTGGAAAAAAAAATTGGTTCTTCTTCATCCTACGAGTGATTAGAAGCAAAATGTCAGTTCATTCAAATACTTATGACAAGTATACTGTATATATATATATATATATATATATATATATGTGTGCGTGTGTGTGTGTGTGTGAGTGAGTGTATGCAAAAAAACATACACAACTATTTCCTTGGATTAAAATACACATTAGTCAAAGCATAGTTGTAACATAACATCATTTTCCTGTACTATTCTTTGCCAGGAGCTCTGAGGTCTAAATTTTGAGCAAAATGTTAGCTATCAAAATAAAATTTGAAATATATAAATCAGCTTCAAGTTCTTTTTTTTTCCAAATTGTCAACTTTTTTCATATCTATATCTATCTATCAACCTATATATATATATATATATATATATATGTATATATATATATATATATCTTCCAAGATGGAATGGAGCTTTCTGGTAGACGGGGAATATATATGCTGCATAAATAAATAAATATATTCAACCTTACCGACCATCTAGTCCTGTGGAGTAGAGAGAGGATACCAGCCTCTGGGTCAGAAGCTAAGGTTTCAATCCTATCTCGTGGTACTGGGTGGGATAATGGATAGTCTATAGCCACACTGAAGAATTGTAATACAACAAAACAACTGTTTGTGGATGACACAATAATTATATATATATATATATATATATATATACACACAATATAATATTTTTCTGCGCTAATATGTTTGTATTTATGATAGGTGTACGTAAGGGGTGATCATTAATACTCCTCAACCAGGAAGAGTACTAGATCTGATTTAATCTACTCTTCCATTCTACTCATTCACAATTATCAAGTAATACAAGTAATCAACTCAAAAAGATATCTTTGAAGAATAAAATTTCTAGAAATAAAATTCTGAAATTACTTCCCAATTCCTAAATTTTGTTTTTGTGTAACTTTTGATTCCTTTGGGCTATTACGAAACGATAAAAAGTTTTCTGATCCTCATCCGTGCTGTTCCAGAAAATTCATTAATTGAGGTCCTACAAACCACGGAAAATTTCAACCTGATCACCCTAATAATAGCGCAATCGGAAATAAAGATTAAGCCCTCTCCAAAATTATCCTTTTGCACACACACTCACCCTAGAAAAATGGCAGCAGATGCCCATGATAACATCTTCCTGAAAGCTCATGGTTGGACATTTATTTTCACGAGCCTAAAAGAGGAAGTGGTCTAAAAAAAGAATTGGATGAAGAATCTTGTCTCATATTTTCATCCATAAATAAAAGTCATCAAGAAAACATTAATCAAATTAAAATAAAGAAGAATGCAAACATCAAATGCTTCCGACAAATGATGTCAATTCTTCTTCTTGGAGAATTTCAATTCTTTGTACCAATTTCTGATGATTTCTGCAGAGAGAGGACAAGGTAACAGGTTCATGAAAAAGACGATCAAACAAATGAAAGGAAAATAGAAACTCAGAAATGAATAGAAAATTCTCCTTCCTCTTTCTTAACCTTCTCACTTAATCTCCTTCACTTCTTTCTCCTTTTCTTCATACATACCAACTACTCCTCCTCTTCCTTTATTTCTTCCCGCCTCTGTCCTTCTCCATCTTTTCTCTTTCTTCAAAATTTTTCTCCTCCCACCACTTTTGATTCTCTATTATTGCTGCTTTCCCTTTCTTTTTTCCACTCTTTATTTCTCCTTTTTTTCTCTAGCCTCTCTTTCTCTCTTATTCCGCCCCACCCTGCCCCATTCTCTGCTACTCCCTCCAAGCATCCATTTTGTTTTCTCCTCCATTTTTCTCTTCATTCCGGGAATTGTCGCAAGGAGTGTAAAAGCGCCATCCTCTTTTAGAGAAAAGAAACAGAAAGCCAAAAGACATTAAAATCAATTTGCAGATCCCCCAAGATGGACCTATTTTGGACAGCATCCATAATTCTTATATTTTCTTTAGCTGCAAACTTTATTGCACCCCTGAGTGACTCACGTAGATTATTAGATGCCATGTATTTTGTCAAAGAAATTTCCCCCAACAACCACCTTGACCGACAAACAATTTTGGTAGATACCGTAGTCTCTACTTTAGCTTAAATAGCATTAGTTGCCTTTCGCTATTCATAGATATAGCGGGTTATCAACTCAAAAAATATTTTTGCACTGACAACTTTATATATATATATATATATATATCTGTGTATGTATCTATTGGATTTTGTCCTTGTTCATGCAATTATTCTAATGTTCTTCAACCCAAAGGAAAAAATAGATATATATAAATGACTGCTGATTGAACAGCACCTGTGTCATATAAATAACCAAGATGTTTTCAATTTTAATGTAACCATTAAAAATAAGTGATCTTTATTTACTTAAGAGTCATAATGTGTTAAGATCATTATGACCAATTAACACTCAAGATGATTAAAATAAGAAGGCATATGTAAAAGCAATTGTTCATGTAATGAAGAAACATTAGGTACACGGTTTCTTTGTTTCGTGGAACCCCTGGAAAGGTCACTCGGAATTCTGGGGTTCTATGGATCAGTATGAAATGGAGATAAGAAATCATAGGGGAAGACCTCCTCATGACAACTATTTTAAAAGTGTTTTCTAGAATTTTTCTCCTGTGCTCCTTTTGACAATATCCTGAACATCTTGCTTTTTTTGGCAGATGGGGTTTCCCACAGAAAAATTTCAATTTTAGGTTCTTAGTCCACAGTGCTTGATGCATTGTAAGAATTATCAGAAGGGCAGTATCAGTGCCAGGTGCAGGGCTTGTATTTCCTTACCATTTTACGTTATTTTGGGTTAGTTTCGGGTTGTAGCAATATGATTATTTATACTATAGTCAATATTTCCGTCAATAAGTGTAAAATCCTTGCCTTCTGAGATATTGGGAATGAGTAGACATTGATAAATTCCTCTTCCCTCAATTCTGGACGATTGGGATTGAAATGATTCTGGATAGCACTGCTATCAACTTTGGGATTCTACGGTTTTGATGAATGAACCCAAAGATATCTCTATCTTTTTAAAAAAAAAGAATTATTCACTTATTTTTTATCCGAGCCTCTTCTGTCTTCCCCTTTTTATCTTTTGAATTTGTGGTTTGTATTTCTTTAAAAAGGAAAAGAAGGAAAAAAAAAAAAATGGTTCCCAGCTCCCAGCATGCAATTGAATTAATGTGGTCCAATGGGCTGGAGAATTGGTGTTTTACAGAGTGTAATGTGGTTGGACATGTAAACAAATACATTGGCCATTCATCATTTTGGGGAGTTTTACTGGAAAGTAAATAGAAATACGTTTACGTCAAACAGTGATTTCTTTGGTTGCCTCCATGCTGATGAAAAAGTAGGGTAATATTATACTTGAGTGTTAAAAAATGATAACATCCATCCAGATAGAAGTCATGTATGCAAATTAGTATGTTTAATTTTAAGGTTTTATGTCCTGTGCGATTTCTGTCAGAAGCTAAAGGTAATAATGGATTGGGCCATGTGAAATGGATTAACAGAGGTAAAATAGCAATTAAAAGGTTGTTATAATTGCAAGATAACAATGTATAATATGTCACAAAATCATTGGATGTTTGGAACTAGGAAAAAAAAAGAGTGCGAAAGAAATGTTTAATGTTGAGGATAGACTTTCTCTTTGAAATAAGTTGACAAATGCACAGAGTACAGAGCTAAAAATCAAAGTTGACCCAAAACAACAATTTCTACATTTCTATAAAAAATAGAAAGCAAGAAAGTTTGTCGCTACACAAACTTTAGTAAGACAAATGTCATGTATAGCAAATATGAAGAAGACAAGAACATGACAATGAAAATTAAGAGCACAGAACTGGAAAAAGTAGACCACTACATCTACTTAGGACCATAAATCTCCATGAAATCCACAAAAGAAGAAATCATGAAGAATCACACAAGGTTTGCAAGTTTTTTGCTGGGAGAAGTCAACCTTCAAGAACAAGAAAATCCTGTTAGTCCTAAAAAGAAGTGTATACAGCCAATGCACGCTTCCGATAGGCACCTACAGAGCTGAAACATGGAATTTAACCAAAAGATTGAGAACTATGCAAAGTGCATGCTCAATATAACATGGACATATCACAGGACAGCATAGTATACCAGGAAGAAAATTGGAGTCCGAGTTATCATAAGATCCATAAGAGAACTTAAATGGCAATGGGTTGGTCATGTTGTAAGAATAACTGACAACTATTGGATATCATGATTCACATGGATCTCTAGAGATCACATGTGAAACCAAAGCCACAAAATATAAGATGGCTTGACAAACTAGGTAAGTTCAGAAAGTACTGGCTCTGTGACGCCCATAATAGAGAGGTCAGGCAATCTTAGGGAAGGTCTATGTCCAACATAGACGCTAAAAGGTTGCTGCTGCTACTGATGATTTTGGATGACTTTTGGAAAAACTTGAAATTAGTATACTTGGATTATCAAAAATAAGTCTCTTGATAAAATATAATATGGGTTTCCAAGTGCGAATTCATACATAAATAACTCCATCATGGGTATATGCTAGTATGGGGATAGTTTGCAGATTTTTAGCTCCAAAAATCATACAAGTAAATACTGAATGATTTTATAGAAGCCTCTTTCTTTCCCTCTATCTACAGACTATATAAAAAGGCAGTATGTCTTTATCTGTCAATATTTATACTGTTTTTAATTTTGGCAGAGGCTGTACATAAGACCAGCAGACCCCAAAATTGTGGATGGAGGTGTGCACCCGAGCTATGTGGATGTAACATATCTAAGGAGATCTGAAAAATCTAAAAAATAATCTTAATAAATCTTTTAAAAAATTCCAAGGGGAGAGTCATACCAACCACCTCCATTGATTTTAGGCATCCTATCATTTCTCCATATATTTCTTGCTTATAGATCAGTCAACCACTTTATGATTAAATATAAGCTGTGAGCTACCAATAAATTTCTTTATATCTATCAATCTCAGTCTGTTTTTACTGCCCTAGATGCTGGTATATAAGATGAACATTTGATTTTTCTTTTAGTTTCGCAAATATCACACTGCATTCAATGCTCTGATATTATGACCACCAAAGCCGAATATGGACAGTTATGGGTCTTGGATCAGTTGCAGTCAGCAGTAGTCTCCCAAATACCCTTATAAACGATTCGTCATAATCCAGTATATATGTTATCTATCAATCTAAGTCTGTTTCAGCTTAACTATCATGGCTGTTTATATCTATCAACTAATCTGGCTGATTATCTTCATATGTATACGCATTTGTGTACAAACTTGAGTGAATAAGGCAGGGATGAAAATAATGTTAGATATTGAGCATATCCCATTAACATAGCAACTGAGAGATTTAGAAGACAATGAAAAGCATAATAGGAAAAATAGAATTCATTGTTTCTTGATGTATTCAAGTACTTACATTAGGTTTCTTTCTATATTCTCCAGGATGCTATATGCATTTCATCCCTTAAAATATTTTGGTCATAATGGTGATATCTATCTATTTATTTACAGTATGAATCGATAAGTATGTACCAATACTTTGAATAGTGCAGTTAATTTGTTTAAAAATTTGTCTGCACTCTTTGAAAGCTTTTTTTTTAGCTTATCATCATCATCATCAGTCTTTAATGCCCGTCGTTGGACATGGATCTTCCCCAGGATCTGCCAGGTTTCTCTAGCATGGGCGTCACGGAGCCAGTATTTTATGAATTTGTCTAGTTCATCTCTCCATTTTGTATTTTGTCAGCCTTGGTTCCGCATGTGATTTCTGAGGATCTATGTTGTGAGTCATGATGTCCATCGGTTATCCGCCATTCCTGCAACATGACCAGCCCATTGCCATCAAGTTTTTTAATAGATTCTATGATGTCTCGGACCCCCGTTAGTTACATTAATTTGTAGAATACCAAACCACATCAACACTAGTCAAAATTGCTCTTTTCAAGGTATTGCTGTCGTTATCATCCAAGACATTTTGGAACTAACGTTGAACCAATTCCTAAATAATTTTGTAACGGAAACCACAAGTTGGCATCCTCATTTGTTTGCTTGTTGATTTATACATGAAAGAATTCCAGACCAATCTCATGGCATCGGCCATATTTACCAAAGTAATCAACAAAACTGACACCACGGAACTTTCGGGAGAAAATTATAGATGCAAAACTGACAGGTTAACATGGTCAACTAATCAGTACCTTCTTGTGACTCACCACCGGGGCCTCTCATGTCCGACATGACCAACAGCAGGACCGAGAACTTAAGTACCATTGATTAACTAAAGAGGTGGTGTGAGGGAGAAGGGGTGGGAAGAGTAGGAGGATGAGAGAGAATGAAGAGAAGGACTTAATGAATTCTGGAGAGGTAGTCTGAGGCTAGACTCTACTTGAGGAGGTAGGAGGGAGGGCTAGGTTCTTGAAGAACCACTGATACCCACACATGCACACAAATAGCCCTGTGCCTAGGGACATGATTTGGTCTGACACATTTCATTTTATTCCGCTGATGAAGACATTGATACACACGTCAAAAGCAGGAATGGTTAGTGCCGAAGCCAGGTCGTAACAGAACAGATAAGGAATCTCCTTGAGTCTGAGAATCAGCTCTAAGCAGTTCCTGGAATGCCAGTCAACAATGGGCGGAAAACAAATCGTTTTACTACTGGGGAGAAACGGGATCAGGGAAATCAGCCTTCAGTTTGTATGGAGGATTTTCCAATGATTCTTTCTACAGAGGGTGGTCCAAGTTTTGAAAGATGTGGAAGTCATGAAAACAATCTCATCGTACAATCTTTCTTGAAATAATTTTGAAGTATCAATATAGTATTATCTTGGAGATGACTGGCAGATCGGGGTGTTTTCTAGGGCCTAGTCCAATCTTTCAAACGTGATATTGATGACCCATGATGAATAAGCTTGAAATATAACAAAAATATCTCATATATCATATTTTTCTTCAGCTGCTTTGACCATTCCTGAGTCAACATCCTCAGGAGCAGTGATATAGTGCTCCTGGAGTACTTGGGAAGATAAGACAATAAGTATGTGTTCATATTTCATTTTATTTTCTTGCAAATGTCCAGAATATATATATATATATATATATGTGTGTGTTTGTGTGTGTGTGTGCATAATAATAATTAACGAATGTGTCATCTGCAGACAGCTGTTTTGTTGTATCACAACTCTTCTGTGAGACTATAGACTATCCAACATCCAGTACCACGAGGTAGTATTGAAACCTTCGCTTCAGACCCAGAGGCAGACATTTTATCTCTGTGCTACGTGGAACTGGGCGGTCAGTAGGACCAAACTGAGCAATGCATATCTACTTATGCATAATTCCCTGTCTACCAAAGTACTCTATTCCAGAGTTGGAAGCGCATTGCATATAACAGTAATAGACAGGTGCCCCACTTAACAGTGCTCAAGCCCTCAGAAGGGAGTGTTAATAATTATAATAATAATAATGATAATATATATATACATATATATATATTTATATATATATATATTTATATATATATATATATATCAGAAAATATTAACAAAATTGTCAACATGGGTTTTTCCAGTTTTTCAAGTTGATCTTGCTTTCTATATTTGTATGTATATGTCCCCACCAATGTGTACATTCCATTCCAATGGAGCTAGAGGTCTGAAAATTTCAACATTTACTCATAATATCTGAACAAAAATTTTTTTTGTATCTTTTAAATTCCCTCCTTAGGTTTTCAGGATGTCTATTTATAAGCTAACGCTAAATTGGTCCCTTAGTTTGTGTCTTGTTTTCTGAAAATTCGTACTTCTAGAAAAAGGTATGAGAAGTAACTTATTAATTGATCACCCCTTTTTCCAATTTTCGATCACACCAAAAGACTTTGGTCAAGTGACAGTTTCTACTGAGTGACAAACCAGACCTGTATTTCATATTATATATATATGTGTGTGTGTGTGTGTGTGTGTGTGTGTGTATACAATACAAATCAGGGATACAATATAATGTAATATCTGATGTATGATGTTTTTTTTTCATATTACAAACAAGCACAGCATCTGCACTCAATAAAACAGAGAAAACATCACAAGCAATGACCAAACCACTTAACAAAAAAAAAATAATAGAAATAGAATATAAGGAAGATCCGACCACTTAGAATAATAGATGACCCCACTAAATGTCCAAAATAGGAAACTTAGATAAACTTAATCATTAGCCAGAAGAAGCCCAAACAGTGACATAAACATGTTTGTGTAGTGATCCTTGCTGCATTATATATATATATATATATATATATATATATATATATATATATATACATTATTGTGTCATCCACAGATAGCTGTTTCATTTTATTACAACTCTTTAGTGTGGCTATAGACTATCCGTTATCCCATCCAGTACCACGAGGTAGGATAGAAACCTTCGCTTCAGACCCAGAGGCTGGCATCTTACCTCAGTGCCACGCAGAACTAGATGGTCAGTAAGGTTGAATTTAAGCGATATATTTATTCACACATATATTTCCCACCCACCAGAGTGCTCTATTCCAAAGTTGGAAGTACACGCACACATGCATATTTTGTTGAAAGAGTTTTATAAAATTAACTTTTGTTTATTTTTGTCCTTTACCTTAAAGGTCTCTCATCTTAATAATAGTCAGAAGTATGGTTGAAAGACAATCACATCTAATACAACTAGTCTAATAAAGAGCAACAGACCCAGGTTAAAAGAAATTTTAGTCAAAATTCAATAATGAACACTTGAAAGTTGTTTCAAAGAAAAAAATAACAGCCAATAATTCTGTAGGACTAGATAGTCATTACTGGGAAGTTCACGACTGACCAGTCAATTAATTCATTATTTCCCTCTTAGCCTCCCATACATCTGAGATATTGCTAATTAGTTCAATTTTGGCTCTTAATAAATTCTCGACAGGCACCATAAAAGCATGTCCGATAACTTCAAGGAGAATTGTGACAGAGATGGTGGTGCAGTAATAAGGATGGAGAAAATGAATACAGTTTTCTCCCAACAACCAGAAGTAGAAAGTTCCAGTGAAAAATCTTTTGTAAGCCAAAATGGCATTCGGCAAAGAAGCAATTACCATTAATTAATACAGAGTAAATTTTTTGAGCGTTCCCATTCCCTCCAAATTGGAATGATGGTATGTTAAGAAGAGTTGTCAGAGGTATAGGGTGGTGGGAGGTACAGGAGACTGCGGTGTGGGAGAGAAAGAAAGAGGATGCATTGTATGTAATTCGCCAACCAAGCAGGGGGGACCTCATCCCGCTTGGGTGAATAGACACTCTCTGGTGGGATAACTCAGTTGACAGTGGGACACTATTGAGTGAGTTTAGGGACTGTGTGATTGTTGCATTTTATAATGACCATGCAAATTATTCTCCAAATCTTGTGTTGGTAATTTTTTAGCAAAACATTACATCACCCAGGTCTGTCAATCTAACCCTTCCCCATTATTTCAGACCATGGACAAGATTAAGGGGAATGCAAAAAGGCAGGTGATGGCAATTCCAAATAACGACTTTGCAGATTTGAAAAGTAAAAGGAATGCTGGGATAAGAGTGTGGGGTTCTAAGGCGGGGTTGAAGGGACTAAGGCTGGATTCCGTCTGAACATACCTCACAGAAACCAGTAGTGGGAATAGGTTTCGGGAACTGGGTATTTGGCATGGCTGAACTTTTGCGAATTAAGTATATGGTGATGTCTCCATTAGTAGACATTAAACCTACAAAAAACCCAGAAATCAAGAAGTAGGTATATCTGCAGCCCCCCTTCGCCCTCAATTTCCACAATGAGTAGAGACAGCTACCCTGAATCATGACTGGGTTTTTCCTTGTTCTCCCCCCCTCGCAATGCATCCTTTTGTCACAATCTATTTCAGATTCAGGTACTAAAAAAAAAATATCTTAGGGTATGATGATGAAAAAAAATTTCGTTATGGTTTGGTAGAAGGGAAAATGAATGAATAAATGAGGTCTATGTCCTTTTGTAGAGCTGAATTATGGGATTTCTGATTCTTCTATCCTTTCATATTTGCTTTTTAAGCTTCTGTTTATTATTCCTCTTTCGTACAGAGTGACATAATGGTTAGTGGCGCAGGAAACAGAATAGGGAAGGCCAGCACTGGAGCCCCGTCAAGAAAAAAAAAGATCATATTGCTTGAAAAACAATGGAAATTTACCCAATACACCCAGTCCTGTTACATAAGGGGGACTTTTTTCCTTTAAATTCTTCTTATTTTAGTTATTAGTAACCATAAACCAAAACTATCACAAAAACTGTCAAAACAGGTTTCTTCAGTTTTCAAGTCAGTCTGGCTGGCGATGTATTCAGGTACAGCACACACAGGCCACAACAATGGAGGGAGAGGGCTGAAAACTTACACCTTTACTCTTTATTATATCTAAAGAATAGTTTTTTCACACACAACGCAAACCACCACCAAATATGTTTTTAAGTAAGTTTGTGCTAAACTGTTCCCTAGTTAGTGCATGCTCATTTTTTCAAAATTGAGACTTTTCAGTAACTACTGTCCAACAAAAGGTGAGGGAAGTAACTAGTTCACTGATCACCCTTTCCTCCAATGTTTCAATTGATTACCCCCAACATGGCATGCTGCCAAGAGACGTTGGTCACATGACGGATTCTGTTAAGTGATTGACCAGACCTGAAGTTATTTTTTTTCCAATATTACTACTGCTGCTTTTTTTTCTTCTCTGTTTTTGTGTTCTGAGGCCAGTCCACCCTACGTTTGAATATCTGAATATGAAATCAATGGAGAAAAGAGAATTTTTTTTTTTCAAAATCCCTGACAGATAGGTCCTTTGTTTAATATTTCTCATTCAATTTTTTGTCGTTGTTGCTGTTGTTGCCTTTCCTCGTATTCTGCCGAGTGGTATCATCTGCAACCGGAGTGAAATGGAGACAGGCCCCACAGAATGAAGGGCCCTCTCTTGACGTAGCCACAGACCACATCATCATGAAACATGATTGGTGAATATGATTTGGAGACAATGCAGTGAAAGGCTTTTCAAAGAAAGGGTAGAGCATGAGACTGGGGCCCAGTGGGATGGTTGTGGTTGTGGAAAAGAAAAGAGATAGAAAGAAGGAGGAGGAGGAAGAAAAAGAGAAAGAAAAAAGAAAGAGGAAGAAAAAGAGAAGGAAAAAAGGAAGAGGAAGGAAAAAAAAACAAATGAGTTAAATGAGGAGAGAGAAGATAATGACAAAAGATAG
>OY735220.1:10200433-10293785 GCA_963457665.1 Thysanoteuthis rhombus
GGCAAACCTGAACAGAGAAGGAGCGTAAGAAGAAGAAGGAAATTAAAAAAACAAAGCTTATAATAATGAGAAGAAAAATAATGACTTATTCTATTTTTTCACAAGCATCGTAAACTAAAAGACCACGAGGCTATTTGTAATACAATAATCATATTACAACTTAATTAGATTGGGTTAATTAAGAAACTTTGTTTGGTATGAAAGCTCCTCGAGGAACAAAGGGAGGTAACCCTTTCACTAGTCACGGTGAGAAAAAAAGACAAAAAGAAACATCAAATGGATAATAAATGTGGAGAATAGAGAGGAAGATAAAAATGGTGAGCAAGAAAGAGGGAGAAATAAAAAGAAAGAGAAAGGGAAAGAAAAATGAATAGGAAAGAGAAAGAGAGAAAAGATAGCAGAAGAAAGAGAGAGAATGAGAAGGAAACAGAGAGAAATAGAGAAAACGTGAGATAAAGAGAGACAAGGAAAGGTAAAAGAGTTCAAGTCAAAAAGAACATGTATATAAAGATGTATATAAATATGGCTGAAGTAGTTGCATATTTTCTAGGTGCTAAGTATCCAAGCTCAAGTAAAAGCTAACATTTCAAATGTTGATTTTCGGTGCAGACAAGGGCCTCCCCTACTGGATGATTGACATAACATAATCGTCCATTTTTCTGCTCTGATCTAGCTTTGTGTCATACTCATGTTTGTCCTTATAGCATAGCTTCAGTTCTAAGTGATGCATCAACTGCTTTGCATTGCAGGATCTGAAGTCAAGCTCAAGCACACTCTTTTATCTTTGTCTGTCTGAGTCCAGTGGCAACACATAGGATGGCTGGAGATACAGTTGATGACCAGGACACTCTGTGTTTTGGGTTATGCTCATTGCACTCCTCAATCCATTACGGCCTCAAAAGGGGCCCCACTCCCCGGTTTGGAAAATTGACTCTCTGTCCTCTTGATTGGTTACTCATCATGGCCAAAAGACTAAACTACTTTGCTATTTACCCTTAGCTGGAAGAGAGATGGATTTATACTTTTCCCAAGGGCCTTGGTGTAGTGAGCACAAACTGTCTCAACCTAAGTTTGAACTCCGTACTGTATACCTTTAGGCCATCGATGCCTACCACACCAAGCTAAACTGAATAAATGTCACAAAATTAGATTAGAGAGAGATTAAGAGAAATGAAAGGAAAAATACAGGAAAGTAAAAAAAAAACAGTAGTCAAAATCAAGGTGCTCGACTATTTTTCAAAAGTGCTTCAAAAAATTATTTCAAGATGTTGTATTTGATGATGTATTAGACCCCTCCCTTTCGGTTTTTTTTTTTTTCATCCAGGATCTTAAACAGAGGATTGAGCAAAAATAGGTAACAATTAGAAAAGAAAGACATAACAAGAATTTTGAGAATTTACAGATCTTGAATATATCAAACAAGGTATATTGCAAGTTTCAGTTTCACCCATAGGCCGTGATGTTTTTCAGTCAATTTTTTTCACTTCTCCATTTTTTGTCTTTTATTGAAAAAAGGTAAACGTGACCTTCAATGTCCAGCCCAACATAGGCCAGTACTTGAGCAGGAATTTTTAAAAATTGGATGATAAATGGGAAGAATCCAGAGAAGTGGGTTTTTTTTCTTTACCATTTCATACAGGAATAAGCCATCAGATATGGTATTTTTAAACCTACCAAATTGTCACCAATAAATCTGTTTTATAGATGTAGTGCCTGAATTTGAGACTTGAACCCAAGCCAAATATATTACCAATAACTGTGGCCTGAATATGAGTCTTTCTAAAAAAAAAAAAAGCTATATCATCACTGGTTCTTGATTAAACAGGCCCAAAGATTCTTGTTCTGGCAGAGTAGATCCTGAAATATCTACTTTTATTATCCAAGCGTCTCCGTCCTTTTGTAAGCTGAGGGCAATCAACAAAGCTGTAAGTGTAGATTCATGACTTTGCAATAATGGTTGGCAAGCCATTGCTCCTGATATTAAATTTTATCTCTCCTTGGCCGCCCCCACAAGATTTCTTCCGGAGACTAGCAATTCTTAGTTGGTCTAATTCCAAAATTGTGTTCCCTGTCAACTTTTGACACTGAGAACATTCACACCAAGGAACAAGCCCCAGTTTTTGAAAGTTGGCTTTCCACAACTTCCCTTTTCACGAAAGAAATACATTAGCACAGGCTCCTCCCACAATCCAAAATGGCATTAGGCAAAGAAGCAATCACCATTGATTTATATGGAAGAAATTTCTCTTGTACTTGTAAAATATTACGATATGGGGATATTCTGCAAGTATTAACTTTGGTAAAATTCGTAAATGGCTATTTTTAGTGTCTTTTGGTCATTTTTGGTGTTTTTTGGCCATTTTTGGTGTTTTTTGGTCATTTTTGGTGTTTTTTGGCCATTTTTGGTGTTTTTTGGTCATTTTTGGCTTTAGATTAAATATAAAAATTTGAACCCCACACATTCTATTATGATATCTTCAGCAGCTGATGAAAAAAAACATGTTTGGGATAGATGTTTTAATGATGTCACAGCAACCGAGAGACAGACAGACCGACCGACCAACAAACTGACTGGCCAAGTAATATGAGATATTTGGACAAATCTAATATTTGCGTATCTTTAGTATAATAATACTTTTACACTGGTATATTTCATTAATATCAATTTCATGAATCGTTATCAATTAGGAAATAGTGAAAACCCCATAAATCCAACAAATTGGCTGTGACTTATCGATCCACCCTTATAAATACCTGTGTGTGTGTACTTTATAAATCAATTTAGGCAATTTATTCATTTTTATGATTGAATAAATCAAATGTTTTATGCTGCAATTAATTCTGACTTACCAATGTTGGATAATGATGTCATCAATCTTTGTATCCATTAATTATTCAATTATATATTGTACCCAACATGTATAATCAGATCTGAGAGCTTCCCAAGAGTATAAGATCCTAAACAATGTTCCCAATTAACCCTTCGTTAATGTCCTTGCCGCCCTGTAGTTACTACACTAAGGATCACAGTCAATTACAAGGACTCACATTCCAAAGCTTTAAAATAAGTTTTTAAAAATCAATTCTTGTCAGTCACTCAATGGTGATCAATATTTTTTTGGGACGCATACCATGGTGGGGGTGATCAATCAAAAAGGTCATTTTTCTTGCCTTCTGTGGGATCACCAAAAACAATCCAGACACAAACTAAGGGACCAATTTAGTATAAACTACTAATCACCTATTTTGGAGGGATAATTTTTGAAAAAAAAACTTTTTTTCTAGGCATAACAGGGGGTAAATGCTTAAACTTTCAGCCTTTTAGCACTATTAGTGCAACCTGTTTGTGTGATATATGTATACTTAGTCAGCCAGTCCAAGTTGAAAACTGAAGAAAGCTATGTTGACTGTTTTTAAAAAGCTATTGGTTAAGCTAAAATGTTTGTTCTGTTTTTATCATTATATGGCATTAGAAGTGTTTAGTTTCAACTAAATCCATCCAAAAAGATCACTTCTGATTGTCATATCAGAATTTTCATTTTGTCAAGTATTAGTGTATTTTGTTTTGTTAATTACAATACTGAGGGGTAATAATAAGCAGCATTTTTAAGGAAGGTAAAAATGGCCCTCATATTTAGGCAATTTATGGAGGAGGTACTATGAATGATCAAACTTGTCAAAAGTGGTTTGTAGAGTTCCATGCTAGAGATTTCTCACTGAACATTGCTCCACAATTGGGTAGACCAGTTAAGATTGATAGCAATCAAATGAAGATATTACGTGAGAATAATCACAATTATATAATGCAGAAGATGACCAATAGGTTCAAAATATCCAAATCAAGCACTTTAAATCATTTGCACCAGTTTGGTTATATTAGTTTCTTTGATGTGTGGCTTCCACATAATGATGCAAAAAGTTGAGGAAAAATTATCGACTATGAGTAATGTGACTTCTGAAAGACATTAGTTAGTAGAAACAATATCTGCCCATGGATCAAATAAAAGGTTCTGCTTGAAATTCCAGGAAAAGTAATGAATACAACAGACTTGTGAGGAAGACTGGAGAATGCATCAGCCAAAATGTTTTACTAAAAACAATAAAGAGGACGAAACTAGTCTGGATAAAAACAAGTTCTAGATTTGAGAAAATTTAAACTTAAAATTTTATGATGAACAAAAAAATTTTTTTTTCTTTTTTAGTCTTCAAAGCCGAGCAACAAAACAAAAAAAACAAAAAAAAAGAAAGACAAACTTTTGTTACTACTGATAAAACCTACGTCTGCTAGAAAATACTGAATGTAATATAAATGAGCTTTTAAAGAAGACGCAAAAAAAATTTTTTTCCGGTAAATTGAGGAACCTGGTCCATCATGGGAAAAAATATTTTATTCCCTCCCAAATAAATGCAGAATACAAATTTATGATCTGGCAAAAGCTGGGAAGATACTCCAAGAAAATATTTTCTATGTTCCAGAAGTTGAACATAAAACCAAAAGTCATCCCCACCCTCCAAATGGAAATGCCTCAATTTAACAAACGAGAAACCTTGCCAATATTAGATTAAGCTGTCATTCAGAAGGGACAACTTCACATTAACTTTGAGTAAACCATTTGCTTCCTTTAAATTACTCTTTCCCTGTCTCGTTTCATAATACAGAATCCTGCAGCCGATGTTGCTTGAACAAGCATCCCTTACTTTTCAGTCCAAATTGTTTTCTAAGCAAATTGAATACAGAGAAAAAGAATCCTGGCTTATGCAGACAGAATACAAAATAGAACCATTCGTCTTTCTTCTCACATTTCTTTGTCTCGTTTTTTCATTCTCATTCTTCTTCCAACCACTTGTTATATTCATTCATTTGCTTTTTCCTTTAGAAAATGTTACTGAGAAGAAGCTTCTTGGAAATTCACAAGGAAATTTGGTCCTGACTTTTTTTCAAAAATTTTATGAAAAAATTCATTCTTGCTGAAGCTTTCAATCTTCTCAATCAAATTTTATCAAATTTTTCTATTAACTCTTCTCTAAGTTCCTTTTTTTTGATTTGTTACTTTTTTTAACAGTTAATTCCATTAAAAAGAATTAATGAATAAGAAGAAAAAATAAGGCAAAAGAAATGTGTGAAACATCTGCGTGTGACCGGCCGACGCGGAGATGAATTTGCCATCGGTGAATGGAGGAATTTGAGACCAAACGTAGATCGAATGCAAAAAAGCAGACGAGAAACATGAGAGCAGTGACAACAAGAACGAATCAACAACACAAACACCACTGAACAATTTCCATGCATTGTGTAAAAAAGTATGCCTTTCAAGGATAAGACTTCAAAAACCATCAAAGACAAGATTCTGGACCTTTTTCTTGACAACAAGAATCTCTGATGATGATTTCTATTGCATAATCTTTATATTCTCTGTAGCTCAACTCAGAGTGGGAAAAAATTAATGAAAATATGAAAAAAAAAGAAGGAAAGATATGAAGTTGAGAAGTTAATGATTTTCATACAGTTTTTCCTGGCCACAAAGACACACCTCGATTTGATTGTTGAATTTTGAAATGGAAAAAAATCATGAAATTATGGTCCCAGCACTACTGCCGACCTAACTAAAATGTTTTTTGGGTGGCTTAGCAGTACATAGATCCTCTTGGTCACTTCATTTTTTTAATTCTCTCTTACAATACAGAGACAACATCTAGATTACAACTAGTCTGTTGGTTCAACTGCCACTGTTACCAATACAGAAATAATTTTTATGTTTTATGATAATTTTCTGAATTCATTTTTTTATACTCAATATAATTTTTACATTCATTCAGGTCATGTACTGGAGTTCACATTACTGTCTTGCATAGATTATCTTCCTTTGCAGTTAAGATAGGCCTATTGAAAAAGTAACCTTTGAGCTGTGATACACAGCGTGTATTTCCTGAATTTATATCAGGGGAAAAAAAACTTGAGTCTTCATCACTAGGAAATATATGGCACCAGTGATCAGTGTTCAAGCTCAAATAAAAATAGAATTTGAAAGGCTGATCTTTAGTCTCGGCCATGTTCAGGGTTCATGTTTGGATTAAATCAAAAAAAAATTCCTTAAAAACAATTAAATAAAGAGAAATCAAGAACAAAAGAAGAAAAACTGTACAAATAACATGCAAATTAATTAAGAAGAATATTTGACCTGAAAAAGTGTCTTACAGAGAACATTGGAGGTGAAAGGTGCTGTCAACAAAGTAATCCAACAGGAAAAGAGAAAATACATGATCTGGATCAACTGGATTTAGTATCAAAAAAAGCAGGGAGAACTCGGAGGATTAATTAAAATATTGATTGAAGATGGTGGGAATTTTAAAATTTAAAAAAAAAACATGAATTTGAAATAGCTGGTTTAATTTTTGTCAGGTGACAGGTTTCAATGGATTAGTTTCATAGGGTAAAAAATTTTCATAACTTGGAGTCAATAATTCCCAACACTGGTGTCTCGGTCCCTCGATAATTTGGGGGAAGAAAGTAAAAACTGGCAGTTTTATAAATTTTGAGCCAACCTTTTTTATTTGTTCATTTCAAATACATTATGAATGTGTGGCGAGGGAAGCAAAGATGGGATCAATGCATTTTATACAACAGGCACTTGGAAGAATCATGCTGAACCTCACTTGGAGAAATCACAATATATCAGGGAAAAGACAGGAGTCCAAGACATCATAGAATCCATAAGAAAACTCAAACAACAATGGGCTGGTCATGTTGCAAGAATGGTAGACACTAGATGGACATCACAACTCACAATATGGATTCCCAGGGATCACATATGTAACTGAGGCTGGCAGAATATGAAATGGCGAGATGAATTAAACAAATTCAGAAAGTATTGGCTTTGCGATGTCCATATTAGAGAGGTCTGGGGAATCCAAGCAAGGTCTAAATCCAATGACAGACATTAAAAGGCTGATAATGATGAATCAATTTCTAATAATGCTGCTCCAGTTAACTCAAAAAGAAGAAGGTAAAAAATGAATTGTTCTGTGAAGTTCAGTGTAAGTACTGTGGTTTGTCTATGGGTAAAATAGCAGGACAAATGGAACCTTTCAACCCAATAAGACAGTCAATATGAGAAATCTACTCTAATAAAAGACCCAACAGCTTGGCAGTCACCTTGACTGTTTCAGCCATCTGATCCACTGAGGAAGGGTACTAAGCCAAAAAAGTGGACTCAGTTTTTACAAACTGATCTTCACTTTAAAAAAACAACCAGGCAGAAGGTGAGAAAATGCAGGGCTTCCCTCATTTTAAAAAGTGCAGAAAAGTGTGCACTGCACACATTGGGCTCTACAATCACCTTCAAGCCTGCAGAAGTTTTTTGAGACCATCTTCCCCTGATTCTCATGAGTGAGAAATAAGTCAACCATAATTCTGCTATGGAAAAAGTTGCACTCTATGGAAAGCTAAAAAATAAGACATTTTTAATACAATGTCTGATAGTACATAGGTTTCTGTGGAAAAAGACAGAATTTTCCACAGTCATTTGTACTACAAGTCTTTTATTTTCAAAAGAAAGTTATCAAAATGTGAATAATAAGCCACATGTTTTTCTATGTAAGGAATTTACCAAGAACAAAGTGTGGGTTCATGAAATACAAGATACCAAGAATTATATATGAAGCCCTACCCGAGAGATAAGAAAATTTAAGATGTGGAATGACTTGATGCATTTCTCAAATTCTATTGGCATCTTCAGAAGCATTTTTGCGTTTCCAAAAATCTGTAGAAAATGCAGTTCTCATATGTAGATGATGTACTTGACTAAGATATCCGAGTTGGTTGTTGATGATGAGAAGAGAGGAGTAGTATCAGTGGGCCTGGGGGTAAGTAAGAGGAGATCAACTTATCCTCTGTACACAGTCAGGGGTTAGATGGATTAGATGATATGTCTGTGCTTTGAAAAGGATTTTTAGATAACATATTTTTTTGTATAGACTGTAGATGACTAGACAAATATGACTCATGCCAGTAATATAGGCAGTATACCCAGTGGGAGGCCCAGTTGAATGAACCTACCTTACAAAATGATACTGGTTAATGAATTTCCATTTTTCAAAAATGAGAGTCAAAGGGCTCAGTGGATGATCAGAGAAAATCAATACATTGGAACATTGATTTTCTATTTGATGACATGAAGATAGAAACAACAAAGGATATAGTGAACCTCAAACAGATCTAACATTGTTATCATGCTACATTAGATATAGAATATCAATCGTGAAAAATTGAAACGACAAAGACAAAATCTCTGCAAAGATGAAGAGAATCAAAACACTCGGAAACAAGAATAGCCAATCACAATTGCCATGCGAGGAATTTTGTTTTAGAATCAAAAGCCAAAATGGTAGGTTTCCATTATAAGTGAATGTATATTTTGATAATTTTGTTCATTTGTATCACTGAAATCACTGCTGTGTACAATGATTCTACACTAATATAGCTCCTCTAATAAATTGCCGACATGGATATATAACTGTTCATGTTTGCATAGAACAATGATATTGATTTACTTCACGTGAATGGCCAAGCTATGAATATAGCTGGCAGATAGTTTCCTTGGAAGAAACCCTAATCTTGCTACCTCTTCAGAGGACAAAGATATCCAAGTCCAAGATTCACGCAAGCTTCTAAAATTGACCCAAATGATACAATAATGTATTACTCAAACTGAAAAATGATCGTTTCACACCTCCCTTCCATAGTCAAGTGGAAGTCACATTGTGCACAAAAATATACTCAGGCTTTTACAGATAAAATTGCATTATACCCAAGATCACATGGTATACAAAAAAATATGATGTACATTTGTGTATGTGTATATATATATATATATATATATATATATATACATGTATATATATATGAATATATTATCATCAGTCATCATAAGTCCATTGCTTGACAAAGGCCTTCCCTATCTTCTTCCATGATAATCACTATTACGCTAATCTTAGCCATTTCTTATCAGCAGATTTTTCTGATCATTCTATTTTGTGTCTGTTTTTTGCTTACAGGGTTTACTGTCCCATGGGCACCAGTCAGTTAGCCTCTTGTTACCTGTAATCATCATTTATTGCTAAATATCCAGCCCATCTCCATTTTCATGTTATTTGTTTAATATCCTTCACTTGTTAGCCCTCAGATTCATGTTGCTCTTCTTCTAACTTGAAATTATCCCTAGCATTGCTCTTTCCATGGATCACTGTGCAATTCTATGTCGGTTCTCAGTTCATTTTGTTAATTTTGATATTTCACATCTATAAGTCATAGCTGGTATTATGCATTCATTGTATAGTTAACGCTTTAAGCACATTGGCAAGATGCTTTTCAATGTGTCTCTATCCATACCAAATATACTCATTTCAGATTTGATATGAACAATTTCTTGTTTGTGAATCTAAATGTATCTATTTCAATAAGGCGAATCTGTAAATTTTGAATTTCTTGGAACATTTTTTATTACAGAGAAATATAAATCCACGCATGAGAGGTTCTTCGGTCTGTGCTTATTTTCTGTTTTTTACAAATAAAATCATTCAAAGATTTTCAATTTTCTCCTTGAATGATAGCTATAAATCAGATCATGATTTCCAGACAAAAAGTGCCCTGCCCCCTCCAAAAAAAACAGGTCTAGTTAGTTACTCAAAAGAAATTGGAAAAAAGGGGTTAATGGATAAGTTACATCTCTCACATCTTGTAGGTCAGAGACCACTAAAAAGAGTCTGAATTTTGAATGTTAGTGGTCACAAACTAAGGAATCAATTTAGCATTAACTTACATTGCAAATTGACCCCTCCACCACCAAAAATGTTTCTTGAGACATGACAAGGAGTAAATGTTTGAATCTATCTCTATCAATTTAGCCTGTACACGTGATACATACATACATACATAAATAGTTAGCTGGAAAACTGAAGAAACCTATATTAACAGTTAGAGGTAATGGTTTCTAAAAAACCCAACACTTTCTTCGCTTGGCTCAGTATAGATCATGGTTCGGACTTCATTCCACTGATTTAAAAAAAAATCTTTTTATAATGAAATTAGATATTCATTAGAGCCGTGATTTTCAGACAGGAGGCACCTGGCTCCCAGGGGAAGAATTTCCTTTGGGAGGAATTTCACCCAGGGGAATGGAAATTATCATCAGAAAGAAATTACAAGAAATTCAAAATGGAGGGAGAATTGAGGAAACCTGGGGTTGAGAGTTGTGGGATGAGATCCAAGAACCATCATATCATCATCATCAGCAGCAGCCTTTTAGTGTCCCCAGGATTTGCCAGACCTCTTTATCATGGGCATCTCACAGTTAATATTTTCTGAATTTATTGAGCCTGTCATGCCATCTTACTTTCTATCAGCCACAGTTTTGAATATGATCTCTAGGGGTCCACATTGTGAGCTGTGATGTCTGGTAGTTGTCTGCCATTCTTGCAACATGTCCAGCCCATTGCCATTTGAGTTTTCTAAATGTTTCCATCATATCTTGAACTCTTGTCTTTTCTTTGATATGCTGTGCTGTCTTATGATCTCTACATGTGATGTTGAGCACAATTCTCACATGTTGAGTACAATTCTAACATTGAGGGTCAATCTTTTGGTTAAGCTCTATTTTTCTGCTCCATGGGTGATTATCAGTGGTATATATTGGTTGTATTCCCTTCTTTCCAAGAGTAGAGGGGTTTTTGTGTTCTTCGCCAAAAGCTGGTCAAACTAATGTGATTCTTCTTCTTGATTTCTTCTTCTTTTGAGGCATGGAGATTCGTAGTCCAATTTTTGAATGCCGTCAAAATCAAGAAGCTCCCAGTAAAAACTGATCTTGATATCAACAGTTTGAAAGTGCAATGGTCACTTCTTCACTTTGTAACATAACATTCAACTACCTACCCCCATTAGAGCAACATGTGACACAAGGTCAATTTAGAGCTGTATATAAGTGAATTAAACAATAGAGGGAGTCCCCAAAAGGCAGGGGGCCCCAAATCAAATTCTGTTTAGAGCCCTATAAAGGTTTAAGTTGGTACAGGATCAGATCAACTTGGGGGCCCCACATATGTAATATGGGTAAAGACGAACCAGTGTCACAAAGGCACCAGCATATCTACCAATCCTCAACTTATAGTGCAATGGGGAGATACTGCTTCAAGGTCAGAAACCCCAGGACTACACTCGGTATTATATATGCTGTGTCCTGCCAGAAGATGAGAACATGACAAAGGAACAGATTCAACACAATCATCCAAACCCAAAGGTTGGGTTGCTACAGTTATGATAGCTATTTAAATTATTAGTTTAGTTTTGTTACCAAAATGACAATCATATAATAAGAAATACAATAGAAATAAATAACACTCAATAGAACATGTCACATGACCAGCATATTTCGGCAGTATATAATGTTGGGAGAGATAATTAAAAATTGGGAAAAGGAATGATCAATGAATGAGTTAGTTCTCTCACCTTTTGTAGGTCAGTGATCACTAAAAAGTCTGAGTTAGAGGAAAAACAAGCAGCGCAATCAAGAAATCGATAGCATAAACTTTCATTGCAAATTGACTCCACCCCACTGCTAGGGGGAGTATTTTAAAGAAACAAAAAAAAGTTTTTAAGCATAATAATATTTGAATTTCAGCTCTCTAGCTCCAATCGTGCCTATAAACATCTAGCAAGCCGGCGAAACTAACTTAAAAACAGAGGAAACCTATGTTGGCAGTTTCGGTTGACTGTTTCAAATATCAAGAAAATAATTGGAAATATAATAAAATTTGGCATACCCGAGATTCTTGGAAACAGCCAATCAAAATGAAGAGACACTTACCTGAAAGCAAAAGAAGAAGAGGAAAACAATGAGAAAAATTATCAAATCACATTTCAGATCCATCAATGTGCAAAATTATTGCTTTGAAAACTTGTAAAGAATGCATATATATATATATATATATATATATATATATATATATATATATATATATACGTGTGTGTTTGTGTGTATATATACACATATATATACATATATATATATATATATATATATATATATATATGTGTGTGTGTATATATACATATATATATATATATATATATGTGTGTGTATATATACATATATATATATATATATATACATATATGTGTGTATATATATACATATATATATATATATATATGTATGTGTGTATATATATACATATATACACATATATATATATATATGTATGTGTGTATATATATACATACATATATATATATATATATAGGCTAATATCTCAGCTGAATGTATGTATATGAGGACAGATATTGATACAATCAAGACTGTATAGTAAAACAATCATTTATAATTTTTTAAAAACACATCCATCCAAGTTCCAATCTCAATCTATCTTTTCATATCTATCTATGCACACATACACATTTAATTGTTTACAATTAAAGGCCTCTACTGGAACAATGATGTACATACCTATGTAGGTGTATATATAAGAATTGAAATAGTCAAAACTAAAAGTGTTAAAATATTCTTTAAAAGAAAATCAATATCTGCCAAATAACACGACCAGAACGTATCGATATTGCATGATCCCCATGACAACAATAATCATCACAAGTTTGAAAGATATCATTTAATATAGTCAATGAGATATGTTATTGGGAATAAATATATGAAAATAATTGTATTTCCTAATTTGTCAAATCATATTACTTATATATGAAAATACATATTTAACCATTCGCAATCAAATATGAAATAATCATATACATAATATATAAATATGTTGATAATATGAACGTGTCATTAATACAAACAGACTGAAACAGGTATTAACAAGCTCAGATAGACTGATAGGTTGATAGATATGAACGAAGGTTGATAGATACATAGGTATTGCTCTCTCATTCAGTTCTTCATATAACGTATAGAAATTATCAATCGTCGTCTCTCTGTTTCCCTCTCTATATCTACCTCAAAAGGAAACAAAATCCGCAACGAACATCAACAGCACTTCATCATTTATCAAAGCAATTCTATCTATTGATCAAATATATTCGTGTTTCCATTCATTTCAAAGATCCGCTTTTTCCCCAATCATTTTCTTGTCACGCTGATTTGATTTTTCTTTCCAAATGAATCAATTTGCTTATTATGCAATGATGACAACTCAAATATGAAGATAGAAAAATTGGCTTACAATATACGTCTAAGTTTGCGATGTGTTTTAAAAAAAACTATATTGATACTTCAACATAGCCATAACTGAATATGAAAACAATTTTTCTTAACCGATTTAAAAGGGTCTTTTTTTCTCTAAAGCAATATCTGTGGTTGCTTCTTAAGTTAGCAGTTAAATCTATGACATTTACACGTATAACAAAATGCAAGGTGGTTAACATTAGATGATGCAACAAACCAGTAAAATTAGATGGCATCGCAACAAGAATAAGGCCTGACTGTTCCTGCGTTCTTAAGTGGGTGGCCAATTAAATCTGAAGTGTTCAAAGAATTTTTTGAACTGTTGAACTCCTTCTTGCTGTTCAAGATGTTAACACAACGTTTTGGCCAATCCATTCTATGGCCTTCTCTAAATGTATCATTTCCTCGAGAAAGTCTGGATTATAAACAGAAAACACAGTGGGAAACAGAAAAATCAAAGGGGCAGCACACGTCAACATGTCAACTGAGTGTATGTCAGACAAGTGCCAAGTTCAAACTGATGTGGCCTCTGCTACTCATCAGAGACAAGGTGCGGAAATCCAAGTCTAACAAAGACAGAAGAAGATATCACCTAAATCCAGTGTTATAACATTGCTACCGACGGAAAAATTATGTTTGTTACCATGACATTTGGATAGTAAACCTGAAGAAGGCTGTAGAATGGATCAGCTGAAATGCTGTGTTAACAACACAAACAACAAGAAGGGGTTCAGTCCTTTGAAAAACTCTTTGAATGGTTTCAAAACGGTAAAGAGTAACTCTTAAGTGAACAAGTCTGAATTCCAAGTGGTTTAAGTAAGTAAGAACAGTGAAAGCATATATATTATATATATATATATTTGGACTGTCAGGAGTAGGGGATCAACAATACACCCAGAGATTATCGGGAGAGACAGGATGAAGAGAGGTCCAATGAAGCAGCTTCAGCCAGAAACTGAATGTACCAGGAGTCTGAGCAAAGAGAAAAGTAATTTAGTTATGTGCACATTCTGCATCCCACATTCGTTCTGTGGCCCCAAACATCCATTTCGTGTTCATAAAAAAAAAGAAAGGTCCTTTTTGAGGATATGTAAGCATTGGGTTTGTATTTTTCAACAGAGCATGTTTTTGTATTGTTGGATTTCCAGCCTGTCATGGTTTCAAAACATCAGTGTTTTTCATTGCCTTTGCTCCTTTACTGTAGCTGCACTGAAATCCCAAGCAGTAATGATGCAAATACAACACAACATAGACACTAGAAATGTTGAACTCATAAACTTTCCAAGAAGGTTGATTTTCAAGAAAACATTTCAGCAATCAAGACAAAAGATACTGCCTTTATTTTTTTTTTTTTTTTAAAGTTAGGAGCAAAGACAGGGTAAGTGGAAAAGCTGAAATTGGGAAAGAAAAAAGATGAGACGGCTCCTGGGTCAAACTCCACTTCAACTTCTTTTCTCAATGAAAATTATAACTGCAACTTTTGTATTGTATATATGATAAATAAAAAATATATATATATATATATACATATGTATATTAGTATAAACGTGTTAATTCATTAGAATGAAATAAGCCTATGTCTATTTGTAAAAAATTTTTTGTTAATATCTAAGACATGTCAGTCTCGCTCAGTCAGTAGGACAGTTTCCTTGCAATCAGTTGGGGAATTCAAATCATGGTAAGGGAATGTGAATTTTACGTATCAGTTTGCGCCCCTAATTTTGGTGAGGACTTTTCTTGTTACGGGGAAAAAAAATAAAGATTTCAAGTTTGACAAAGAGCTTGACTCAAACAAAAGGAAGAGAGAAAAGAAGACGTATAAAGCATAAAGGGAGGCGGGGGAATAAAAAGAAAAGAAAGAAAGGCTACAGGGTAGTATAAATCTGAAAAATAGCTCATTTTTTTTCTAAACTATTGATGTCAAAACAAATCCCTTCAACCAAATCTTTGTAAAGCCACTTTTCTAATTCCAATACCTATTTTTACTGTAAAAAGTCTATTATGTTTATTTCTCTCAAAAATAAAAAAGATTACAAGTGTCTTTATTGCAATTTTTCACTAACCCTATCTGTTTATGTGATAGATATCAAATGCAAAATGCACAAAAATAACTTTAAAACTGAATCAGAATTGCTCTAGCATTACGTCTTTATTTTCCCCAATCCGACACCCTTATCACCTTTCTCTTACCCGACATCCCCCTTCTTTCAAAAGTGACTGTATCCACTTATTGTTATTTCCCGTGAAAAGGAATGAAACATACTTTTCTCTCTGTTGTCTCCAATCATCAGACTTTTGTCAAAATGTCTTATCACTGCCATGTCACAACAGTTGATGGAAAAAAGTGTGGGTTGGTAGGCACTATTTCATAAACACCTTACCTGTCCAGGCAGTAGCAAGAGAGAGAAAAAAAAGGTGTTACTCTCTTGGTCAACCTTGAAAAGAGCTAATTAAGAATCAGAAGGAAAGAAAAAATGAAAGATGAAAGGGAAAGAAAACGAGAAAGGGAGGAAAACATAGAAGAAGGAAACAGAAAGAAACAGAAAGAAAAGAGAACCAGACAAAAAGAACAGGAAAAAAAGACAGCGATGAAAAGGAAGGAAAGAAAGAAAGAAAGAGAGAAAAATGGTATAAACAGCATCATTGAAGTAAGTTTGTGGATGTGTTAGTGTGCTGATGACCTCTAACCTCTGAGCTATCCTAGAGCTTCGCATGATGAATTATCTTGCCGCTGACCAACTGACCCTGCAATCATGTGCCAAGCAAAACAACTTTTTTGACCACTTTAGAAAAATTAGAAGAAAAAGCGTCTCTCTCATTTTTTCCCCTTCCATTCTAGGCATCTTGTAAGCCTCATGGCCCGGGAAAAGAGAGCAAAGGTTGAGAGTTGTCAGCAAACGTCTTCCAAAGACAAGCAAAATAGATTATCCCCTGATAACTCTACTGAACGCTGGAGTATAGATGAGTAAGTGAAATATATATATCTGCAGGTATGTGTGTGTGCTGCATCTGCCAACAGACATATTGGGGCTATAGAGGGAGCCAAGGTAGTAGTCTTTCATACTGATGCCAGTGGTTTTTCCTCAACTCCAGTTGAAAGTTAGGATTCCAAATGCTGATTTTCTGGGCAGGGATCATTAACTCACTCCCCAGCTGATCACAGCTGGTATAATATTAGACATGTTCTAATGTACAAATATATATATATATATATATATATATATATATATATATATATATATATATATATATGATTATAAATTGTGTTATATCATATTGAAATTCTGTTTGAAATGATCTCCTGTTATCACACGGTGAATGTATCATTTGGCCTACACAATGTAGATAGAATAAAAAAATTAAAGCAAATATGGCTAATGCAGGGATTGAACCGGTGACGGATAAGGTAGCTGCTTGTACATAGTGTTACTCTTATCATCAAGCTAAATAGCTGCCAGTAATGCAAAGGCCCAAATAACTGTTTTACTGCCAAATTCTCATTTTGTGTATTCACAATCTATGTTTGCTCTATTTGTTTCTTTTAACGTGAATACATTGTACTATTAATATATACATATATATATGTATATTCCGCACTCAAACTGAAAGAGAAAATACATGTGTATTTATTTTTTATGAATCTTTACAAAAAAATGAATTAGGTTATAAACCCTCAGATGAAATTTTATCAATGAACAAAATACAGTATTTTTCGTACCATGAATTTTCTTAAAAATGGACATTGACAATTATTCTCACCATTGTGGAGAACTCAATGTACTGCAATTCAATTCTCAACAAAGAAAGTGATGGTTCCTTGCAAAAGAACACACAATATGAAAAAAAAAACTCATTCAATGTATACTTTTAAAGCTTTCAAAAAAGTAATTACAAGATATATTTCAACAAAAACTTTGGACATTTGAAAGATCTATTCCATTTTACTGACATGATACATTCTTATTAAAGCTCGCCATTAAAAACTGAAGTGTCTTGGATCTTTGTTATATTTTCTGTTTTCCTTGTAGCTTACATTACATCAGCATTATGATTGGCCGATTGCTGTACTTGCATTTTTTTGCCCTGTTCACACAAAGTAGCAAAATTTCTTGTCACTTGTACTGTAACTCCAATCCATACATCACTCACAAACAACTTCATTTTCATCATCATCATCATCATCAGTCTTTTAGCGTCCGTCGTTGGATATAGACCTTCCCCAGGATTTTCCACACTTCCCTATCATGGGCGTCACGGAGCCAGTATTTCCTGAACTTGTCTAGTTCGTCTCTCCATCTAACACTTTGTCGGCCTCGGTTGCGTATGTGGTCTCGGGGGATCCATGTTGTGAGTCGTGATGTCCATCGATTGTCTGCCATTCTTGCAACATGGCAAGCCCACCGCTATTTGAGATTTTTTATGGATTCTATGATGTCCCTAACTCTTGTCTTTTCTCGGATGTACTGTGCTGTCTTGTGGTCTCTCCATGTGAGGCCCAGCATTATTATTTCATGTGCACGTTGCATGGTTCTCAATTTTCGGGTCTGTCTCTTGGTTAGGTTCCATGTTTCAGTCACTTGTGTTTAAATCTCTGCTTTCAGAATGGGACTGTTAAAAATACAACTTCGCACAAAAACAAGACTCAAAACTCAGAGCCGATCAACAATCCAACTGGACTCCTCAATTTACACCCTAGGCACTTCACTGAATAAAAAGTAATAAGAGGGGCCATCACAGAAGTTGTAAGAGCAAAGATTGGGTATTAGTCAATCTTGAACCACACCCCGTGGCACACTGGCTTAGAATGGAATCAACTCACGACACCTAGCATCGCAATGTGCAACAGCATCCAGTTTGTGTGCTGCATTCATATTTTGTTTCTTTCTTCTCTTGGTTCCTATTCATACTTGATCTCATAAACTCAGATAATTTAGAAATCAAATTCAGATTTAAATCCTATCTGTTTTAAGCCTTAATCTATCAATAATACCTGTAGAAGGACATGGAAAAATTGCCTGAAACAATGAACTTAGAAACATGATGAGCAGAAAATCAAAGGTATATAAATAAGACAAAGGTATCAGAAAGAAAACAAAAAGTTTGAGCTTTGCGATTCCAAAATGGAGGGCTTCCGAAGGTGAGGGGAATCTTGAGTGAATGTGATCGTAAGGCTTCCAACCTCATTCTATCAGTGCACATTCGTTTTTAGTTTCAGTCACTTGGCATAGTTTGAATGAATGTTACCTGAAATCTTATGAATGCTGACAAATTTGAAAACCTTGAGGAATGAAATTTAAAACAGCCAATCATACATCTCTCTGTTTGCATTTCTATTACAGAATCAACAACCTTGGAGTCAGATGCTATTTTTAGTGGTGATGAGTGTCATTACTCATCTGGTAAGAATGCAGCTTCTTTATTCAATTTAACAGGTGTAACTGTATAAAGCAATTGTTCATTTACAAGTATGAGATCAATTCTGTTTGGGGATGATTTGCATCCACAACTGACACCACATTTTCACTCTGAAAAGTCAGAATTTTAGTTCAGAGAATTAAAAGGTTTTTGTAGAAGTTGATTCTTATTTGACAACAATTTACCTTAATCTTAATTTTTTTGTTTCTTTATTGCAATTTTTACTCAGACCGGTTTCCCCCTGGGTGTGAGTAAAACAGAATAGAACATATGTAGTATTTTGTCCTTTTTATGCAAATTTGTTTAAGAGGAATGACTGCTTCTTGAGCCCCTAATTTATGGTTCCAATGAGTCCCTCTTAAGTGGAATCTACAGCATAACTTATTTTTTGGTGACTTGAATGTTTTTATTAAATTAAAATCAATGAGCATACTCAAAATGAAAAGACCGTCAAAGGAGATGCCCAAATAGTTATTTACTCAGCTTAACTAAGTCTAGTACAAAGCCACCCTAGTGGGTCACGTAGCAAGAATAAAACTCGGCTTGGCACTAGTCAGTAGTAATAAGGTAAATCTTGAAAATCAAATTTGCAACACAAATATAGTCTTAAAAAGAAGGGTCTAAGACCAATGTATCCTACCATTGGTCACCTATAAAACTTTACCAGAAAATTGACCCTCAAACTGACAACCATGCAATGTGCACATCAGAGAATCATGCTTAACCTCACAGGGAAAGATCACAAGACATCACAATATATTAGGGAAAAGACAATGAGTCTGAGATATCATAAAAGCTGTTAGAAAACTCAAATGACAATGGGCTAGACATGTTACAAGAATGGTAGGTAATCACTAAACATCACAACTCACAACGTGGATCTCCAGAGATCATATGCGAAATAGTAGCTGGCAGAAAGTAAGATGAGGTGATAAGCTAGACAAATTCAAAAAGTACTGGCTCTGCGATGCCCATAAAAGAGAGGTCTGGTAAATGTTGGGCAAGGTCTATGTCCAACAATAGATGCTAAAAGGCTGAAGATGGTAATGATGATGATGATGAATGACTTGATCTTCAAGACAAGGTTATGAACCATTGTGTTACAATAAGTGTATATCTCAATCTTCTGCTATTGAATTATAGTTATACTAATGCATTTTTTATTAGTGGTATGGATGTTGAGTTCCTAACTAGTTTTCGAATTATTTTCTCATCAGAAAATTGCTACGATATAAGAGAAAGATAAGAGAGAATTCAAAAGTTGATATGACAGGAAATATATCTCTATTCCCACACGATGCAGAATTTGATCTATGATTATTGCCAATGTAAGCGCTTCGAAAAATACACCTGGTACTCAAATAATAACCAGAGATACTAAGTGCAAAGGTGAACCTGACAGCACTGGGTAAAGATCATACATTAAGAGGAAACCAGATGAAAATCTGTTGATATACAGCTATGATACAGAGTAGATAATTGTGTAAGTTTTGATCTTCCATATTTCTGACCATATGTATATTGTCTTGATGTATAAAAAATATCTCTCAATCTGAAAAAAAGTTTCTGGATCCGTCCCAAAATGTAATCAATTTTTCTTTTAGCCCATGGTCTACCCTTCCAGAAAATTGAAATGAACTTCATAGACAACTTTTGGAAATATATAGTGGACATATAGTTACGATGCTGGGGAGATAAATGGAAAAAATTCCTGGATTTGCCCTCAAATTCAATCACTTCTTCTGTAGCCTATTGGCCACCTTCCCCCCAAATTTCATTGAAATTCATTAAAAAGTTCGAAGTGTGGGAGAGGTGAACCAATCTTAGGATTCAAGTAAAAAGTTAGTGAGACTCTTTCATAAGAGTGTCAACATTATTGACAATCAAGAATATTATTGACAGTGAAAAAAATATTCTTGTTCACACTGTGAAGAAGCGACAATAAAAACATTGACATTTGGTGAATAATTCATCATTCTGTTTCGCTCGTCCGGTGTGTTCAACGATTTTAGTTGACTTTTACTCTTCCCCACAACTAGCTACTGACGCATTCATTGGCAAAGATCACTTCCCTCCATTCTGGTTGTTTAACATCTTCTGTTTCAATAACATACACACGTCAATATTTACTTTATCAAATATCACCATGACTTCTCACCACTCATCTTTCTCTCTCTGAACTAAATAACAAAGCTGACCTTTTCTCTTAACCCCAAGTTCTCTTCTGAGACTTCCAACTGGTAACTTAACCAAATGGTAATATTGCTCTAACAGAAGGATCAAGAAAGTTACCCAAACATTGTACCCCAAAAAACAGATCTGGTTAGTTATTCAATAGAAACCATCATATGATCAACATCTTTAGACAGCATGCCGTGTTTGAGGTAATCAATTCAAAAATTAAAAAAAGAGTGATGATCAATGAATAAGTTACTCCTCCCACCTTTTGTTGGGCAGTGATCACTAAAAAAGTAAAAAAATCTCAAAAAATAAGCATGAATAATATCGGACAAAAACTAAGGGATCAATCCAGCATAAACTTTCAGCCCTCTAGCCACGTTGATAGGGTCTGTATGCACAATACATGGCAAGCCAGACCAGCTCAAAAACCAAAGAGATCCATGTGAACATCACACTTAATATATTATCTCAAACTAAGAAACATTTAACCAATGACATCAAATGAAAGAAGGTTATCATTACAGTTAAAATGGAAAAGAATAGCTGAATGAAGACTAATCTCATTTCTACGATGACATCATCTCTTACCACTTCAATTCAGTTGAGAGCTGGTATGTATAAATGATCAGCAGTGGTCGATTTGGTGAATCAAGTCAAAGTCATTGTGAGTCACGCATAGTAGAATGCAGGTCTTGAATGGACTGAATGAATGGGCCAACTTCTTGTCCCTGCAGACAATAGAAAAACACTGGAGTGCCTCCTCCAGAGAGCATGCCAGGGCTGAACGTGTGGAGATCCAGGGATGCCCAGCTGTCAGAATCCCCCCTCTTGGCATTGCTGATGTAATCAAAAAGTAAACAAAGAACGATACAACTGGCATCAGCTTGGGCATCAAACCGCCTTAAGGAGAATCCACTCCCAGTTTTGGAATAAGAGTTGTCATTCTCCAAGACTGGTTGCCTCTCCTAGCCTAGAGCCTAATCTTCCCTGCTATTCTACTCATAGGTGGGGGAGAAAAGATGGAATCATGCCCTTCCCAAGCACATTAGTGCAAAGTGGACATAAGCAGCTTTAAGCAGAGTTTGAACACAGGTTGCTGATTCCATTGTCCGTACAGTTATCAGTATGCAAATCACATTTCTTAAGAAGAGAGGTCTTATGGTTCAAGTGAGCAGAATTTTCTCTTACAGAATCAATCAGACACAGATATATTCACAGGAATCAAGTGGTACCAAGTCCATGCCATAGATGAGTTCATTACAACCTTCTCTACACATCATAATACACTAGTTCCAAAGCCATTAAAGAACACAAGGTGTCAGAATATCCACATGAATGAAATGAAAAGTCATTCCACCAGGGAAGGCTGGAGAGTTGACCAGCTGAAACACTGCATTTGAAGCAACAAATATGAGGACACTAGAGTTGATATGAAGTGGTAGCTAAAAGTTTGGAGATTTTGACTGTAGAAAAGAAATTATTTAACCTAACGACACTGTCTCTTTTGGAGTACCATATTTGATGGCTCATAAGATGAATGGAACCTTTGTTGTTCAGTCCAACACTGGCCAGAACTTGAGAAAGAGTTTAAAAACTGAGTAATAAGTGAGAGGGATTCAGGGGAATACATTTTTTTCTCAATATTTACTACTGAAATAAGGATGTCTTATATGCCATCAGATATGGTAGTTTTCATGGGCTGTTTGCATATTGGTCGACAGTGGTTAGTGGCGAAAGTCTGTATCACATTCAGTTTGGATATACTGTTCAAATTTCCTGAAATTTCCAGTTGCACCTTATAAATCATCAAGTCAATTAATTGATACTTCATTTGAGAAAAGAAATTAGCTAGTCTCAGATGATATACCTAAACAAGTCTGCGTCTAAAATATCATGAAAAAAGATCCATCCATTTTTTTTCTCTAGTTGAACCTGGTACAATCCTATAAAGAATTCCTAACATATACAGTCTTCCATTTACATACGATATGCAATGACTGGACAGAATGAGTCAGTGTGAAGTGGTCAGAGCCAGAAAGATCAGTGGAAGGATCATAATTCATTCTGAGCCAATGGTTCAAATGTTCCAATAACAATGGATAATAATGGCTATTCTTCTTCAACAGGACGCTGATAATCCAAGTTTCATGCATCACAAGTGAAGTGAATTTGAATCTCATATCAACAGATCTGGACTGTCACTCAATAGAAACTGTCATGTGACCAACATCTTTTGGCAGCATACCGTGTTGGGGGAGATCGATTAAAAAGTTAGAAAAACAGTTACTTCTTTTGCCTTTTGCTGGGCACTGACCACTAAAAATGTCCAAATTTTCAGAAAATTAGCCTGAATGGAAAAGGATCAATTTTGCAAAGATTTACCCTGTGGATTAGACTCTCCACTAGAAACCTATTTAGGGCTGGTTTTCTGTTGACATGATAAAGAGTAAATGTTTCAGTTTATCACACTCCAGATTCATATGGCCTGTACACAATATATAGCCAGCCAGACCAAGTTAAAAAATTAAGGGACCTATATTGAATCACTTTTGGTTGACAGTTTTTAACTGGGATGATTGAGCCACCTTTGATACTTTTGTTAGGATATCGCACTTATTTCATATCTAACTCTGGTTCTGAATGTAATGTCAGTAATTCAAATCTTTGTCAATTTCAGTAATGATAATATACATTCAAAGTCATATCAAAACTGACCAGCCAGCAAAAATATAAACCTTCTGTATCTTTGTGTTGTGTCTGAGTGAATACACATCTGTTAAATATATTTTTATGAATGGATCAAGAAATACATTCTTATAGTGTCTTCAAAACACAGTATTTATCTTTGTTAAATTCTATCTATCAGTTTATATCTATTTATCACTGTGTGTTCATACATGTTTATATCTATCTATCACAGTCCATTCATATCTATCTATCAGAGGCGATTCATATCTATCTATTAGAGGTGATTCACATCTATCTCTGTTCATATCTAATTATCAATAAGTCTGTTCATATCTAACTATCAATAAGTCTGTTCATATCAATCTATCTCAGTCTGTTCATATTTATCAATCCATCTATCACATTCTTTGTCTTCATCTCCTATCCAAGAATCCTGGTTTAGACAATGCATTAAGAAATTCATTCCAATTTCAGACTGCTTACTTACTTGGTAGGTAAATAAATAAAATCATTTTGATAATTGGAGTAGGAGGAGAATCAATATGATTACAGATTTTTGTCCAGCCAAGTAATTAGCTTCAATGGCCAAATTGGTCTAGACAGCATCCTTGTAAGACAAGCTTAACGGATAAGGGATTTGAGGTTAGGGTACAATAGGGGGCTTCAACTTTATTCCAATTTCATTCTGCTTTCTTTAAGGCCAGGAGGTATTGTAATAAAGAGAATAAGATGAAGGACAAGCCTGGCTGTAGCAGGGTCAAACTCAACTCCAATTCTATGCTGACTAAAGATGATTACTGCAAGTCTTGCATTGTATATATAATAAATAGAAAATATATCATTTATATTTTTAGTATAAATGTATTTGTTAATAAAAATGAAATAAGCCCTTGCATAACTGTAAGATAAATTTTATAGATATGTAAGACTATTCAGTTTGGCTCAATCAGTAAGAGAGCCAACCATCAATCACTTGGCCTTGATTTCAAATCATGGTGAGGAAATGTCAATTTTATCGATGTATTTATACATTAGAATGAAAAAGGCCCTTTGCATATTTCTAACATAAATTTTGGGCACCAAACATGGCCCTGCATGACTCATGATAAAACCAAAGTTATCTTGTTCGCTTCAACTGAGCTCAATTAAATCTTGAAAAGCACAGTAGAGGTTATTATTTTGAGATGACGTCAGCTCAACCCATACTATGCAGCTGTGTCTCAGATGCCCCTAATGATCAAATGTGGCTCTGCTACTTATAAATATTCCGTTCATTTGTTGAAAACTATGAAAATGTTAAAAATAGATGTATTTTTCTATATGGATAACACTGTGAAACAGACGAAGAAGCATCAGTCATTATCAATACAATACCAGTTCTACCATTCTGAGATTGGTAAAATTACAAATTCAGAATAACGTCAAATCCTAAGTGTTCCAAATAAAAATTTGCGTACTTGTATAAAGATTTACAATTTTTTTGTCTAAATAAACCATTTCTCAGAACAGTTGGATATCTATATAATTGTTTCCAGCAAAGTGTAAAAAACCCCGAGTTTTCCGATGAAAAGATATTAGTGCAAATAAGGTGACTATGTATATGATCTGGTGAGACCGATTAGAAGTGACTTCTCTTTGGCCCTCTGCCAAGAAGATCACGTTAGGAATTGTGAAGACAGTTCGAAGGAAAGGTTTCTCTAGTCATGTGAAGAAAGACGTGACATCTGTTGAGGTTTTTTCCAGAAGAGAAGACAAACAGAGAAGACAGGAGCAAAAAAGAGAAAGAAACTTCTGATCGTGCAGCATGAAAGAAGATATAAATTGACTTTGGCTCTTGAACATGACAAGGCTGATTGATGCATGGAACGGGAGAGTCAAGGAAATGTTGGCAAGCACCAAACAAATATCATAAGTTAAATATATGATCAGTGAAATGGAGAAAGCGGAAAGAAGAAGGCAAAAATAAGAAAAAAGCAAAACCTTATTCGAAAACACTCATTGTCGGTTGAGTGCATTTTTGTTGACAAAGACCTAAGTAATGCTTATTGATATGATGTAGAAAGTGGAATGGCAAGACTAATCCTAGCACCAACCTGATCAGACAGTTTAGTGTGAGGGAATCAACAGAGTGCTCAAGGTGTTTTGAAACAGTTCAGAAGTAGGAAGAACCATGAAATGTCCATCTTTTTGCATCTATTAATCGGCAAAACTTAAATCTTTCTGTAGTAATACTAAGAGGCTTAAAATATATATATATATATATATATATGTATGTGTGTATGTGTGCGAGTATAAATATATGTGTGTGTGTGCATGTATATATATATGTGTGTGTATGTGAGTACACAAATATGTTTCACAAAGACATAGATATATAATCTGACAGAATTATTATATATAATATATCCATTTCTTTATAATATAATTGTCCCATGTTGAGAAATACAAGAGCAGATATGGACAGTGAATTAACAAGACACAAGTGGGGTATAAAGCAGTTATTTGGGATTTCGCCTTACCCGCAGGCTATTTAACTCAGATGGTAATGCTCTTACCATCTGAGTTAAATAGCCTGCGGATAAGGCGAAATCCAAATAACTACTTTATACCATAGTATCAAGACGGCCTCCTGTTAATATAGGTTTGATTCCTGCCTATTGTTTATTCCATCTATGCTATCTAGGCCAACTGACATATTCAAGTTTAAAAACAAGGTGTCGGTTTAAAGATTTTCAAATAAGAATGATGCATTTATAATGAATATATATATATATATATATATATATATATATATATATATATATATATATATATGTATTTAGATATGTAAGAATAGAATTGATAAAAAATAACAGGATCATTTACACATGAATAGTTTACATAAATATATATTTTAGAATGAACGTACTGCAAACAAAAAAATGCATCCCTGAAAAGAAATTTATTTCTCATCAATTTCCGACAAATCTGTTTTTTTTGATAATTTCAAAACAATGAAGTAACAGAATAAGGGAAAAAAATTGTTTTCAATAGGAAAAAAAATATCAGTTTTATTAATGAAAAATTTGGTATGCCCATATTTAGAGAAGTTATTTTACATCCAACTTCTATGACAGCAGCAGTAGAAGGAGTAGTAGTAGCAAAGTAGACAGGGAAAGACATATACTGTAGAGCCCTGCTTTACCTAATTCCACTCTTTCCGTTTATTCAAGAGTATGCAAACACGCAGACACAGTAGAGCTTTCCTCTGCTTTACTTTATAATTCCTCTTTTACAGTCGGCTTTAACATGACAGAAACAAACAATCAAACAGATTAACAGACAAAAAAGTGACATGAGCTTTTATATAATAAAAAGATGAGACATCTATCTATCTATCCACACATGCACACACAAGGTATCCATTTTTATAATGTGATAAAAATGGCCAGTCTATACAGTTCACGCATGGAAATATTACGAGGGAAAAGAGATATTAAAAATATGGTAAGGTAATATATCCATGAATATATATCAGAAGGCTATAAATATTGTCTCTCCAGAAATAAGTGTTAAGCGGGAGGGAGAAAGAACAAAAAGTAATAGGAACCGTGGCAAAAAGCATCATATAGATCTTCACAAAATGACCTAGGCAAAAACAGACAAATCTTATCAGGTCCAGCCAAAATGGAATACATACCACACAGGAGGTTGCTATACTCAATGAAATAGGAAAATACCTTTATGATAGTAGATTACCGATTCCAAGTCAGGGAAATGTAATGATGTGCTGAAGTATCTTTCTATCCTAAATTCTTGCAACATCCTTCCTCTATCATCATCAGTCTCTCAATGGCCGTTGTTGGACATCAACCTTACCCAGGATTCACCACACTTTTCTATTGTGGGTGTCATGGAGCCAGTACTTTCTGAATCAGTTTAGCTCCATCTAATACTCTGCCAGCCTTGGTTGAGCATGTAATCTCTGGGGATCTATGTTGTGAGTCGCAAAGTCCATTGGTTGTCTGCCATTCTTTCCTCCTTACCAGGGTTCAATTCACAAACCGTATTTCATCATTGATAATAAATCCCCCATCCCCCAACAGAGTTTCAATTTCAAATGAAAAACGTATTATCCTGTGTACACAATTATGCTTACATCTATATACACAGTGAGAGGAAACAAGTATTTGGATGTTTTCAAAGTATTCATTTAATATACTTCCAATGACCACATTTACTCAGTAGGTAGAAAAAAGTATTCGAACACCATTAAAAATTCCTCATGAAAAATGTTATATAAGAAGGAATGGATAAAAACTTTTGGAAAGTTCCAGCAATACTTAACTAAGGTATCATTTTATCAGAAATCAATCACTACTTTTATGTTCTTGAAACAAGGCAGTCATGATGAAAGGAACTCCCAACCAAACAGAACAAAATGTCAGAATTAAGCAACAATAAAGATTTGAGCTACAGGGCCAAAATCAGATGTTAAATATCCCAGTCAGTGCCACTGGATTGATCATTCTGGAATGGAAGAAGTCTGGCACCACAAAAAAACCTCTCTCGAACTGGCACAACTAAAAAATCCCAAGAATAGTCAAAGAAAATCCAATGATAACTCAAATGAGATCAAAGATGATCTGTGAGCAGCTAGAAATCAGTTAATCAAAGAACTATTAGTAATGAACTATACAGGATTGGTTTGAAATCCTATACATCAAAGAAAACTTCTTTAAAAAAAGCCATGAGTTTGCTCATGACCATTTAGAAAAGCTTAATTATTTCCAGAGGAACATTCCTTGGATAGATGAATGGAAAAAATTGAACTTTTTTGCAAAAACCCAGTTTAGCATGGAAGGAAAATGGATGTGCCTCCAAAAAAGATCCTCACTACAATAAAGCATGGATGTAGAAGAATCCTGTTTTTTTTTGGGGGGGGGAGGGTCTTTCAGTGGTACAGGGACATTTCATGCGATTGAAGGAATCAAGAATGGAGCAATGTATCAGAGTTATTTGGAAGCCAATGAGTTCATTTTGGTGCAACAGTATGAGCTTGAAGAAGGTTGGATCTTTCAACCATGATGATTCAAAGCATACAGTTAAAATGACTCGCAAATGCTTTGTTCAGAACAATGTACAGGTGTTTCAGTGGCTGAGTCAATCTCCTGACTTGAATCCCACTGAGATTTCATGGCAATGCTTGGAACATCGATTTTCATCAGAGGGATGCCAGAAACATTAATGATTTGGAGATCTTTTGGGAAGAAGAGAGGGCCAAGCATTTGAAATAATATTCTGGGGGGTTTGCAAAGGTTTACAAAAAACACCTCCTAATAGTAATTGCAAACCAGGGCTATGCAACTATTAAAAGATGAAATCAATGTGTCTGAATACTTTTGTTTATATTTTATTCTGCATTGTTTGTTTGGAAATATGCATTTTTACTTAGTAATTGTTAACTTCATATCAAAATGCATCACCTGTGTGAATATAAAGTAAATGTGATCATCAGAAGTATATCAAGTGTATATCTTTTAAGTTTCCAAATACTTGTTTACCCTCATTATAGATGATAAGCACATGAAATTTTTTACTTAAAATTTTTTGAAAAAAAAAATGTTAATTCTACATGGGGAAATATGGTATATAAAACAATATATATATATACATATATATATATATATATATATATATATATATATATATATATAGTCTAGAAAGCTTTTCAGCTTTAAACATTAATCACATACAAAAACTTTTTCAAAACTTTTTTATGTCAAATCAGTCACTTATTTTCCAATATCTGTAAATGCATTTTATGCAATTTTCTTCAGTGTTTTTCTTCCTATTTCGGATATTCTTTGTTATTTTGGTACATTGTATGAATTGTTTCTTGTTAGGATCATCAGTAGTTACCATGTAACAGTTCCGGGGATTTCAAGAACAAAATAGTTATATTAACATGGCACCTCAGTGGCGTTGATCAAACACCACATCCTTTTCTTCTCAGATGTGACTTACTGTTTGTATCAACTCTATCAGATGTTCACCCATGTGAATGTTAAATCCGTTGTGTCAGTTTCAATTTCAGACTCCTTTAAGAATACTGATTACATAGAAAAAACTTCTTTGAGTTGATTCTATATCACCATATTTAACAGAAGAATTTGAACACAACCACAACTTGGAAACTTACAAACTATTATACATATATATATATATATATATATATATATATATATATATATATATATATATATATATATATATATATATATGTATATGTGTGTGTATGTGTATATATATATACCAAAGTATAAATCAGTAATTCAATATTTGATGTGTGGTGGGTTTTTTTCATAAAGTGCTCTGTACACAAACATTTAGTGGGAGTCAAAAGGCAGAAATATAAATGTGTTTGTATAGCAAAGTCATTATATCACCATATATATATATATATATATATATATATATATATATATATATTGCGTGTGTGGGTGTAAAACTGTGAGTGAGCAGATACTAGACTCTGATCCCAAGTTCTGGGAACCATATTTTGACAATAGGCAGAGTGCACAGATACTTCACTGATCCTAGGCAGAGCTTACAGTTAATCTGATCCTGAAGTGAAGTGCCATCCATACGCAAATAATCCTGTCATTTTTTATGGGTACTCTGTCAGTTCTGTTTATAAAAACTAATTCCTTAGGTAATAGTTCAAGTGACATTGTCAACGTAATCCACTCATCGTGACAGTTTCCTAATCAGCTGCCATTGAGATCATTCCTACCCTTCCTGGCTTCCTTTCTCCCCGTTGGGTTGAAAATCATCTTTTAACTTGTCTGCATAAATACTTCCCTCCAAGTAAACACTGGGGGTCAATGCCACTGTCGACACCTCACTCTGACAACCCTTCAGAGTGATGTCTTCTCCTGTCGTGCCAAGAACCTTCAAGATAAATCCCTCCACATTGTTTGACCCGAGGAGAAATCTTGCTCCCGTTCTCCTTTTCACAGAACAAATCACAATCTACTCAACTTGTCCAAAAGAAATATCCTCTCGGATTAAAAACCGGCCATTGCGCTCATAAATCTTATGATTTTTCTTCGTAAATGGCTGACATTGAATAATAGGTAGTTACAAAAGGCTGGAAAGAAAAAACGAACTTGAATTAATACATAATGATAAGGCTTGTTGTTAAACTATGGTCAGTAGTTTTGTTATGACCACACTGAGATCGATATAAATAGACAGGAATAGACTGGGGAAGATGGATACATACTGACGTATATAAATAGATATGGACAGGGATGAGCTGAGATAATTCTTTAGATACCATAAACAGTTCGTTATAGATAGTTACTAATAGCATGAGACTTTGAGGCAAAGGCAGCTAGAGAGATATGTGCCCAGCTGAGGAGAGTTACCCAGAATCAAGTTTGTTGTGTGTTTGAAGCTCTATGGTCCCAATGGAGTTTACAGGAATAAACAAAAAATAAAGAGAAATATGAAAAGGTTGGATTATAAACAGAATGAGATCAATAGATAAATATGAATGGAGATAGAGTATTTATATGCTTTCCCGTGAGGGTAATTATGGCACAGAACTGGCTTCAAATTAGGGCCCCGCAGGCAAAATTTTCCCAGTCCCCGTGGCGTGTGATACAAATGCATCAGGTTGACTAACGAGATCAAGTCTCCATGGACCATGAACACTTCGTTTGTGACTTGTGTAGTCTTCAGGTGAGACACGGCTGAACTTAGCCAGAAAAGCCAGAAAAACAATATGATCAGAGATGGATAGATATGAACAGAATGTGATTGATTAGGATAGATAGATACTCATAGATGTAGATATAAACAGGTTGGATTAAGGAGATGGGAACACATGGAGAGAGAGATATCAGCAGATAGATACTGACAAATATGATCATATGATAGATATGTATATATTGAGACAGGCAAATGAATACACACACACGCACATGCACATACTGATAGATAGATAGCTATGAAGAGTTTGAATGAAAGAGATAGGAACAAACTGAGTGATGTAGATTGATAAACATGAACAAATTAAGATGGATATGGATAGACCGAGATAGTTATAAGTTATCACCAGACTATCAGAGAGAGTAAGTGAGAGATAAGTTGATTGCCAAGAGGAGTAAACAAAGAGAAAGAACATATTTGATCTGACAAATCAATAGAGAGAGTAAAAACATGATTTATGCTTTGGATGATCAAATCCTAGTAATTATTACAATCCTCAAATGTCCTCAATCCATTAAGAACTTGTTTTCATTCTGAGAGCATCTTTGTACAAACAAGAATTAACATGACAACATGGATGACAGCCAAAAATAAAAACGGCTTGATTTCCCAAAAGATTCATCATTAGAACCAAAAGATTTTTGGAAAAAATGATATATAAGCTATTCAATGATTGCAAATAAGGAAATATAGCACTGTTTCATTGAATAATTGTAATAAAATGAGTGAATAAAACTAAGCTTACGCAGATTAGTGTTTTACAGTTAATAGGTGTAAAGACAAGAAAAATATATTCCTCTCATTGACAGAAGCTTCATAAAATCCTTAAATAAAACTGACAGTCCAAGCAATAAGGCTCAGAGCTAATTACTTATGGTAATGAAAACCTTGAATGTAGAATGAATATTTAAGTTTAATTCATTAATGTGATTGCACATCCTCAAGCACACTATTCCTCTTCATCATCATGAGCCTTTTAGCATCCATTGTTGGACATAGACCAATAGACCATAGATTTGCCAGACCTCCCTATCAGGGGCATCACAGAGCCAGTACTTTCTGAATTTGTCTCGCACATCACGTCATCTAACATTCTACTAGCCATAATTTCACATATGATCTCTGGGGATCTATGTTGTGAGTTCAGCAATTGTATAAGATTTTTGCAACATGTCCAGCCCGCTGCCATATTTTCATTTATCGATTCTTATTCCGCTCCTGCTACAATTCATGAAATATCAATACCATTCCAACCCAAATTGGTATGTCTTAATGACATATATTGCACTTACATACTGTTTTGAAAAAAAACATTTTCCCGGGTTTTAGAAGGGGGTTCTTTCTATAATGTTACTATAATACTAAAGCAGACTGTTATTTACCGCCATTTGTACAGTTTCGAAGTATTCTGTTACTTCCTTTGCAGAGGTTGTGGAATTTTTTGCCAGTAATTTTTTGTGCTTTCATTAAGGTTTGGGCTGGACGGGGGTGCTATGCTGCAGCACAATTACACTTGCAGTTCCTTTGGGAAATGCAAACGTTGGTTTTCTTTTTATTCCTGTTGACAGAATAAAGCAATTTCAAAACAAGCTAACATAAGATTTAAATAAGAACAGGAATTGAAAAGAAAAAAAAAAATCACAAAAGAAGTCTTGCTTAAAATCAGTATCAAGAAAATAATCATTTTGTTATGACAAAAAAAGCAAATACTTGTAACATTGGAAAGAAAAGAGAAGACAATCTTATTTAATCTTAAAAGAATTGCCTACCATACTTTGATGGAAGGTGCAAAGCTGTTGAATGGTTACCAACATGGAAAATAGAATCAGCTAACCAGATTGAAACTGCTTGAGTTTAATTCATACTAATGCCCTCAGGAAAGGCATAAATAAACTTCTCCCTTTAGCTAAGGGTATGCAATGTATACTAGAGGAACATATAGTCATCATAATCAGGCCAAATAAAACTATATATATATATATATATATATATATGTGTGTATGTGTGTATATATTTATATTTATTTATATATATTTTATTTATTTATATATATTTTATCAGTGTGTAGATTTTGAGCATTGAAGAGCACGTTAAAAATAATTATTTCTAGTAGATGGCATAGTAACAACTCCTTCCCTTATTTGACCGTGTGTGTGTGTGTTTATATATATATAAGCATAATAAAAAAAATGACAAGATGAAAACCAAATATAAATGCAAATATTTATTTATTTTTGTGGTAATGATATCACCATAAGCAGACTTCATCAGACCAAAAATGGTTGAATATATATATAAACATATATATGATCGATATAGGGAAATGATTGACTGAAATGCCATAAATTCTTGGAAAAAAGATTTTTTTTCTATATTTTCAGTTTTTAAAGCTGTTGTATGTGTGTGAGTTTGTGTATATATATATATATATATATATATATATATATATATATATATATATATATATATATATATATATTGTGGGAATGTACATATTTATATGTATATCAGATGAAAAGATGAATCAAAGTCAAAAAATGAACTTAAATACCAAGAACTAATCAGTTTTCTTCAGGAATTCTTTGTAAATGTCAGTTGTTATAAAAGTGAAAAATGCTACACGATTCATCTCTCTCTCTCTTCATATATATGGTTACCACACTGACCTTAAAGTGAAGCCTCTGTTCTCTTTCAGTCTGAAGAAGGTTAATATTGGCCCCTGGACAATTTTCAACATTCACCAATGTCCTGCTTACTCTTGTTGTCCTGAAGTCCCATTTCCAATCTGTCACGTTGACCTTGTAACAACATTCTACACTTTTTGCCCTCAGCAAGGAACCATTGTGGTCACCAGACTCAGATTAAACATGGTTTCCGATGTTAGTGGTGACCAAGAAGATAGTTTACTAGGGGCTTACTGTCCCCTGCAAAGACCATATAGGGGAGGCTCAAGAAACAGATAAAAAAGTTGATGGCTGAGAGTCGGAAAAAGGGGTGGAAGACCCTTTGCAAGTTTTGATCAGGAGTTCTTGAGAAATCTAATCCATTATGATAAATTGATAACTGACCATTATACAAAGTTGACGTTTATGAGATATAATAATCTGCACCTAAGGCAGTGAAATGTTGAGTTTGAAGTTTTTTTTAAAACCGCGGTTCTTGAGAAATCTGATAGAAATAAATAGAAAATAATAGATTATAGATTGTTTTATCTAAAATCCTAGATCTAAATTTAGATATAATATATCTAAAATGGTAAAACTGAAAGAAGGTACTAAAAGAATTCCAAGCCATAGTTTCGTATAACAGACAAAAAATCATTTTACACGACAATCATGGCAGGATACTCAACACATCATAAATTCTGGCCCCTCTCAAACATGTTCCTTCAGAGACTGTAATATTATAGAGAAGGGTTATTAACATTTAAAGAATGTTTTTGAAAACTGAACTTTTTGTTTTTTGTGTCATAAACACGTTTTAGCCAGGGAAGCCACATTGGGTTGAACTCTGCACTTGTCTGACTTACACATTGTCAGCCTGTTGATATGGGCTGCTTTTTGATTTTTCTCAGTTTTCCACAGCATTCCTTATCTATTATGTATACTTCTTCCCAGAGAAGGAAGTGTTTGCCCTTTTCTCTCTAAATATGGTCAGCCATTCCAGATTTCTCTATCTCTCAGTCATCAAAGGAGATATAGAAAGATCTTTTTTTTCTGTGGCTTTCACTACTCAACAGGGACAAGATATGGAAATCTAAGCCTAACAAAGAAAGAGGAAGAAATTGGCTCTACCTGATCCCTATGTTGTAAGGTTGCAATCATTGGAATACATCTTGTTTACTACCATCATTAGAAAATTCTATTTACCACTATCACATTTGAATATTACACCTGAAGAGGGCCATAGAATAAATCAGCTGAAACTTTATGCTTATTACAAAAATAAGGAGCTCAATCATCTGAAAAACCCTTTGAATGCTCTCTCGGTATGGGCTCTAGCCTTGTAATAATTCCTCATCTTAAAAATTCAGAACAAAAGATAATTCCTTACCATCAGATGTTTTCTTCATTCTTATCTCCTTGGTAATGACATCAAGGAAAATTAGAGGTAGGTAGTACTTAAAAAAAATGGTATCACACAGATGGGTACATGTTAGCAAGGCTTTTGGGATTAGAAAAAAGTTCTTTAGTGCAATTCCTAATTTTTGCTTGAGGCACTGTCGTTGTTTTTAAGCAGTTAGATTTGGCACATTTGATTTGAAAAGGAGCGATTGCTTATTCCCTAGGCAAACTCTAAATCATATTCAAAAGTAAGCTTCATTTGTATAACTGCTAATTAGTCAGCAAGGGGTCTAAGATTGTTATGTGTATGAGAAGAGCTTTCCTATTCCGATAGTTGCAGAAATGAAAGTGCTACAGGGAGAATATCTTGTGAAGCAACATTACTTAGATTAAGAAATAAAGATAGGAGGAGCATTTTTAACAACAAGTAGAAACAGTTACTCAATAGAAACTTTCATGTGACAAGCATCTTTTGGCAGAATACAGTGTTAGGGATGATCAATGGAAAAATCATGTATCAACGAATAAGTTACCTCCCTCCTCTTTTGCTGGATCACCAAAAGTCTGATTTTTCAAAAAAAACTTGTATGAAGATAGCATGGCATAAACTGGGAACCAATTTAGTATAAACTTATATTGTAAATTGAACCCCTCACTAAAACCTTGTTTTGGGGTGAATTTTGAGGAAACAAAAAAAAACATTCTTTCTACATATAATAAAAAAAAGCCCTCTAGCTCTACTGATGAAGCCTTTGCGTGTGATACATACATGCATAGGCAGCAAGCTGGACCAACTCAAAAATTGAGGAAAATTATGGTGACACATTGGTCGATGACTTCTATTTGGTTTTTGTTTATTCAATAATACAATATTGTCCATAAATGAGTGCACATCCACCATTTTTTCTTACAGAAAGTTGATTTTTCTCTAAAACTACCATAGTGGGATTTTATTATTTCTAGGAGAACATTATACAATTAGAATTCACATTACCAGGCATTATTCATGACCAAAATCAATTGTATCGAAACTCTGTTTACAAAAATATGAAGATGTTACCATCTGAAAATGAGTACACCTCTACAAAAAATTTTTATTTCATGTAGTAAGAACATTCTTAAACCATTATTGATCATTTTTTTCTAATAGGGGATTTAAATAATCAAAAAAATATAAATAGAGAATGCAATATTAAAATTAGTTATTATACAATCATACTTTTCAGTGTTTAGATGTTCTGTCCAGTAATAGCTCTGCATGGGAAAGAGCTCTCTTCCAATTGAAGGAATGTGTTTTTATTTCCATAAACAGAACAATGGCTACAAAAATAGCATCAAGACTGAAGTTGAGCAAAGACAATGTTGCCAAAATTGTGCAAAATCACGAGAAAAGTGGAAACGTTGGAGGTGTACAGAATTGACCAGGTCAACCATGCAAGCTGACACCAAAGTCTATTTGTTCTTTCAGGAGATTGGTTAGTAAAGACTTAAAACAATCAGCTGCAGATGTTGCTAATGAGGTCAAAGAAGTGTGTGCCATGAACGTTTCTATTACAGCGATCAAACATACTCTGAACAAGACTGGCTTACATGGCTAATTACTGCATTGTAAAATCAAGAAACAAAACAGGCCTGTTTAGAATTTGTGCGGAAGGATAAACACAACAAATCTAACATTTGGGGACTGCGTACTGTGGTCAGATAGAATGAAAATCAATCATGATGAGGTGTACAAGGAAAAGTGTTTGGTATCAACAATCAAGCATGGCGGTGGAAATGTCATAGTCTGGGGTTGTATGATCTCTAGTGGCACTAGTGATCTACATTTAATCAGCATAATTATGAATGTTGAAGGTCATATTAGTACATTGAGAGAAATCATGCTGCCTCAAATGCATGGAAAGATCTGTTTTTCTACATGACAATGATCCAGTGACCCAAAACACTCCGTTAAAAAACAGCAGTTTCAGCAAAAAACAAATGGTAAAAGTGTTCAATTGGCCAAGCATGTTGCTGAATTTAAATCGAATCCGAAAACTTGCAGGCATCAGCTTAGTGATACTTGCAAGTCTCAAGTCTGGTCGAGACCAGGACTTTCTGACCACTCTCTTAGTAGGATGCAAGTCCACTGAAGGGATACCTCCACCCTACTCAATTAGCAGCACAAGGAAACTTGTCCTAATAGAGATTTCCCCCCCACACTTTCCACACTCCACATACAGCAGACTTTTGTAGAATGTTCTGAAACAAAATATAGAAGAACAACGAACCTTTAACAAGACAGATTTGCATACTGTCAAAACTGAAAAACATTCTAGTGTCTGTTTATGCAAATGTAGACTGCAAGCAGTAATAGAAAATAAAAGCTGTCTCACCAGATATTGATATGAAATAAACTTTTTTAGTAGGGGTGGCAATATATTCATATTTTTGGCATCAAAGTGTCAATGTTGTAAAGATGTGATCCTCAAACCATGCACACCAATAATGAATATACATATGTAAAAGTGTTTAACTGTTCAATATGCAATTCTGCAACCCTGAATTCACAAATAACACAGCAACACTTTGAGATGTAAACAAAAACAATATGTTGGGCAACATAAAATGCTCTTTTTTTTCTCATCTTTATGCTTCCCATTTAATTTTGGGCTACTTATTGTTTTGTACTTTTCTCCTCATTAGAATGGGATGTTGTAGTAGTAGTAGTAGTAGTAGTAATGATAATAATAATAATAATAATAATAATAATAATAATAATAATAATAAAAAAAATAAAAAAAAACAACAACCATGTGGAAAAGTGGTATCAGCACAAGCCAGAGGCAGTTTTGGAGAATGACAACAACAAACTACTCTGGGACTTTGACATCCAAACTGACCACCTCATCCAGGCAAAAAGACCAGACCTAGTAATAGTAGACAAAAAAAGGAAGGCCTGCCAAAATAGTAGACGTTGCTGTGCCTGCAGACCATAGAGTAAAAAAGAAGGAGGGTGAAAAAAGGGAAAAATACCAGGACTTAGCAAGGGAGTTAAGGAAAATGTGGAACATGAAAACCAGGGTAGTACCGATCATAGTGGGCGCACTAGGAAATGTCCCCAAAACGCTGAGGGAGAGACTGGGGGAGATCAGGATTAGGGGAAGGATAGAGACCGTACAGACCACAGCACTACTGGGAACTGCACGGATACTGAGGAAGGTGCTAGAGATATAAGTACTGCAACGAATTGTAGCTCTGTCATGATATGCGAAAGAGAGAGGAGACATTAGCTGAAGACCTGAGGAGACTTATTGTCACTCAGCCTTCAGCGATAACCACTGGGCAACCGGTGTGAAACTGTAAATCGTAGAATTACTGCGACCTATGAGTACTAGGAGAGCTGGAGACTTGCTGTCACTCAAACTCCAGCGGTTACCACCAGGCAACTGGTGTGAGATTCCTAATAATAATAATAATAATGATAATGATGATGATGATGATGATGATGATCATCATCATCATCATCATCATCATCATCATCATCATCAGCAGCAGCAGCAGCAGCAGTCTTTCAATATCCATCATTCGACATAAACCTACCCTAGGATTTGCCAAATCCCTCCATCATGGGGGTCATGGGTCAAATACTTTCAGAATTTGTCTAGTTCGTCTCTCCATCATGTATTCCTCGGGCCCCAATTATTCATGTGATCTCTGCGGATCCATGTTATGAGTTGTGATGTCCAGTAGTTGTCTGCCATTCTTGTAGCATGACCAGCCCACAGCAATTTGAGTTTTCTAATAGATTTTATGATATCACAGACTCCTGTTTTCTCTCTGATACATAGTGCTGTCTTTATTGGACTTTAAATTTAATTTATTTCCTCTTTACAGCTAGTTTACTAGATAAGTCAAATATATTTCTCAGTCAAGGTGGGGTAAGAGGTTGTCATCTCTCATCAAATTTGTTTAATTTTAGTAATGCATGAAATTTTTTGAGTTCAGCTCAATTGACTGAAATATTGGTACAAAATCCTTCATGATACATACAAAGAAATATAGCATCTAGTAGTTTCTATAATTTTGAAGCATAGTTTTCTGAACGTTCCATCTAGAATGCAGCCATCATTTTTTACTTGATCCCTAGTGCACTATAAAGTTAAACAGTTTGAGATTCTTTGCCATAGAGTTTGATCATAAATAATGCCTGATAATATCCATGTAGATTGTGTAATGTTCCACTTGAAGCTGGAGGAAGTACACCACAACTTCTACCTAGGACAGCAAGTCTCCATGAAGTCATTAGAAGAAGAAATAAAGTGAAGAATCAAACTAGGTTGGCAAGTTCAACTTTCAAAAGCACACAAATTCCACTAGTCCTAAAAAGAAGGGTATACAACCAATGTATCCTACCAATAGTCACCTGTGGAGCTGAAACATGGAAACTTACCCCTAAGACTGACCCTCAAACTGAGAATCATGCAACGTGCACATGAGAGAATCATGCTCAAACTCACATAGAGATATCATAAGACAGCACAGTATATCATAGAAACAGAAAACTCAAATGGCAGTGGGCTGGCATGTTGCAAGAATGTCAGGCAATTGCTGGGAATCACAATCACAACTTGGTTCCCCAAAAATCATATGAAATATTGTGGCTGATAGAAAATAAGATGGCTCAGCAATGTCCATGATAGAGAGATCTAGTGAATCATGGGGAAGGTCTATATCTAACAACAGATGCTTAAAAGGTTGATGATGATAAGTGTTTGACTCGAAATAATAAAATCCTGCTATGTTAATGGTAGGGGTGAACATATTGGTAATATTTTACATTAAAGAAAAAAAGGCAGAAATGCTGACGTACAAATATTCAGTAGATTGTGTGTCATACAAGATTGCAACAGAATTTTAATTAGAATTGTTAAAAATGTTTGTTGTATCCGCTCAGGAAATTTTCAATGGTATTTGTTGTTAAGATAAGTTCTTATGAAGTGGGATAAGAGGTTTTAGGAGTTGCCTCACTGGAGTACTCTTTAGCACGAATAAAGTTCTCTCAGGTGTAAGTAATGATGAGATTTGTTGAGTGGTTAGATAGAAATAACAACATGCTCTCCAGAACGAGATACATGTTTACTGGTGAATAGGCCTTCTGGTTGTCTTTTATTGAACAGAGATGGCTCATCAGAGGATATGTTCAAAATGTACGTTGGTGGTTTTTCATTGGCTGAAAAATGCTGAATTGTATTTTGGCAATGATTTTCGGGTGCTGTTGGAATGGACTGTTTTGATCCCCTTTGGGAAACAAAACTAATTTTGTCATTCGATTTCCTGTCCTTGTGGAATAAACATGAATGCTGTAGATTCTTCAAAGAAAAAGAAAGACAAAGGCCTCAGGTAATTTCTGTTTACAGCTTTAAGATTGTGACATTACATAAAGGTTTCTTGGATTGGCACATTTTATTGCATTTGTACAGTGTAGTAGAAGTCAGTAATTTCTCAGGAAAAAGTTTGTATGAGGTGCTATCTAAAAGGATTGAAGAAATTGAATAGTGTACGCAAACTAAACGTGGTACAGATTCTGGGACACCAATTTTTGTGAGAAGTATTTCAACACCTAGTTTTTACCATATCCCTACAAGTACTACTTTGAAAGAAATAGTGGAAAATAGGTGTTAATATAGGAAGTAATTTTTTTCATGGTAAAATTACTTGAAGTTTTGATCAATAAAGATTAGTAAATACTTATGATATATATATATATATATATAAATTGACTAACAATGGGAAAAAAATTTTCAAATAATCCATTCAACTGACAAGTTTCAACTACCATCATCATCAAAGTTTGAATTTGAATGAAACAGTTTCTTCCTATGCATATTGCAATGTGATAACATTTTTTTCTTTTTCAAGATTTTTTAAAATATCATCAGAATATTTGGCGTCCAATCTCACACCGTGCTATGTTATCAGGCGACATAATGAATTGGAAGAAAGCATTTCTTTTAGATTCCTAACTTTGATAACAAAGATAGTCAAAACTAGTCCACAGAATAGATTATTTGAAAAATATTTTCCCATTGTTATTTAATTCATATATATTTGTCAGATATCATATCAATCCACACGCACATATATATATATATATATATATATATATATATATATATATATGTGTGTGCTACTGAAAAGTTCAGGGAATATATGGGAGGAAATGGCTTCTCCAGAGATAGAGAATTTGATAGAAAGTCAGGTTCTTTACTGCATCGAGGAGTGATTTTTAGAGATGTGGAAAATGTCCATTGAGAAAAGAGAAAAGCTGGGTATCTTGCCAAATGAGCAGATTAATCAATTCCCTTAACTCTTGGGTATTACCTCCAATATAAAAGAATCATTCTATAATCTGGAAATCTCACCTTAGAAATTCAGGTAAGAAGGTTGATGAAGGATGCAGTCACTTAATTATTGGTAATAAAACAACAAAGTCACTTCGTGGTTAGTCACTTAATAGAAACTATCATGTGACCAATGTCATTTGGCTGCATGCCATGTTGGGGTGATCAATTAAGAAAATTGGCAAAATGGGGTATCAATCAATAAGTTATTTTTCTCATCTTTTGTTGGACAGTGATCACTAATGTAGTCTGAATTTTCACAAAACAAATGTGGACACAAACTAAGGGATTAATTTAGCATAAACTTGAATTACAGACTGAAACCTCCACTAAAACCTATTGTGGAGAAATATCTAATAAACAAAAACAAATAAAGCACTCTTACTAGATACAATAAGGAGTAAATATTGAAATTTTCAGCCCTCCAGTTCCATCGTGATATATACAGACTAACAGAGAGAAAATATTGACAGTTTTGGTTGACGGATTCTAATAAGGAAACTGGTATGAAATAATCCTTGTATAAGAATGAAAACACCTCCCATTGAAAACATGGACAGGAATTCTAAACTATTTCCCCACAAGTTTTTCTTTTAATTCAACCAAAAAATAAATGAAATGACTATGCCTATTTTTGGATAGTCACGGTCTAAATAAAATGAAAACCATCACGTGGCCCCCTTTTTTCAAAATCCTTTTTATCACTCCTTCCCCTAATTGCACTCATGAGTAGCTGACCGTATCAGGTAAATGTAAGGAATATAAGCAAGCATCAGAAAGAGAATCAGGAAATTCTGTACCATTTGGATGTAATCATAGAAAGTCACGAAGCATGGCAATTTCCTAACAAATAAATACAGAAAAGTCTTTGAGCTATATTAACCAATATTCAGTGCATTCCTGGGTTCAGGTTTATACATAAGAAATATATTAATGACACCGAAAGAGGAATTCAAGCAAATATGTTCTAAAATTATGGATTATTTATAAATATACATGGAGAGAAAGTACTTCTGTGTTTATAATATACAGTGGATTCCAGTCAAATGGAACATTGGTAACAAAAATTGCTGCTTAGTAGGACTACTTATGCATGAATAAGATCAAACAAGCCAAGCATGTAATATTTGGTCTTTTTTGTGCAAGGCCATCGAAAAGGAATGCCTGCTGGTAGGGACCAAAATTTATGGCCCCTATATATTCTGTTTATGTGGAATCCACATTACATGTTTAAGACACAAATCATTGTATTATAATTAGCAAGCTCACCTTACAGACAAAGTCACTCTGAAGAGAATTCACCTTTCACTGAATGCCATATAACTGTTTAAATCTTAGGAAATTACAATTGAATCCCTCACTGTTGTTGAGTGGTTACCAAGCTCATCTTGCAGACTAATTCATTCAAGTAGTGAGTTTAGTCCTCACTGGGTGCACTATCAGTGTAGCTTTGTGCAAAGCTAAGGAAATACATATTAGGGTACCTCACCATCTAATTTAGCAATATTGTGAATCCAATCTTCATTGTACTTTTGGTGAAGGTGCTGAAACCTATGTACGATAATATTGATCAGGGATCAATTTTCCTGAAAGCATACTGAAAATGTGATTGATCCATACAGTCATGAAGCATTAAAAAATCTTACATGGTAAGGTGACTTGTTACTGTAGAGTCAGTTTGTTTTTAGAAGAAGAGCTATACAAACTTTGGGCAGGTAGGTAATAATAAGCATATTAATTTATAGAGGGAACTAATCTCAATTTTTTTATGAATTTCATTATTTCAAACTCTAGAGTTGACTTTGTTTTTATAGAGTAACAATATTATCTTAATAAAATCCTATATGTCATACACACAAAAACTGACGACAAGTCAAACAATAACAAAAATGGCAGGTTTTTTCAATATGATAGAGAGAAAAGAATAGAATATATTTTATTTCACAAAACAAAAAATAACTAATTGATTTTTGCGTATACATTCCCAAGTAAGAAAACCGACAGAATTAAGAAAAAGATTATTAATTTTAAAATAGTGTTCTTAGCAGTATTTTGTTTGTTTCAAAGTTTAAAGGTGTTTTATTTTATTTTTGTTAAAGCTAAATTTCTTGATAATAAAGGAATTGACATGGGATACCTAGTTTTAGAATAAAAGAAGAAATGAATTCTGTTTCGTTTACTCTTCATATTTTAATGAAGCAAGCGATTTTGACCTTAGCGCAGTCACGCTTGTCTGTTCTTGCATGCATAAATACTATACAATGACATAAGGTCAAAAGTTTGAAAATCAATCAGGTCACTATTCATGAACTTTTATATGAAGCTTTTTGAAGAATTTTGATACAAACTATATTTTTTTCTAGGCAATTTTTAATAGAAATTTTTTCTATTTAAAGCCATTAAGATTCAAATGTTTTTTTCTGATATTAAGAACAAAAAAAAATCAGTAACTTTTAGCCAGGGACAAGGATATTATAAAATGTTTTAAATTGTAGATTGAACCGAAGGAAACTAAGCCTGAAAGGTTAATGATAATCACGGAAACTTTTTCATACTAAACAATTCTATTTCGACCAATAATATCAGCCAAAACAAAATAAAGAATTATATCCAAATACACTTGTCTTATTAGGTTTCTTTTTTTTTCTAATTTGGGAAGTGACATCTCGTTCATATAATTTCTTAAATTAGACTCTCCCGGAAAAAGCTTATGAATGTCTGCTGGCAACCACTCTGAGGGGGGAATTTTTGTCACCGGAAAATGTCCTAAGTATATCCAGGAAGTATTTTTGTAGCCAGACATACTGGCACCTTGTCAAACAAACGTATAATTCAATCCTGTGGTGAAAGAACTCCAAAGATCACGTTGAAAGTGAGAGAGTTTCGTGGCTTCCAGAAACAGAAGAGGACAGTGTATCTATTTAAAAACACTGACGTCCTCATTCGACAGTCATCCCAATTAGCCATTTGTATTTATCCTAGGTTGCATCTGGATTCAATGGACAATGATATGTCCCCAAGGCTAAATTTCAAATCACTTTGCATTGCAGTCCGACACGCTGGGGCCCAGTGACTCCATTTGTTATTTGATACTCTAGATATGATACTTCTTGACCCTTCAACATTTGATCTAAGTCAGTAGCTTATGAGAAACTAACAGTGTTGGTTCTGTCTACAAATCCTATCCATCTTGGCAATATTTTGGTTTTATAAGAGGCACGCAGCATCTCTAGGGAATTTAATGCTTTTTCTCATAAGGAATATCTACGATTTATTCACAGACCATTCGTAGAATGTTGCCACCCACATAACCCTAATGGTCAAGTTGCATTGATCAAAGAATGTTTCTGATGTCCATATATCCTAGAGAAGGAATTCAGGGCCGAGTCATATTGATAATATTTGTCTTATTGGATATTTTCTTTGCAAATTCTTCACTCATGTCTACCTTGAACTGAGAAGTCACACACTTTTGGGTCACAAAATATTTTTAATCCTGAAAACATTTTATTAATATAGATATACTACATTTCACACCGTGGAACTCACACCTTGAGAGATACTCATTGTTGCTCGGCTAGAAATACAAACTTCAAATATGAGAATATAGGAAAGTAAATGATATTTTATAGAGATTTCATAAAATCAAATAAGGGGGCTTGGGACAGGTGGAAAAAGATGGGCCTACACACACACACACACACACACACACACACACACACACACACACACACACACACACACACACACAGCCCTGTGTGCACCCTTGAACAGGCCTGTATAGCCCCTCCTAAAAATTTCAAAAATTTTTTTTCTCATAGCCAGCCTGATCAACTTGTAAACTGAAGAAACTTGTCGACAATTTTGTTTGATGGTTTCTGACATTTGCTATCTTTATAGTAACATATCTATTGATATCGAAGCCATACATGCCATATTCTTTGGTTGTATAATTGTCCGTATGGTCAGAGTCCTGTTACATCCTAAGAGTTATAATGGACTGGCCCATGTAAAATACATCAAGAGAGCTAATAAAACAATAAAAGGGTTGTAAAATGTGATAGGCTGTTGCAAAAACAATCAAGAATATGACACAGATACCCTGGTCCTTTGAAACTAAAAGAAAAGAAAAAAGAGTAAGTGCAGACATGCTTTTTAAGAAAGGCCAGATTTATCAAATGCTCCAAAGTGCAGATCCATTCATAGATAACATCATCATTTTTCAAGGGATGCTGGTATGTAAATATAAAAGTGCCAATAGAAACTAATTGATTTTAGATCAGTAGGTTTCATTGACTTGGTTATTCGTTGCTGTATCAGTCAATTTTATTGATACAAATATAACGTTGATCAACATTCGAGTTGGTTTTCATGTTATTTGATAAAATTGGCAATATAAACTTATTGATCCTAAATCAATAAGTTCCATTGACACAGAGAAATGCTTGATCTGAAATTATCACTAACAACCTAAATGATCCCTTTTACAATTGATCTCTTGTTAAAGGAAATCTATGAGACAAAATTATAGAACTTGCATCAACATGAAATCACAACCTCTGAACACATCCTTCTGATATTCCAATCACTGAACCAGCTGAGATCAAATAAAACCAGGTCTGGTTAATTACTTAATAGAAACTGTTATGTGACCATTGCCTTCTGGCAGCATACTGTCTTGAGGGTAATCAATTAAAATATTGGGAAAAAAGGGGTGATCTGTGGATAAGTTACTTTTCTAACATTCTGTCGGGCAGCTATAAGTCTTTTTTTTTTTCAAAAAATAAACATGAATGCTGCTGGACACAAACTAAGGGATCAGTTTGGCATTACCTTACATTGCAAAGTGAACCTCCCTCTGAATTCTCAAGATAGAGAGTAAATGTTTGAATTTTCATCTCTCTTGCTCCATTAGTGTAGCCTGTATATGTGATGCATAATAAACATGAATGCTGCTGGACACAAACTAAGGGATCAGTTTGGGATTACCTCACATTGCAAAGTGAACCTCCCTCTGAATTCTCAAGATAGAGAGTAAATGTTTGAATTTTCATCTCTCTTGCTCCATTAGTGTAGCCTGTATATGTGATGCATAGCCAGCCAGACCAACTTGAAAACTGAAGAAACCTATTTTGACAATTTTGGTAGACGGTCTCTAATAATTGTACAAGGAAAATAATGAGAAGAAAACTTAGATGACTTTATTGTTACAGTTTTTTTTGCTCTCTTTCTTCTACCTCTTACTATATGGAAGCTTTTAGCGTTTATATCAAAAATAAAAACGAGTAAATAACCGAGAGGAAAGTGTTGCCGATCTGGTCACTGTGATCAAAAGGCTCAACGGTAAAAAAAAAAAAACACGATCACTCAATAATGTTTTTTTAAAAAAGACGCAATAAACACAACAAGAGAAAAATAAGCAAACATGGAGGCGATCAATTTTTCCCAACAAGAGTCGATCAGGATACTTTCCCAGCGTTGATCGATAAATCTTTTGTGTTTTATTTTTGATAAAAAAAAAGGCCTTAAAAAAAAGTAAAATCCGTAGTGAATTAGAGTGCAGGACTTGATTGTGGCAAAGTTGATAGGGACACTTGTTCCCTTGCATGAGGGTGTGAATAGCTGCACAGAAATGGCCATTGTGTTGGGGACACAAAATAGCTTGTGGGCTTCGACAAAAAAAGAAAGATGGAAGGAAAAGGGAGAAATTTGATGGAGAAAAGAGAGAAGGTGAAAGAGATAAGAGAAAGGGGCATTGGAACAGATAAGGGGATGAATGAATTTACTGCTCTCTCTCTCTCTCTTCCATATCATCATCATCATCATCATCATCATCAGCCATTATGTCCACTGGACAAAGGCCTTTCCCATCTACTTCCATGACAACTATGATTGTGCTGCCCTATACCATGTCTTACCAGCAAAATTTTACAACTAATCCCTCCATTTTCTAGTTGGTCTTTCCCTACTGTATTTACTGTTTGGTCTTTTCTGACTGCATTTCCCATGGATACCAATCGGCTAACCTTTTGCTCCATCTAATGTCCTTTATGTGCATATGTGTATGTATATATATGGAAGAAGGTGAGTGAAGCAAATACAGTTATCCCTTGTCATCAGCTGAGATAGGGATGCCAATGAGATGCTAATAACCATGAAAAAAGAAAAGAAAAGAGCGTAATTATGTGCTACTGTACCTGACTAAATGTATATTATGTAATTGAACAAAAATTTTTTTTAGAATTCCTGAAAAACAGTCTCATCTGAAGTAGCAGAAATTCATTGATAAGTGAAACTCTGTTGTTTTTATCTGATTTCCGAAGAATCCAAGAAGCACAAACTTTGATAATTTAATGACAAAATTTCGACAAACTATACAAAAAAAAATTTCAGATTTTTTCTTTGTGAAAACAAAAAGTGTATACTGTATTGTAATGGAAAAAAAAGCAACAAAAAACTTGAAACACAAAATATTGCTATTTTTTTGCAATTCTTATTTCCCTATTCATTGCCAATTTAGGTTAAGATTTTAAAAATTCTAAAGGGTAAAAGATTCTTGAGTGTTAGCAAGTTTTCATCCACTGTTGTCTTTGGGTCTATGTATTCTAAGGAAATAATTTCTAGTTGATAATTTAATACAATCTTTCTTCTTAATGATAACTCAAAGATTATTACCATAAAATAAAGTACATTTTCATCAACACTATTCCATTTAATGTCAAAAGTCTGTTGTAGTTGCTACATTATAAATACATATGCATTTACGATTTCTTATAGTTTTTACATTTTGTTCATACTATAGAGTGTATTTTCTATGAATCTGTTTTTTCACTCTATGCCCCAAAACTCCCCCAAATATTTTCTTTGGATTATTTATGAATGAATCACAGATTATTGAAACCATGAACAGAAAACCAGCTAATGACATGGGGTATCTGAACATGAAAATATGGTAAATGAAAAGAAAGAAGTCAATGGTGACTTGGATAAACTTATTCATATATGTTGTTTGTTTGTGAGTGAGTGATTATTTTGCATGATATCGCATCAAAATTGTATGGAAAAATTTGTTTTTTTTTGTCTCTGCATTTTGTTTACTCTAAAAGTTGAGCAAAATAATCTTTTTGGTGTCTGGGTCCAAGTTCCCACTCAGTCTAACTGATCCTGCCATGTAGAAAAACATCACCTTTTCTCATCTTTAACACCTCAATATTCTCCGAGCTATAAATAAATAGAAGTTAAAAAACATGGCCGACCGAGTAATAGAATTTTGGACATGAAATGTAGTTTAGAGCCAGGACTATTTATGAATATGAAATTCAAGTATTCGTTGTGCCACTGCTAAGTTCTGCCTTGACCCATAATGGAAGAATATTGAACTTATAATTCTATTTGCCAAGCTTTGATTTCATTTGCCAAACCAATTTTTTTTTTATCACCTCTTGTTCTCCATATAAAACAAAACTGGACAATAACAAAATTTATCTAATATTTAGCAAACACCATTTTCTCAATTCTTGACAACTTTTTAACCCCAACACAACTGAATTTCTAGAGTGTAAATTTGCCCATATTAATAATATTAATTAGAATCTGTCAACTGAAAGTGTCAAAAAAAACGTCAACCAAGGTTTCATTTAGATTGGTCTTATTGGCTGGCTATGTATAGATAAGGCATACAGACCACATCAATGGAGCTAGAGGGATGAAAATTCAAACAACTCTTTATCATATCTAGAAAAAAGTTTTTTTTTCATTTTTTGTAATTTCTTCCCCAAAATAGGTTTTTTATTGGAGTGTCAATTTGCAATGTAAATTTATGCTAAATTGATTACTTAGTTTGTATCAAGCTGCATTTGCATTTGTTTTTTAAAAATCAGTTGTTTTTAGTGATCCCTGCCCTACAAAAGACGAGAGAAATAGTTATTCCATTGATGACCACATTTTCAAATTTTTCAGTTGATCACTCCAAACACAGCATTCTCCCACAAGACGTTTGTAATGTGACAGTTTCCGTTGAGGGTCCTGTTTCTTAATTATCTTCTACTCTTTTTACTTCCATTCTATTTTTTGCTGGTTTCTATCGCACTCTCGGGTTGGATTATACATTCCACATCCCTCAAGTAAACAGCATGGATTTACTTTCCAAGCACTGTATTCAGTACATGAGAAAGTTCTCTCTTTTAATATCTAACATCTAGTTTGATTCTACGAGAAAGATATGAGGCAAAAAGGAAAACAAGAACAAAATTAATGCAAAGAATTACAAATTTTTATTAAACCAAAGTTCCAGTCGGTAATCAAAATGTCCAACTTCACCCTGGGATAGAAGTGTAGGAAGAGTGTATCAACTTCCTTTCATGGTATCTGAAATAAAATCTCAGAGAAGATTTTAAAAAAGGATTTATTGCTTTGATTTGGGGGCAATAACATTCAGCTAATGCTTTGATTGTGAACAAAGCCAACTCACCAGAGAATTTGGGTTAATGCAGTATACTAGAAAAGCCAATATTTATGTTAGTTGGTGCACTTTTAGATAGATTCCATTAGATATGAAAATAAATGACTTCTCTTTTAGTTTGATTCTTATATGCAGCTGATAGATGATAACCTCCAGTTGTCGACACTCAAGGAACAAAATGGTTGTATATCTAGAGATAAAGATATTTTCCTAACTTTATTATCGATTGAGATTTTTAATACAGGCTTCTCCCACTATCTGGAAGTAGAGCATTCATATAAAAACCTTTCCAAAGCCAAAATAACGGAAAACAAAGAAGCAGTTATCAGTAACTATCAGGGATATTCAGTGGAAAAATAACTTAAAATATAACCAAACAGGGAAAATATGTTCTTTGATGTATTTCTTTGTACACAACACAACCAATGAAAAAACAATTATTTAGATTATGTACACATGAAAAAGTAGCTGTGACGGAAGAAATATTCTGATGCACAAAAAAGAACAAATAAGTGTTGCAGCTTAGCCTGACACAAATTCTGGATACACTACAGAAGTGTTTCTCTCATTGGGTGCCAGTATGAAAAGGTTGATTAGGGATCCAACCCTAGAATAACCAATATAGAGCTGTCTATTAGAGAGGGATGGAGAAGTTAAGTCGGGGCCAGCAAACTTGAGAGATTGTCCGCCATATAAAGATGTATCCCTATGCAAACTGTCTGCATCCTAGGTGCAATATTATGACTAACAAGTAAGAAAATTGGCTTGAATTGACCAAAAATAACTACATGTGACCTCAAATGAGTTCTAAAGTCAATATACCATTGCCTTTGACCTTTGCCAAGAAAGGATTTATCCCTTTATCGAATTTCAGGAACATAAGTGCAAAATTATTGACCACAAATCTGAAAATTGGCTATAAATGACCTTCGGTGACCTCAGTGGTCAGCTCTACAATACATATGACCTTCACCATGGAAAGATGTATCTATATGCCCAATCTCAGTTTTATAGGTGCTAAACTGTGGTGCAAAATCTTTTTTTAGAATGATTAGAAATGATCTCTGGTGACCATGTATAACTTTAGAAGTCTGCATCACATAAATTGTGATCTTTGCCTTGAGAAGATATACCCATATGCTAAATTTCAGCATCCTTGGGGCAAATTTGTGGCCAATAACTCTGACGATTGGCTAGAAATGACCTCAGTGGCCCCAAATTACCACTGAGGTCAACCTCACATAGCCTATGTTTCAAGTTGATCTTTCCTCAGTCTACATTCAAAATATTAGATTGATAGGCCTTGTACCTTTTGTGGAGAAGAAAAACACAAATAAACAAAGAAAAGGCTTGAATAGATTTATGTGAGGAAATTTTTAGAGCAGTTACAGAACATAAAAATGTTTATGATTGTCTGAGTCTCGGAGGATTGGAGTGGTGGGAGGTTCAGGGAGTGGATGAAGAGTAGGAGGGAAAGAGGGTGTGTGCTGTCTTTATAACAGTCACAACAAAGCAAAAGCTAAATACTATTTTTGCTTTTTGCCTTTCTCTCATTAAAGCAAAAATATGGAGTAAAGCAAACTCACCATTGTTGAAGGTCTGAGAATGCACAAAAATTATCCCTATATAAATCAATTGTAACTGTTTCTTTGCTTCACACCATTTCTGCTTCTGAAAAGTTTTTACAGGAATATTGTACATTTGGATAGTAGGTAAGACCTGTGCCTACATATAGCTAATATATTTATATATACCTATGTATATATACACATATGTATATATGTATATATATATATGTTGTGAAGAAAGTTTACAATTATGAAAAGAAAAGATATGAAACTGATTTGCACCTCTCAAATTTGTTTTTGGTTGTAATAGCTAATGTTTCATGTGAAATTCCCCAGAAACTTCTGGCAGAAAATTGAGTGAAAAAACAATGGTAAGTCTACATTGAGCAAATTAAAGTTGCAATGTGATACCTTTGATGTCTCTATATAAACCATTAAAGATGGAATTTTTAGGTAAAGTCAATTGCTGGTGACACACATTTTAGTGGAGAGGATTTTGATAATCATATGGTTAACCAAGTAATCTAAGAGTTCAAGCAGAAACACAAAGAAGACCTTGCTCAAAACAAACGTGACATTCGATTATTGAAAACTACTTCCAAGCATGCCGAAAGTATCTGAAAAATAATACCACATTGCAACTCAACTTTGCTTGATGTAGACTTACCATCGTTTTCTCATACCATTCTTGGCCAGAAACTCTGAAGGAGTCTAAATTTCGGACAAAATGTTAGCTATCATAACCAATAGAGGATTTGAGATGTACTGATCAGCCGCAAGGCTCTTCTTTTCCAAATTGTCAACTTTCTTCACATCATCTTGTTGGATCCATATCCATTTTTCTCTCTTGCACACACACATATATATATGGCTATATATTTATTTTCATGCATACAGATATAAATGTGTACATATATACAAATATTGCATATATACACACATGTATATAAATATATATATCGAGAGAGAGTGAGAGCAACTAATATGCATATATATACATACGTGCCACTAGCAATTTACTTACATGAATATATTTATACATTTCCGCTGAAACTCAATACATGTCAGTAAGTGAAAGCATTAAAGGCAAAAAAAGAACAAGAATAAAGGATAAAAAAAGAGGGGAAAATGGTCCCTGGTTCATTGATTTGTCCAAAGAATTGGCACTGCATCAAATAGATAAACCAGGAAATCTTGAATAAAGAATGAGGAAACGAGGACTGTGTACCAAAAGATTCACACCATAAACCTTGGATTTCAAGGATTGGAATAGGAAGAGAGAAAAAAGAATGAAAGAATTAAAGAAAGAGGAAAAAGAAAGGAAGAGAGTTGAAAAGTTGAAGGAGAGAAGGAGACAAAGGAAAAAAATTACAAGAAAAAGAACAAACTCTGTTCAAAAACTATGACTTATATATGATTGTTTGTCTCATTTGACAACATTTATTTCTATAATAAAACTATTTCTGTCCAAATTAATCCCCATTAAAACGAATAATCATTGCATGAAAAAAATGAAGAATACCATCCAAAATACCATATAATTCATTGTGAAATGAAAAAGTTTTTAATATTCATATTTCAACTCCAAATTCTCATCTTGTTTATTCACATTCTATATCTTAATAGCATAATTGTTGTGTTGAAAGAAACAAATAGAACAGATATAGACTGTGAATAAACAAGATGAGAATTTGAAATTAAAACAGGTATTTGGGCCTTTGCATTTTCGGTGATTTTAAGCTCAATGGTAAGAGCAATGCTACATATATATGTGTAAACACTATATCTTTTTCTCTTTCTTTCTCATTTTCTTCATCTCGAGAATTGATTTTTAAAGAAAAGTAATTAAACGACATGGAAAAAATATTCTTCTTTCTTTGCCCACTCTCTATATTGTATCTTTTAATGCTTTCTCTCTCTCATTATACCCCCTCTTATCAAAATGACAGCTCTCTTCCTTTGTTAGAAATACTATCTTTCTCTCTTTGACCACTCTCTTCTCGAATAAACTACATAGTTATAAATACTGTTAACCCATTTGAATCTGGTATTAACATGAAATTTCCCATTCTTAGAAGAGTCCATATTGCAGTTAACAAGAAATACAGAAAAAAAATTTAGATGTAAGACGGTATTTAGTAACCTGTTTGGTGGTCAGAAGTTCAATCCTTGGGTTGGGTAGTAGGAAAATGGCTCAGGATCAAACAAGTGATGTTGCAAGGAGAGAAAAATTGATATGAGATATCCTCCGGCATGGACATCCAAACGAGGATGATTTACCCCCAAGGATTACATAAAGAATTTGGTTTGAAAATCCCAGGCTAATCGACTACGAAAGACTCCTGAGGGTGCAACAGCCAAGATGCGATGACTATAACAAGACAAGGAAACTAGTCTGAATAAAGCAGTGAAGAGAGAGAAAGGAAGTTTAAAAGGATGAGAGAAGGAGCAATGATGAAGGATAGAAAGAGGAAGAATAAAGAGAGGAAAGAGAAAGGGTGAGAAAGAGAAAGAAAGAGAGTGAGAATAAAAGGAAAGAACAAAGGCCAAATAAGATAAAGAACAAAAGGCAGAGAGAAGGATTAAAGAAAAAAAAATGTAAATGAAGGGGAATTTATCTACTATCACCATGAAGGCAGAATATGAAACAAAGTCAAGTTCAATGTGGGGACCCTTATGGGTAAATGTAGTTAGTGCTAGATTTGAAGTGTATTGACCGTCTCTATTCAGTGAATAAACTCAAAGATAAAACGTCAGATCAGTCACTCAAGAGAAACCATTACGAGACCAACATATTTTGGCAGCATGTCAATGGGAAAATCTAAAAAAAAAGGGGTGATCAATGAATAAGTTTTTTCTCTCGCCCTTTCTTGTACAGTGATCTCTAAAAAACAGTCAGAGCTTTTAAAAAGCAAGTGTGAATGCTGCTGAACACAAACTAAGAGCTCCCTTGGTGTAGCCTGTACGTAACATACATAGCAAGTCAGTCAGTCAGGCCAACTTAAAAACTGAAGGAACCTATGTTGACAGTTTTGGATGATGGTTTCTAGCAACACAATATAAAATATCACTCCCAATGGCATTTGTCTTCCACCAAAAAGCCTTTGATTCTGTGGAAATTCCCATAGTCACCAAAGCAATTAAACATCAAGGCACAGACCCTGTTTAGGTCAGAGTTTTACAACAAATGCAGCAGCTACTCCATCAGTCTACTTAAAGACTCAAAGCCATTCCATCTAGAAAAGAGAGTGAGACTAGGTGACACCAGCACATCAAACTATTTACAGCTTGTATCAAAATGGTCTTGCAAAACTTTTGATAGATAGGGGAATTAGAATTGGTATTTGCCATCATCTATTTTGCAGAAAACTTTCAAGATCTCCAAACAATGCCAAATGAGCTGAACAAAGAAAGCAAGAAATTCGGTCTTCACAAGAACGTCAATAAAACCAAGATCATGTTCAATGAATATGTCAAAGACAGAGACACAACAAACGAATTCAAAAACATAGAACTGGAGAATATACATCACTACATCTACCCGGGACAACAAATCTCCATGGAATCTTCAGAAGAATAAGATATCAAACAAAGTATCACCCTAGGGTGGCAAGCTTTTGGTAGAGTGAGTTCAGTCTTCAAGAACAAAAGTACCCCATTAGTGTCAAAAAGAAGAGTCCACAACTGATGCATCCTCCCAATGCATAACATTATCCAGAGCTAAAATATGGGAATAACCAAGAAATTGGCTCTCAAACAAGACAGCACAATATATTAGTGAGCAAACTAGTGTCAGAAGTATTCTAGAAGTTATAAGCAAACTAAAGTGGCAATGGGCAGGCCATGTTGTGAGAATATCAGACAACTACTGGACAGCGCGACTCACAATGTGGATCCTTGAGGTCATAAGCAAAAAAATGACTGGTAGGTAATGAGATGGCATGATGATCTAGATAAATTCAGAGTGTTATGGCACCAACAGGAGTGGAAAAAAACATGCAGACCTTGGGGGAGACCTATGCACAACGATGGACTTCAAATGGCTGATTAGTGGTAGTAAATAAAAAAGAAATCAAAAGAAAGGTAGAGAGCATAGAAAGAATAGGAAAAAAGAATGGTGAGAAAAAAACTGGAAAATAAACAATGATTCCATGATTAACCATTATTATTTTTTATTAATTAACAAGTACACAGACAATGCTTCAGCAAATGAAAATTCAAAATAAAAATAAAGAATAAGTTTATATGATGAGCTTCTGCCAACCATCAAGTTCTCATAGCTCAATTGGTTATAGTTGCTACCATTGTAAGATAGGCTTTCTGATGCAGTATGGATGTCAATTCGATTCTCATCGAGAGTTTAGTCTTTATTAATGATGAACGCTGTTTTTTAATGGCCTTATCCTGACAGACAACTGAAATTGAGATGAAAGAAATACTTGTCAAAGATTAATACCGGTTGACAAATCTTCATCTAAAAATTTCAAGTCAATAATACCATGGGTTGTTCGGAAAACGTTGGAAGATTTGACAATCCGAAAAAGAATCAAAACTATCCAAAACGACAGCATTACTAAAAATCAACTGACGCACTGAAGAAACTTGTTTTCACTTGATCTCTACTGAAAGCTATCAGAAACTACTGGCTCGTAAATTCAACTGGGATATAAAAAGATACAATAAATACAAGAAGGGGAAAAGATAAAAAGCCTATTCGCTTATTTCGTACAAACATCAATTAGTGATTCAATTCACGGACGCCTGACTGACTCCATTTCTTCCGTCTGCATCTTATGGTTGTTTTACACTCTTTCTTTACCTTTCAATTGAAACAACTTTCTAGACGTTTCCACACTTACCTGTCTCTCTTTAAGTCTTTTTCGGTCTTCTTTTCATCTTCTGACTTTCTCCCTAATTCCCCTTCCCAAGTATTTGATTATACAGTTTCGTAATTTCTCAACCAACCTTTGCCCGCTTAGAAAGAAACAAAAAAAAATTCGGACATCTTTTGTTCATTGATTTTTCTTTAATTTCTATTTTGTCATTTTATTTCACCATTTACCATACTCTTTCTGTCTTTCATTCATTTCCCTTCTTTTTTATTCTACGTCCTCTTCACCCCAATCGTTTACTTATCTCACTTTTACTCTCTTTCATTCATATCCTTTTCTTTCTTCCTTCGTTCCGTTTACTCCTCGTCCTTCATTTCTCTTTCATTCTTTGTTTCATCTCCTTTTCTTTCTTCTTTGTTTTCATCAAACCATTTCTCACCTTTTTTTCTTTCATTCCCCCCTTCATTTATTTTCCTCTGCCTTTCTTTCTCTCAATAATCAGTTCCATACTTTTTCTTTCATTTCTTTTTCACCTTTTTTCTTATCTGTTTAAAAATCTTTTTTCTCTCTTTCCCGAATGTTTACTTCATATTGTTTACCAATTCTTTTGTCCTTTGGGCGACTGCGTTTCCCATGATACTAAAATATCTATTTCATATATCAGTCACTGTCAAACTACAATGACCCTCCCCATGCAGACTAACCTGTCATTTATCATATCATAGTGCTATACACACACATCAATGAAAACATCTCACAAGGCCAGAACATCCCCTTTCGCAAACGCATCTCATAGTCTTAAACAACAGACGTTTACTATATAACAACCGCAGTAAAATAGAGAAAAAAATATTGGTGGACAAAAACAGAATAAGGTTTTCTTCAGTGTAGGAACAATGTTTCTTGTATTTAATAATTGATAGATGCTTATCAGTCCAAATATCTGTTCATACATGACGTCACCATAACGGAGCAATGGTAAAACATTGAATTTAAAATCAGAACAGTCTGATGCAGTGATCTTCATGTTGAAGAGAATGACGATTGGAAGATGAAAAGAAAAAAATTGAGAGAAAAGCAGGTGTTACATCTTAAATATTATTATATCATTATCACATGGGCATGTTCTGATGCATTTCGATGGTTGCCAGTCATCTTTTCAGAGAAACTTGCATGCTGCTCACATGTTTAAGATAGAGGAAAGAAATGGGGATATTTCTGTGTTATGGGTTGTTTAATAGGAGTGGGAATGGAGGTATATGTATCTACGCAGGTGAGAGTCAAGTTTGGTCTAAAGTCAGAAGGTGAGGAAGGGTCAGAGGTTGCTTGTATCTGTGTCTGTGAGTGTTGGGCTTTTCTTATATAAGAAGAGGCAGTGAGAGGAAGGGTCTGGAGTAAAATGGTCAATTCTCAGGAAAGGTTTGTTTGACTGGGTTTTTGTAATTATTTTAGACAGGAGAAATGGTGTCTGGCATCTAAGGGATAGGTTTCAACACATCTGGGTCTGGTGGAAGTAAGGTGTGTTGTTTTTAATCTTTTTGGTTGATAGGGGGGTGAGACTTCTTTTCCTTCTCTTAAACATGTATGTGTATACTTATACTATTTCTTAAGTGAACTGTTGGGTATTAGCCAATTCCTTGTATGCTAATGTCGTAATGTGTATTGGTGTTATTCTGTTTCAAAATCAATGTATTTCGAGGGTTTGCAATCTGGAAGTGTCCATACTTTTGAGTTATATTGCATTGGGATATAAGAGCTGCTTTGATACATCTGCGTGTCAAGGAGACTTTAATATTTTTGATCAGATGGGCTTTGTGAAAGTTGAAATAGTGGTTGTGTATGATACTATGTTTGACCAGGGTGTTTGTCTTCTCATTCAACTTTAGGGCTCGCTTGTGTTCATATATTCTTTTCTTGAAAAGTATTGATGTCTCTTCGATGTAGATCTAGTCGCAGTCCTTGCATAGAAATGTGTGAACACCAGCTTCAGGTAGTGGGGGTATATGTGGTGCTTTTTTTTTTACCAAATCATTGGTGGCAGAGTATATTTTCAGCTTTCTCAGGTTGGGGCTGAGGTCTGTGGTGGTTGTATTGGTGGGTAATGTGTGGCATCTAATGGTGTTGTTATTGTTTTTGTCTTGTTTAGTGTTAGATTAGTAGTCATATGCTTTCCTTCTTACGCTGTATATGGAGTATAGTGGCTACTGGAGTGAACAGGGGGATTGTTCAATGTATTCTTCATCATCGAGGTATTTGGTGCTACATATTTTGAGGGCCCTTAGGTAAAATCCTATGATTAATCCTGATTTTATTTTTGGAGTGTGATAGGAGAAAAAGTGTATGTGGTTGTACTTGTTACTGGCTTTGCAAGAGATGCTACATTTGATGGTGTTGTTGGATCTGTGAAGTAGGGTGTCAAGGAAACGTAGTGTGTTACTGGATTCTTTTTCTAGTGACGGAGGACTACTAAGTTGTTTCGATCTAGGTTGTCTATCTTTACATTAGGGAACCCCTGGAAAGGTTTTGCAAAACACAGTTTGAATACTGCTGATCAGATTGAAAATGCTAAAACTCACATTTCCCATTCCTGATCATGATGAAAGATGTAATGGTCAAGCAGCAAAGCTGGAAAACCAACAATTTTTTTTCAATTTTGATAATGACCATAAGAATTGTTGCAAATACTTCATCACAAAGATTTGGATAATATCTAAACTCACTAAACAAGAAAAGTTGACAAAAAATTACGAAGATATTCCTTGTTCATCATCTTTACTCAAACTTGCATCAACGAAAGATTGCTGCCAACATATACATTATATATACACACATAAGTATACTTAGACTTCATACAGACAAATACGCACTTGCATACCCATACACATATAGGCAAGCTTAAGTTCGTATCGATATTTTTATAAATATTCAGACAGATATGAGCAAATCACTTCATATATTCATACACACACACATATCTACATTTGAGCACAACTTCATATAGATATATACATAGAAACACAAATATGCATATAAGCATGCCTGACTTAATACGGACATATCTTAAGAGGAAAAATGAAACTAGATTAAAAAAAGCAAAACTAAGAAGAAAAAACATCACCGTAAAATTCAATGATTTCTTCTCCTCTTTCTCTCTCCTTATCAAGAAAACTCTTCAAACACAATTTTTTAGAGGAAAACCATGTCTGGAACTTCAACAACTACTACTTGAAAGTTCTTGAGAAATATGATGGGGGAAAAAAATGATATTAAAAGACAAAAATCTAAACTAAATGAAAAAGGTACAGCATTTTTATCAGAATCCAATTAGGAAATGTTAATTTTTATTCTATAGTCATCTGAATGAATAGAAAAGGTGATGAATTATTTAATATGTTATGAACACTTCGCACTTGGTGTTTCCAATTTTTCAGATACTTCATTTTGAAGGATCTCCGGTGCCAGTACATGTGGGCTCAAATCTTAAAGACCGTCTTTTAATGTTGGCATTTATCTGGTTTCAGAAGAGTTCTCTCAAGCATTGTCTAAAGTTCTATGAATTATTTGGACTAGTTCTTCATCTTTGTTCTTTTAATTACTACATTTTAGTAACCACAGCCTCTTTAGAGTTGTTAAAAGGTCTGGAGTGAAGTAATATTCATGTTCTATGATTTATTCGAACTACTATCCTCATTTTTGCACTTCTGATCATAATGTTTCATCATCCGTGATTTCCTGAATATGATGATTACTGAATAAGGATAACCAGATTGGATAGCCATAAAATTCTATGAATTATTTGGACTGGTAACATTATCCCCAATCATGTTTTCAGAGTCTGAGACATCACAGAAACTGTTAGAAAACTCAAATGGCAATGGACTGGACATGTTGCAAGAATGTCAGACAACTGTCAGTTATCACGTCTCACAACGTGGATCCCCAGAGATTAGGTGCAAGGCTGTGGTCAACATAAAGTAAGATAGTGTGACAGACTTGATAAATTCAGAAAGTACTGTCTATGTGATGCCCAAGATTGAGACGTCTGGGAGGTGTATGTCCAATGACAGATACTAACAGACTGATGATGATGATGATAGGCATCCACTGGGGTGGGGTAAACAGGGCATTTGACCCCCTCTTCCTGTATTAGGCCTTCACACCACAAGTGGAGTGGTGTGGTTGAAAGTAGGAACCTTATAGTAAATAAAGGATAATGGTGCAATGCAATTGTCAGATGTTCCTGTATCAAAAGAATATCATTATCCACTGCTAAAGAGTGTATTATCATTTGCTGCCACTAAAATATATCACAATTATACCCACCCCGAAAAAATATCTGTTGACCCCCACCCCCACCCCAACCTCAATATCTATCAACCCCTATGCCCCACCCTGGAAAATTGGCATCGGACGCCCATAGATGAAGTATTGTCAACAAATATTCATCTTTTTTACTTGTATTTTTTTTAAATCCTGATTTTAGTTCCTTTTCATCACAACTCAGATGTATGTCAGTGTATGGTATTGAGTAAACAAAGCAGGTAGAAAATAAAGAATAAGCTCTAGGCGAGATTTGAACTCGTGCTCTTTTTACTTCCTGTGGCAACAACTAGCACCAGTGGGTAGTGCAAGCCGCTTACAGGAAAAGATTGCATAGGTCTTCCAGGCTCGCACCCTTTTTAAAAAAAAACAAAAAAAAAACAGGTAAAAGGGAGACAGGTTCAAGTCTCACCTACAGCTTATTCTTTATTCCAACTCTGAGCTGTTTACTCACTACCATAGACTGGTAGTTTGAGCAGTTCAATGAAAAGAAACTAAAATTAAATTCTCTTTTAGACTAGTATCCTTACGTTTGTTGTTTTGATACTATATTTTGGTTGCTGCAGCTTAGTTCAAAGATCTGAAGAGAATTATAGGTCTATATGTCAGCATAGGCCTCTTCTGTTATTAAGTTGGTCTGGCTGATAGGATTTGTATATATCATGCATACAGGCTGCATCAATGGAGCTAGAGGGCTGAAAATTTAAACATTTACTTCTCATCATGATTACAAAAGATTTTTTTTAATAATTCCACCCAGGAATAATTTATAGAATGGGGTTTGATTTGCAATGTACGTTTATGCTAAATTGGTTGCTTACTTTGTGTCTGAGTTTTTCAGTGATCACTGTCCAACAAATTCATTGACCCCTTATCCAATTTTTCAATTGATCATCCCCAACACAAAGGCAATAATAATACTCATTATTATTGGAGTTCTTGTAAAAAAAACTGCAAAACTGGAATTCTTTGGAAGAATGAGAACTACGCGCGCAAATGCATTATTGAAATCTGTAAAGATAATCAGGGGAGTGCTGGAGTTTTGAAGAGTCTTGCTGTCACTTTATACCCGATAAAAGTGACTTCAGACTACTGCAGTGAAAATTCATTTGATAATTACAGCAATGGAGGTGTGGAGTGGCGTAATGATTACCAGCACAGAAAATGAAATTGGCAAAGCTAGTTCAAGCTTTGGCTAAGGCTGCTTACATTTACTTTGAAGTAATGCCCTTGGGAAAGGAATGAATCCACTTTTGCATTGGTGCCCTGCAGCCTTATGAAGCAGTCAATCTTGCGCAACTAGCTACTCCATCCCTTAGAAACTACTTGCTACAGAAACTGTAATGTGGCCCTATGCTCCACAAGGAATGTACAGGGAACAAAAAATAGTCATAAAAATTATATGAATCAAGGAGTAACAATTGAAACGAGTGTACAGCTCAATACTGATTTGAAAAGTTATGAAGGAAAGGCTTGCTGTCTCTTGACCTTTTAGGCCTTGATGATGCAATTTCATTTGAAGTCTAGGACCGATAATAGACAATACACATATCCTCTACTTTTCATTGGATTAAATATTTCCAATGATTATCATTATTATTTTTTACTTGTATTGTCTTTCATCTTGACTATTTTAGTGGCTTTTTTATAACAAATTATGCAGACCATCAGTCTATAGCAGAGAGCAAACAGCACCAATCGGGAATAAAGAATAAGCTTTCCAGCTTATCCTTTATTCCGGTAGACTGACGGTCTGAGAAGTTGTGATAAAAAGCAACTAAAATTCAAGATGAAAGAAAATACAAGTAAAAAAAATCAATAATGGTATAGATATCCTTTGATTTCCATTCATAGAACCAATGTTTTTGTGTCTGTGTTTCATGGTAATAATACCCACAAAGACAAGAAAAAAAAATGAAAAAGTAAGCAAGAAAGAAAACTTTAGTGTCAGGGTTAATGATAGAAATTCAATAGAACAGATGCTCTCCTTTAGATTTTTTCTCAGGCACTGCATTTGACATGGAACACGATGGCTATTTCTCACAGCAATTAGCCTTAAGACAATCGCTTTAATCCAGGAAAAGATACAATCCTTCCATTGAATCTATCAATTTCTTTTCTTTTTTTTTTCTGATCTAAATCCTGGTTTTCAAGGAAATTTTTTTTTTTGAAAATAAACAGATAAATCAATGGGATCTAAGAAGTAAATGAATAAAGTGTGTCTTTTTCCAGTTAATGACCTTGTTTCCAAGACTTTCCAATGCGGTCATTAAATTTTCTAATCTCAAAGCATTACAAGGTTGACTGTAGGCTTCTAATTCAATTTCAGTTTACTGTGTAGTTTATAGCAAATCAGAAGAGAAAAGTGAATTGGGATTTTGTTTGATATATAGGACTACTCACTGATTGGTAATTCTTTCCGATTTAGACTACAATGTAGTATGTCCACTTGGATAGTGTAATGGTTAGTATGTCTGCCTAATATGCAGAAGGTCCTTGGTTTGATTCCCAGTATAAGTTGAAGGGTGTGGAAAACTCTTCATTAGAATGAATTTCCCTGTGCACTCAGCAGCTAATTGAATACACACTAAGTTGTGCAACAAGGGTGGAGTTATTTTTTAGGTGGATTTGCATCATGACAACGGGGTAGCCATAAAATCTTGTAGGTATGAAGTCCTGGTCTTGAAAAGACTTGAGACTTGCAAGGGTCACTAAGCTGATGCATGCAACAGAAACTGGGAGATTATCACTGGCCTTGATACTCCATTGGGTTTTTTTCCCCTGAGACAGGAAGCTTTACCTTTACCTTTTTTCATGTACGGTACGGCCAAATCCAATGATCTTGCAGCTGGCTCTAGATCTGCAGAAAGGCTAGTTTCTTCTAAACAGAAATGTTTGTAAAGAAGACTAGATAGCAAGCAACATCAACCCAGCAGGCTTGGTGGCTGTAGCTGCAGATCACAGCAGATGGAGATTTGCCATCAAGGCAGGTATCCAGACAAGCAAGAGGAGGAGGAGAGAAGACCGGTGGGAGGACGAAAAGAGTTTAGGCAGAAGGAGAGAGCTCAGATGGGAGAGGAGCTGAACAGTACCTACAAGAATTTGCCTGGCAATGTAGGTAGGGAGGTGAGGTATAGGGGGATCCAACATTTATTGCATGCGTTTCTAATCTAAAGGGTCGACATGAGTATTACTAGGGGTTCATGGGCAGACCTCTCAAAAGCCTGGGGTTCATATAAAAATTCATTTAAGTAAAGGGATCTTTAGTAATGAAAAGGTTGGAAACCACAGATTTAGTGAAATTTGATGAAAACAACCATGCTTATGAACCTAGTAGTGGATATCATTAAAAATCATAAAGGGCAGTGATGTAACTAGAGTTTTGAGGGCCCAGGCAGGGGCTTGGCTCCTTTAACGGCTCCCTTCAAGATTTAGTGGGATTTGTTGTTGAATGATGCGAGTAGAAATGCAGTAAGTGAACTACTATTCATAAAGCTTTTGGGGTCTCACTCCTTTGGAAGTTCAGGGGGCAGATTAACTGACCCCCCTCTACAGAATTGCAGAGTTTGCTATTTGGCTGTACAATCACAGCAGGTACTGCAACTTGATCACACACTAATCTTTGGCGAACACTTCATTGTCAGAGGGAGGCCGATCAGCTGACTAATAATCTTAGAAATTAATCAGTGTAATAGACTAAATTCTTGGGTAAACACCATTACTGTTGAGGGCTCAAAAAACCCCATAATGACGGATCATATCTCTATTTACATTGAATCTGAAAAAAATTCAATTACATTAGTCAATCTTCCACTTTTAGCATTATTCTCTGTGACATGAGAAAAAGGTATTTTATGTGTTACAACCTAATATTAACTCAGGTTTCTCCGAGTTAGATACATGTACTCGAGCTAAAAATAATGTATTGTAGGATAGAAAAAAAGTGAAACAAACTTAATACAATGTAGGTGAATATGAAACCGAGAAAAAAATGGGGGTATAAGAAAATACATTTCCCAAATTAGATAATGACAAAAAGAAACACATTTTCCCTTTTGTTCACAGGCTGATCAACCACTTTCCATGACTTATTTGTTTGAAGAGCTCCGCTGACATCTAGGCTTATTTTTACTTCAAAATGGTGGCACATGCTAGATTGCTTTTAGTATAAAAAGTGCTTCAGGTGTTTTTTATCTGCAGAATAAACTTGATGAATGGAAAATATTCAGCAGTGTTTAGGTATTGATTTATTTGTAGGTAATGTTCATTTCTTTGTTGGTAATGTCTCTTTTTTTCTCTATTACCCCATATATACACCTATTATCTATTACCTAAATTTACGGCTATATTTCTATTTCTAAGATTTTTTTTTATGAAAAAACTTTATATATATATATATATATATATATATATATATATATATCACTGTAAGCTTATACAATGCTCTTCCATAGGAATAGAGCACTCTCATGGATGAGGGATTTCTGTATAAATAAATATATCGCTTAAATTCAGCCTGACTATCCAGTTCCGTAGTCCAGAGGTAGGATATCGGCCCGTGGGTTTGAAGTGAAGGTTTCAATTCTGCCTCGCGGTACTGGATAGGATAATGGAAAGTCTATAGTCACACTGAAGAGTTGTAATACATCGAAACAGCTGTCTGTGGATGATACAATAATATATATATATATATATATATATATATATATATATGTATACATATATTTAGTCTCAAAAGCCTTACAGCTTCAAAGACTGAACACATTAAAAAACGTGGGGGGGGGGCGGTCATTTCAGTCACTTATTTCCCAATATCTGTCAATGTAATTGAGGTAATTTTTTTCAGTGTTCTTTTCCCCTGTTTTATATATTCCTTTTTATTTTGGTACTATAGTTTGTTATTTTATATAGAATATATAGATGTTATTTTATGCTACACATCATTTATTTGTTTTAAAATGGGGCTTACTTAGGTTGGTTACCTCCAAAACATTTAGCGATAAGGGATCGGTAAGTATAACAACATACATGACTTGCTGTTCACATCACTTTCATTGAGTGTCCACCCATGTGAATATCAAATCTGTTATGTTGGTTTTAATCTCAGACTGTATGTAAGCCAACTCAAGATATCATCTTTGAAAATACTAATTACACAGGAAAACTTTGAGCAGATTCTCCACCAACATTTGCAAGCAGAGAATTTAACAATTTTTTTTCTACAGACCTTAATGTTAATTTTTCCATGTCATATAACATCTCGCTTCTATCAATTCCTTTGAATCATTGAATTAATTATCCTTACGTATATGGTTGAAACGAAATGAAACCACTTTCTAGCCAGTAGTATCACCTCAATAGGCTATTCCATGATATACTTGGACAATTATATATATATATATATATATATATATATATATATATATATAAAGGCCAAACAACTGCTTTCAACCCAAATTCTCATCTCGTTTATTCTTGGCTGATTCATCTCTTTCAAAGTGTCAGTTATGTATTCAAGAAATGGACATATATGGTCCAACAAAATGAATTATAGATTGCGTTATATCACAGAGAAACTTATTTGAAATGATCTCCAATAGTTACATAGTTAATATATGACTCAATTTAGACAGCATAAATAGAATAAACAATTAAAGAAGATGGGGCTGCTGCAGGAATTAAACATGCTACCGATAGGGTGGCCTCTTCAACGTAGCGATGCTCTTAACCTTTGAGCTAAACAACAGTTGGTAATGCAAAGGCCAAATAACTGCTTTCAAGAGTAAACAAGATGAAAATTTGGGTTGAAAGCATATATATACATATAAATAGTTCATACTGAATTTTTCAATTCATAAGAATACAAAGATAAAGAAATAGAAAACAGATTTTATCCCTTGATGATGATATCTGATCACAGTACTCAGTGATTAGCACAGTAAATAAAGCTATTAACCTATGAAAATATGAATTACAGGGATATATACCCAGTGAATATCATCATTTCATGCCTAACGCACTCCTATTACTCATTGCTGATGAGTGCGTTTATATATACTATGTATATTCCGGAGACCGTAATGTATTTGGTAAAAATATTTACCCGTGATACTGTGGAGTATCTTAAGACTTGATAATTCAGTACTTCAAAGCTGTTAGTATAAGTTTAATCAAAAATTGATTGAACTTGTTTAAGTGGAAGATCGGATCAGTTGCTGGCCTTAAATTTGGAAAAAGGAGTTATCAATGAATAGATTACTCATCTCACTTTTTGTTGGGCATCTAAAGATTCTGAATTTTCAAAAAGAAAGCAGGTTGACAAACGGATACTACTAAAGACCAATTTAGCATTTACATTGAAAATTGTAACTTCCTGGATAGGGATTATAAAAAGACAAAACAAAAAAAAAAGTTGTGGTTGACAGTTTTTAATACAGGAGCACAGTAATATTATTTGTTCTGAAGAATTTGTTTCCCTGATAAAATTAATGCATAAGGTGCAACAATGTTGCACCTGTATGTATATCTGCAATAGGTAATGAGGCAGGAAGAGAAAGAAAGGAAGAAAAATCTTTCATTTTCAGAGCATTGAAAATATGAGCAGAAAGGGACTTGCTTATGGTGCATACAGCTGAACAGATATGAGAGCTCTTAATATACCTTAATGCAATACACATAATTTAGTCACATCTGTGGCAATATAAGAATGATTAAAGGATAAAGATAAATGCTATATATATATATATATAAATATATATATATATATATATATATATATATATAAATATATATATATATATATATATATATATATAAATATATATATATATATATATATATATATATATATATGTAAATATATATGTATAAATACATTTACACTCATATGTAGTTCAGTAAAATTGTCTACAGTAGAGCTTAAAAGAGTGAGGTATTGCTAATCAAAAATATTGAATAACAAGGCTATTAACAAACATACATATATATATATATATATATATATATATACACACACATACATATATATATATATATATATATATATATATATATATATATATATACATACATATATATATATATATATATATATACATACACACATACACTGATATTGAAAAAGGTAGATGATGCAACCAAAAAAACTATTATTTGGAAAGTATCTATTTACACTAAAAGCAGAGACCCATTCACTTGTGCGAAAACAAGGAAAGATTAGTAAAATTGAGAAAATGCTCCTTGTCTGTCATTTTTAATGAAAGATGTATTAAAAAATATGCAGCCTAATTACACATTGTATATAACATTTCCAGTATATTCAATGTCCCATGTTCAGTTAGAATCCTATCAGTTTCATCTAGTGGAAGCCTCAGAATGTGTAAAAACATTCAGTACTCATACATAAACCGAGAATAAACAAAATAAGAATTTGGTGTGAAAACAGTTATTTGGGCCTTTGCATTACTGGTGACTATTCAGCTCAATGCTATGAGCATTACTACATTGAAGCAGCTACCCTGTTGGTGGCAGGTTTTATTCATGCAGCAACTCAATTTTCTTTAATTCTTTATTCTTTTCATGTTGTCTAGGGTGAATGATACATTAACCGTGTAATGACAGGAGACCATTTCAAATAAGTTTCTGTATAATATAATGCAATTTAAGATTATATATATATATATATATATATATATACATATATATTCAGAGGAGTAAGAACCATAATACAGGTAAGCATTGATTAATGCAGTTAATTCATTCCCAAATTTTCAAAGCTGCACTGTTCAAGTTCTTATGATAAATGAATGATTTTTTTTCAACTTATATCTAGTTACATTGATTTGTTCAGCAATACCATAACAGTACCACCTTAAAACCCGCACTAATCACACACACACACATATATATATATAAGTATTGCTGGATATATTTGAGATGTTACTTGAAAGTTCAGGATATTCCAACAGATTGATCTATTCACCTGTCAGATTATCGAATGTTCCCCTTGTTCCATCGAACACGACTCACATATCTCGAAATCACTTCACTAGGGGAAAACTTCATTTACCATCAATTTTTTCTTTTTCTGTAGATGCAATTTCATACCTTAAATTCTCAAAATTTTGTGTGGAAAATTTTTGCGTTTGTTTTCTTGTTGATTCCTGTAGATGCCGACTCTGCTCGGGTTTCAGTAGTGAGGCTTTTTACATAGTTGAGTTGCAAGTCCTACAACTCGGATTTAATATCAGCCACAGTGAATGTCAAGCATTATATTTTTTCAGTAACTTCTCTTAGATGGAATCAAGGGCTTCAACTGCTTTGCTATTTACCCTTGGTAGTAAACGTTATGCCATTTTACAACTCGAAAAATTCACACATGCACCTATAAAAATGTCTATATTCAATGAATTGTCAATAAATATGTCTTACAGGTAAGTTCATACACCGGTTTTCATTTCTCTTGATGTCACCCATGAGCAAACATCTACCTGAATTACAACGTCTTTTTCCTTCTATTATGAAAAATATTGTTTTCTATGTATGAATTCCATCTGACTTAATTGGACAATTCTGTTTCTTCCCTACTTCATGAGCATTCAAAACTCAGAGAAGAAAGAAAACACATTTGTTTCTGTAATAGCACAGTTATTAGGGTTTTTTTATCTACTTTTCTAAAGGACATCTTTTTTGTAAACTTCATATTTCTGAGAGAAAAAACCCGAAACAATTTTTCTCTTTTTTTTTAATGATGTAATTTACTGTTTTCTTTGCTATACAAGAGGCAATGATTTTTGTTTCCAACTCTCAGACGATTTTGGGGATCAAACTGTTCTTCATTGCAACTGCTGATTTTTTTTCAGTGGCCATGGTGCTAGCCTGATGCCCAAGACGGATAAAGCTGAAGGGCTCCAACTGCAGTGCTACTTACACATAGCTTAAGAGAGAAGTGGATCTCTGCTTTTCCCAAGGGTATTAGTGCAAATAGACCATAAATAGCTGGAACTCAAAGTTGGTACACAAATTCTATTTTCAATTTGTAACCAATATACTACTCAGCACCTCTAATGATTTGCTCATATATCTAAAAAAATTTTATACCAGATGAATTGTCAGTAAACATGTTTTACAGGTAAGTACATACACCTGTTTTCATTTCTCTTGATGTTATCCATGCATAAACACCTGAATTGAAACATATTTCTTCGTTTCTGTCTTCATAGAAAAATACTGTTTTTCAATGTACGAATTCCATCTTTCTTAATTGGTTACTGCAATTTCGTCCCAATTTCGAGTGCTTTCACAACTCAGAGAAATAGGAAAACACATTTGTTTCTATAATTGCAACATAGATGATTTTTTTCCTTTCTTTAAAGATATTTTTTTCTGATGAGTTCATATTTCTGAAAGAAGAAAATCTTTCCTATTTTCTTCACAGCATTAATAACTGTTTATACATCCACTTTTTGAGGAAGACGGATGTAATAAAAATAAAGAGAAGATAGACAATTGGCCATGGTTTAATACAGATATAAAACAGGTCTGGTTAGTCATTCAATAGAAACCATCATTTGGCAGAATACCATGTTGGGCGTGATCAATTTAAAAAATTGGATAAAGGGGTGAGCATCATCCCGATAGTCACCTATGGAGCTGAAACATGGAACTGACCCTCAAACTGAGAGCCATGCATCTTGTGCTTAAAAGAATCATGCTCAACCATACATGGAGAAACTGCAAGACAGCACAGTACATCAGGGAGAAAACAGGAGTCCAAGACATCATAGAAATCATTAGAGAATCTCAAATGGCAGTGGGCTGGTCAGGTTGCAAGAATGGCAGACAACTGATGGACATCACGATTCATTACAGGGATCCCCAGAGATCAAAAAAGGAGTAAATGTTTAAATTTTCATCCCTTTAGCTCTACTGGTGCAGCCAGTACACACCATACATATATACTTAGCTAGCTGGATCAACTTGAAAACTGAAGAACCTGTTTTGGTCGATGGTTCCTGATAGAAAGCAAACCCTTGATCAGCACCAAGAGACCAATATTTGCCAATATATATTTGCATATCATATAAATACCTTATTCATTGATCATCCCTCTTCCAGAATATCTAATTGGTTACCCTTAACATTGAATGCTGCCCAAAGATGTTGGTCATGTGACAGTTTCTATTGAGTGACAAATCAGATCGTTCTTTGAAGTTTCAAAATGCTTTAATAATATCTGTACCTCACATAAATGAATCGTCATAGCCTGCATGTATACCAGAACAAATTAATCTAAAAAATTAATTAACAATTAAAAAGAACCTTCACCTAAGAAAAAAAAAGATTTGGGCATTGTTGGTTCAAAATGACCATAGAGATCCCCAAAAGCACTTTTTTTTAAAAAAACAAAAAAAGTTTTTAGATATTGTCTGGTGGTGTACTCAGGCGAATTTTCAACATTGTAGCCCCCAAAATGTGACCAGGAGCACCAGGAGAGATCCACACATGTATAGATAGACGTAGACATTCCATGAGAGAAAAAGCCATGGTCCATTTGGTGAATTGGTCAGGCCAGTAGTGAGGCAACATTGATTTGCTAGTACTTTTTAATCTGTTAGTCGGTCCAATTTTTTCATATAAAACAGTTGCCAGAATCCATCATCTCAATTTGATATTGGAGCTATATTGATTTCTTTTCAGCAAGACAACTGACTAGAATCCTCTTTCTAATACTTAAGCGTCCAGTGTCTAACCCTGAAAAAAATACCTGTTGAAATATTTTCTGTCTTAATTTCTTTCTTATTTGAAGATAATTCTATTGAAACACTGATTTTTGACCAAATTAGCTTTAGATATCTAAAGAAGTATCTTTTTATCCTTTGAAATGAAAAAAAAGAAAAATGAAAATATTAAGAACATTTTTCAACCCTGGAATTAATAAGAAAACCTTGGCATTTGACATTCCATCCATGATTCTTCAGTGGAATTCCGAGATAGATTAGATTTGAAATTTAGCTTCATTTTGAAGGATGATAACCGACTCAAAGTCCATTGCGATGTATTAGAAGATCAAGAGAGATTTTTAAATCAAAAATTATTTTTAATCATTTTATGTAAAAACCTTCTATCAAAAATTAATGTTGATCTCAGATTTTAGACAGAAATCCTGCACAGAATCATTATGTCATAGGAACTTAATACCACATAAATGCTGCTTGAAGAGATCATAGATGAAAAAAAAAAACAAGCTTCGTTAAATGAGGATTTGATTTTCAGTTAATCATTCCTTTTGATCACAATGTCCTGGGCATCTAAGTGCATCTACCTTGCTTCAAGATGAAGTTCAAGATGATTAAAAAAAAAGATGAAAGATAAAGTGATCATGGGACTAAAAAACCTCTACGCACTTGTTCATTTGTTGAAAAGAGAAAAAAATACATATAATGTTTTAATTCAATAATACTTCATTGGTTTGAATATCAGCTGAAGAATGAAGAGTGAGAATTTGGTGACATACTACTCTGTGCAGTCCGTAAGATCTCCAAAGAAAGTAACTCGGTTGTCAGAGGAGTTAAAGGGAAGGTTTACTCCCCCATCATCAAAATTTGTCTTGAATGATCCAAAAATATTGAGAAAAAAAATTATCTTAAATACTCTACAAATCATTAAAACTCTATTCATTGCCAACTATATGAAAATTTAACAAAAAAATCTTTAAAAAAGTTAAATTAAATAGTAATTATACAAAGTCCATTATATGCATGATACATTTTCAATTGAGATACAGATTTGCTATCTTGGATGTTATTCTACTTGTAAAAAATATCTGAGCCTCATTCAAAAATATCTAAACTTATCCAATATATAAAATATTACAAAAAAAAGCACCAAAAACAAAATGCCCTTGTACAAGATCACCGTAGGATACAGATTGCAGAATCAGAACAGTCTACCCCCAATGGATCAAATGAGGGTCTCAACTTGAGATTCTAACATTGTTTCCAATCGTGACAGAAATCTGAAGAAGACCATAGTGTGTAGCAGCTGGAAAGTTGATAACAGATAAGCAACCATGATCAAGACAATAGTCCAGAAAAAAGTCTTCATAAAAAAAATCCAAACAGCAATTGATCAAATACAGTAACCCCTCTATAGGGGTGAACAGATAGCTGTTATCAGAGATTGTTTGATTGGATACTACTAGAGAAAGGGCATTATTTTTAGTGTGTGCAAATCAAAATATTTTAACACAGAAATAGCTTCAATACAATATATAGAATATAAATTGAATTATAACACAAACCAGATCAGTGAAGCTTGCTAAAAGAAAGCGTCTGGCTTTAGTTGTTAGCCCTATGAGGTACAAAATCCTCAGATGAAGAGTTTTCTAAAATGTTCATTATTGAAGGCACTGGTGTGTATTTGCTTGTAAGTGATTGTGATGAACAAATAGTCGGTGAAGTTTGCTTGAAGAAAACATCCAGCTTCAGTTGTTGATTCAGGTGATATTGTTTTCTTACTATGATAAGCGGTAAAAGTGTCTGCTACATCTGAATGATAAGCAGTAAAGGTGTCCACTAAATCTGTGGTTAAAATATGCTCTAAATCTAAAAATTGTTATATTGGGGTCTGCTATACCATGGATTTCCTGTATCTCATTTTCAAGATTTTTTAGTCTCTACAAGCGGTTTTATAAAGATTGGATATTTTCCTTACAAACCCACATGTGATAAGTCACAAACTAAATAGGAGCGAACTCTGATTATAAAATATTAAACAAAATGATTTGAAAAGTAGAATTATTTTTCATTATAATTGTCCATTTCAACGGGTATTGCATCTAAATAGAGAGATTTACTTTGACTGAAGGTGATTTTATTGCACATTTTCAATGCCAATGCAGTTAATTCTATCCAATGTTTCTTAATGATCAACACTGAAAAATGAAAGAGAATTCACAGAAGTGCAAATTCCATCAATTTTTAATATCCACACTTGTAGAAATTCTCCAGCGCATTTCTGCAATTTAAAAACAGGAAGGAAGTCGAACAACATAAAGAAAGAAGTGACAGAAATGACAAAGAATATGTAATATTCCAAGGTTTAAGTAATGGCTTATCCAGTCGCACATTGCATCTGACAGATGATAAATTATTTTCAATTTTGATGAGTTCTATGAAAGACAATATTGCTAATGGGTCTGAAAACTGCTGTATCAGATGAAATTTTCTTACAACAATTTTTAATAGCTTATCCAGTTTCAAATGTTTATTGGTTCAATAAACCAAACACTACTTAATATCTATAACTTTACCTCTTCCCGTTTACATTTGTTGGCCTGTAGAAAAATAAACATCATGTTGTCCATACCTAAAAACTCATTCTGGCAAGAATATTTCCGCACTGTCAAAAGCATGGCCTTTATTGTAAATGTAGACATGCACACATATGAGTTTTACTATTAAATTTGGCGTTTACTGTTTGTTTTTATTGGTCGCTATTAGTGTTCCAGTGACATCATTTGTTGGTTTGTGAGCATTAGGGAATTTTTTCTTTTCGTTTTGGAGAAGCTTTTCAATTATCAAAAGTATTCAAGTTATCAATTAATAGTTAATCAACAAACTAATTATTAAATATATTTGCTATGCTAGTACCTTGACTAAAAAGTTTTTGTTATACATAGAACTTCTTGACTTTATTATAAGGACTTCTATTATTTGCAATCTATTAATGCAGTTATTTTCATACAGTGTTTGGGTATTATTTACAAGTATTTTGTGGATGGGAGTTTTAGAGTCCATCACTGGATATAGACCTTTGGGTTTGCCAGACCTCTTCATCATGGGCATCATAGAGCCAGAATTTTTCCAACTTGTTTGAATCGTCACGCCATCTTATTTTCTGCTGGCCACAATTTCACATTCTGGAGATCCACTCTGTGAGTCATGATGACCATCAGTTGTATTCTATCAACATGACCAGCCCATTGCCATTTGAGTTTTCTTAAGGATTCTATTACATCTCTGACTCCTATTTTTTCTCTAATATACTGTGCTGTCTTGTGATCTCTTCTCTTGATGTTGAACATGATTATCTCATGTGCACATTGCATGGTTTTCAGTTTGAATGTCAATCCTTTGGGTTGGTTTTATGTTTCAGCTCCATAGGTGACTATCGGGAGGATGCATTAGAAGATATCCTTATTCTTAAAGGTTGAGCTTGCTAAACTAAAAGCTTGCTAGCCTAGGATGATTCTTCACTTGATTTTTCCTTCTTTTAAGGATTTCATAGATATTCATTATCCTAGATAGATGTAGTGGTCTACTTTTTTTCAGCTCTGATTTTTCGATTTTTATTGTTGCATGACATTTGTTTAACTGAATTTCTTCTTTCTTCATTGTAGCATAAAAAAGACGATGTAGACAACAAATCTGAATTTACTCAGGTATACATCATCTACTGCTTCAAAATCAACAGAATTCGGACTAAAGATATCTGAATCCCGAACATAACTTTTTAATGTACAATCTTGTTTGATTCTTGTATTTCTCAATCTTTGGTCCAAATTCTGTCAGTTTTTAAGTTGTATCAGGATGTTGAAATAAACTTTTCGAAATGTATCAGATACTTTTGCATTCACTGCATATATATATATATATATATATATATATATATATATATATACATATATATATATATATATAAACATATATGTATAAATAAGAAATAGATATATATGATCCAACAGAATGATAATAAATTGAATTATATTGTATAGAAACTAAAATGATTGAATGATCAGCAGTCCCATTTTTTTTCCAATTCTTTATTCTATTCATGTTGTCTAGGCCAAGAGATACATTAACCATGTAACAATGGGAGATCATTTCAAATAAGAGTTTCTGTATAATGCAATTTATAATCATATATATACATACATATATATATATATATATATATATATATATATATATATATATATATATATTATATTTATTAACCTTTAAATATCGCTAATTTATCTTGTTTGATAGGCTGATTTGATTCATAATAGCCCAGATGCATTTGCAGCCTCCGACTGTTTTAAGGACAACACCCTTCAATTTGCAATTGATATCCAGTTGTTAACATTTATAGCAACATTTAAATATCGAAAAGAAATATGCCGAGAATTAGACGTATGGCATTTGGGTTAACAGAAACATTAGAAAAGATCAAGTTTTAGCTTCAAAAGGCAAAATGTTTCTGATCTTTTGTTATAAAAGCTCCCATTATTCCATTGATCTGAGACATTTCAGCAGTTTGAACACCAAGACAAGCCTGGGAGCCCTGACTGTTATCTTAATGAACATCTAAAGGATTAGTCACACATTAGAAACCATCATATGACCAGCTTCTTTTGGCAGCATGCTGTGTTAGGTGTGATCAATTAAAAAATTGTAACAAGGAATGATTATCTGATTTTTCAAAAAACAAATGTGAATTCTACCTGACATAAACTAAGGGATCATTTTAGCATGAACTTACATTGTGAATTGAAACCCCTATTGAAAATATATGTGGGGGGGGAATTAGAAAAAACAAAATGTTTTTTGTAGATATGATAAGAAGTAAATGTTTAAAATTTCATCTCTTTAGCTCTCTTGGCATAATACACACAATAGATACATACATAGCTAACCAGCTAAACTAATTCGAAAACTGAAGAAACTTATGTTAACAGTAATGGGAACGGTGATAGATTTTGTTGATAGTTTCTAATATCAATTTGTAGCTGGCACTCACCATGGAATATTGGTCAACTGGTACACAGTACTGAGGTGAGATTGATTATCACTGTGTGCCCATTAATAGCCTAATTGTACTGAACAGGGTATATTATTGATTAGAGCATCTCCTCCTGGAGTAATTGTTATTAAGCTTGTCTTACTGACCATTAATACTAAAATGAGTTTTATCCTTCCTGGGCAAGAAGCCTGTTTGATATCCTGAAGGAGCAAGCTTGTGACCCTTCATAGACCAAGTTTCTTACTGCAAGGAGCATGTTGATGATCCTAAATAGAATCAGAATCCTACTGCAGGTGCCAACAGCTTTTATATCATAAGGATGCTGGCATCTTAGGATAGTCCAAGTTACATCATTTGTGACAATTTTTTCACTTTATGATGGACTCAGCGGAAATTTAATCCTATTGTAAGTTAGAGGTAGAGGGCGAAGAGAGAAAGGAATTGCACTGATTGAGAAGCCTAGAGCATTGAACTTCAAACGCCAGTGGTCACCAAGATATCCCTTAACACTATTTTTCTCAGTTATTTGTACCAAGTTATAAAGATATAATTGTTTCTAAATGGGTGATCAATAAAAGAGTTCCTATTCTAACGCTGGCAGCAACGCTGACCACACCTTCCCCTTTGGTCTGTGTCTGGCCAGCAGGGATGCACGAGCCAACCAATCCCTGAAACAAAATTTTACTATCTTGGCAAACAGCAATGGTTCCATTTATATGCCCAGGGTATCTTAACCATTATCAGGGGTCTAGTTGGGAGGTGGGTCTCTGTAGCTAGACATGGGTGAGGAAAATACCATTGTTGATTGTCTGCCAGGCCACATTGTGCAGTTGGCAGAGCAGCTAAATACCCAGCATAGATCAATGCACCAAAATAGTATACTCATAACGGAGGGTGTAGAGAGAGACAGGGGAGAGGAGACGAGATAATCAAGGCTGCCAGTGAGAAGTTTCACAAACGGATGTTGAAATAATAATGAAGCGCACTTGTTGGAGAGCATATCTCTCTATCATGAGATATATGGAATGGAAAAAGTCACGCTGAATATATTTCAGTTTAATCATAAATGAGTATTGGTATTATACGGCGATAATTTCAGATGAGAATTTATCTAATAACTATTTATAAGGCTGATGTAGACTAATTGATCCATCCTGTATATATGAGGGAGAGAGTAAGAAAGGAATATAAATGTATATATATTTTATGTGTGACTGTGAATGTATTATTTGACTGAGATTATACATATATATATATATATATATATATATATATATATATATCATCATTATCATCATCATCAGTTTTTAACTGTCCTTCATCGGACATAGACCTTCCCCAGGATTCACTACACTTCTCTATTGTGGGCATCGCGGAGCCAATATTTTCTAAATTTGTCCAGTTCATCTCTTGATGTTATATTTTGTTGGCTTCGGTTTTGCATGTGATCTCTGGGGATCCATGTTGTGAGTCATGATGTCCATTGGTGGTCTGTCATTCTTGCAACATGGCCTGCCCATTGCCATTTAAGTTTTCTAATAGATTCTATGATATCTCTGACTCCCATTTTCTTCCTTATACACTGTGCTCTCTCGTGATCTCTCCATATGAGGTTGATGATGATTCTCTCATGTGCACATTGCATTCTTCTCAGTTTGCGAATCTGTCTCTTGGTTAGGTTCCATGCTTCAGCTCCATAAGTGACAATTGATGAATTCATTGGTTGTATACTCTTCTATTCAGGATTATTGGGATCAACTTGTTTTTGAAGGTTGAGCTTGCTCTGCCAAAAGCTTGCTATCCTAGGGTGATTCTTTGCTTGATACACACACACACACACACACACACACATATATATATATATATATATATATATATATATATATGAATGATCATTAATCATTTATATCATGGATAATACCATTACTGTCCTTGATGATTTTCAAGTGGGTTTCATTTTAATTGTTTGTTTCTTTAAATCTGTAATAATTTGCATCATTATGTCATATTTTTCAATCCTTTCTTTTTATAAACAAAGACGCACACACACACATATAAGCACACATTGTGAATTAATTTAATACTTTAATACTTTCGGCTCCCCGGGGTTATGACACTGCCTGAACCTCTGAAAATGTCTCTTAAACAAATACATTCAGTTTTCTCTTTTTGTTTATTTCTTAATGCAAAGCGATTCCTGTTCAATAATGTTCAGTGTTTGAAGAGAAATCAATATTCTCCATTGAATTGGCACAACTGGTTCCCTACCAGCAGATTCTCACTCAGACCAATTCCTAAAATACCAAATTGTTTCCTTCCACATAGGTTGTATCTCTCACTCTTCAAATTGAGAGCTGAAGTTTTACAAAAATTAGATCATCACAAAAAAATATAAATGAAAATCATCAACTTGTTCTACGGTAAATTTTCAAAAATTATATCTATCCAATTTATCAGTAAAAAAGTTCTAGCTTTTTTTTTTGTTTTTGGAAACAATTTGTCTTTTTATGAAAATGAAATATCACCTTTTGCATAAAAGATACATATATGAATAAATCTATATTCCAAAGAAGATTATCATGAATACAAATAGCTGGGAAAACTCTAGTTGAGTAATAATTAAAACAGGTCTGTTTGGTCACTCAACAAAAACCGTGACTAACATCTTTTGGCAGCATGCTGTGTTGGGATGATCATAAAAGAATTGGAAAAAGGGGTGATCAAGGAATGATTTACTTTTCTTGCATTTGGTTGGGCAGTGATCACTAAAAAAATCTGAGTTTTCAAAAATCGAGTTTGAATGCGACCTGATACAAACTAAGGGACCGATATAGCACACATTTACATTGCAAAAAACTATTTGGAGGAAATTTTCAAAAAACAAAACTTTTTTCTCTCTAGATACAATAAGGAGTAAAAGCTGAAATTTCCAGCCCTGTAACTCTTTTAGTGTGGCCTGTACACTTCAAAGTCAGCCAGACTAATTTATAAAAGAAGAAATGTAGCTTGAATGTTTCAGTTGTTGGTTCCACATATTATATCCTAATCTGTAGAATAAATCGATATAATTGATGATATCTTTTGTTAATGTTGGTGATAAATGGTAATTAATTGAATAGATGATAATAATGAAAAATCAATAATGAATATGAATGGAATATTCTCAAGATGAACAAATCATATGGAGAGACACAAGAAAAATGATAGCATAAACTGTACAATAAGAACAAGAAATAGGAAGAGATTTACACAAGTTTTCAATCTTAATTGACTAGATTATATTTCCTTCAAAATATTGATAGATTTTAATGGATCAAGATTTGCATTTTAAAATGATCTGAATTTTTAAAACCTGTAAAAGGATTTTTATTCCTCAGAGTTTTCTTTGAATATTGGCAGACTTCATCTGAAATTCTGAGTCATTGAGATCATTGCACAAGTTGTTCATTCTCAACTTTGTAGGTTTTTCTTTATATTTTGGCTGATTAAGTTTTTGGCTTTCTCAGTAATGTTTCATAATCATCATTCTATAGATTGCTTAGACTAAAATTCTCATCCTTGTTGCTTTAATCACTCCTTTTTGGCAGATGCCTTTTTAAACCTTCCTCGGAGTCTGAGATGAGTCAATATCATCATTCAGCATTGTTTTATTACTGAAATGAAAGGAATGATTTTAATGGTAGACAGATTGTCCTGTTGACATCTCATCTTAGTTTTATTCCCTTAGCATGAGACCTTAATAAAATGTCCATCACTTTCTATGACTCCTTGTATAAAGGAATACATCCCTGTTAGAATAGACAGAGAAACGCCTATCTGCCTTGATGTTTGTATGAACATATCAAATAGTTGAAACAAAAAACACAATGCCTTGACTAAATTCCAACCACCATTTCATGCTCGCAACATGGAAGTTTTACAGTTGAGCCCTGATGTTTTGACACACCAATCTCCTGTTCATTTCCTTCCTGAGTCCTGCACATAAGATGATATAATTAGGATTTGTGACTGAACACGATAATGCATTGTTGTACTATGTCATCTATCATCAAATCTCTTATTATACTAGAAGATCCATAAATAAGGGTTTTAAATTTCACTTATTAGCGATCAAAGTATAAAAGCTGATTTTTGACCATTTCTGACAGCATCATCTTGTGTCAAGTCACAAGAAACACTGATGCATACATTTGGCTCAACGAAAAATCTAGCAGAAGCCAACAAAATAGCAATCATTGGTTCATTATTATCATTATCATTATTATTATTATTATTATCATCATTATTATTATTATCAACAACCTCCCCCCAAATTTTGTATTCTGATCAAGGTTGGTCAAAGGAAAAATATACAAGGATCAGCTCAAGGCTACCCTCCATGTATTTGAAATTCAACCATCCAATTGTGAAACATTTGCATGTAACTGGCCAACACGGAGAAGAATTTGTCATAGGAGAATAGAATTGGAGACCAAACATAGATCAGATCCAGAAGCCAAACAAGAAACACGTGATCAACAAGAATGGATCAACAACATAAACATCACAGGACGATTTCCATGCAATGTGTATGGAAGAATATACCTTTCAAGGATTGTAAATCAAAGTCATTGAAGGGCACATTCAAGTCCTCTTCTTAACAAGAATCATAGAAGATGAGGATGATGATGATGATGATGAGCTATGACTGATATCCTAATGTTGTAATGCTTCTAAAAATGATTATAAATTCGAGACCATTAAAATCAAAGATGAGTACAATTTTAGAGAAATTACCTTACCTTTATCAAGTGAATTGGGATGAAAAAGCCAACAAGTTTACTCACCTGGAAAAGAAAAGAAGAACAGATGATAATTGTAATTTTTTTTTCAAAGTATTTTTTTAAAAGCAATTTTAGCACCTGTTGTGCTGTGTTGGTTGGAGTTGTTGACTCCAAAGCCATTGTTAGTTTGTCCAGTATTTTGAATTCAGTAATCAAGAAAAGTTTCATAATTTGGAGGATTACTGGGTATAATAGTCATAAAAAAAGGATATGATGAGTCATCTATAGTAGCAAAGGGCAAGAATTTGGAATTGATTTCAAGGAAAGGCAAGTTCATAAGAGATTACACTTGATCTTAGAATTAGATCTTGGATAATTTCAAATGTATTTTCCAACTGGATACCATGAGAACAATGCAAAAGATAATTTAAGCCTTTTTGATGAAAAAACATGAACAAACATTGTTTGTTTAAAAAGAGTTAACATTAGTATTTGACTAGAAAGATAAAACAAAAATAAAAACTTGGAGTTTGCAATATTCAACTTGTTTTCTCCTTAGCATATTTCTTAAAAACAATGTATATACTTTGGCATGTCAGGCTATCATCAATGCCCAGTCAACGAATGTGTCCAGATTTTATAAATCAGTCAATGAATATTTCGAAAAACACAATGACAATATGTGCCAGTCTTGGAACATCAACAATAACCCGTCATTGTGATCGAGAACAAAGACCTAATCTTCAGCACTCGAAATTCCATTACCTCAGGTAATATCATTTGAGCTATATTTATAGAGGATCCCAGATTAACCTGCAAATGATTTTCATGCAAATTTAGGTTCTTTGTGCTGCATTCCTCCAAGTATATGACTTTGAATGCTTCGTGGTACTTTAGAGTTTGCGTAAGTAAACTTGTCTAAAAATATCATTCTTATTTTCTTGGAGCAACCTGAGAAAGTGGAGTGCTGCCCAAAAACCTTCAGGTGGAGATCACAGGTGTATGGAAAACTCCTTCTGTTTGATTTGCCGAAAATTTTCCATGGTTTTGCCAGAATAACACAGATTTGCCTGTAATTTTACAAGTTTTATGCAAATTGTCAGAAAGGCACTTTGTCCCCCTTCCCCCTGGCTTGTATGCCAATGGTGAAGAGTGTAACAATAATAGATTTGAATTGTTTTTATTTGACTCTGGGAAGCGTCATTGACTTTTCAAATTTTTTCTTTTAAATGGTATTTCCCCCTCCTTTGCCTTATGTTAACGAAACCTTTCGGCTGTATTCTATGGTCTTCTTCTGATGAATTATGCATCTGGAAAGAGAGAGTCTTTTCCCCAGTAGTATAAAGCAAAATTAGAAGAAGAAAGCAAAACGGTAGCATACAAAAATTTTGAAGCCATGAAAGCAGCAACGTTTGTAATATCAATTATTCTATTTTTTTCCAGCTATGCGTACAGCTTGTTCCAATTCCAACACCAAGTACTTTTCTTTGCTCAACAAAAGAAGAATTTAACAGTAGAAAGGATTTGAGAACATCTCCACCTAAAGAATTGGAGCAAGTCGCATCTCAGTTATTTTCGGGGGAAAAATTACAGCAATTGATAATAATGATGGCAAGGCAAGTTATATTCTGAAAGAATAAAAATAATTTGATGTAAAATTTAATTTTCACTGCATTTGGATGGAAGATCTTTTCTTTTTAAACAAAGCTAAAATTATTTCATAAAATATTGCGTAAAGAAATATTACAGTCTAATTATTTCAAATTATCCCATGAGGCACCTACAATAATTTAGAAATTTAAAATTTTCTTAAATTGGCATTTGAATGAAAGAACCATTAAAGATAAATTTTTGCATTTGATGTATATGAGTACATGCGTGTTAATTGGATACTGGATAGCCTATAACCACACTGAGGAGTTGTAATACAATGAAACAGATGTCTGTGGATGACATAATTATCAATTATATATATATGTGAGTGTGTGTATGAGAGAGTTGATTGTCAAATCTGTAGCCTGGCATGTAGTTATTAACTGAAATTTGATTCAAAATTTTCAATGCATAACATTGGATCTATTCACTGTGGAAATGAGTGCATTCTCAAAGGAGGAGATTATGTTGAAAAATGCTACCGCAAGTGGCATGATCCCTATAGATCAAATGCCGAACCTAAGCTGGCAGAATATGAGATGGTGGGACAAACTGGACAGGTTCAGAAAATATTGGCTCTGCAACGTTAATAGTAGAGAGGTGTGGCGAATCCTAGGGAAGGTCTGTGTCCAGTGACAAACAATAAAAGACTGATGATGATGTTGAAAAATATATGCTTCATTTTTCCATATATATGTATATATATATATATATATATATATATATATATATATATATATTTATAAATGGCTTTGTCCAGCAAACAGAGATTTTTTTGAAGAGTTCTTCACAACACCATAGACAGCAGGATCTGTTAGCAGAATAACCCTCCAGTCAGGGCAATGGAATTTCAACGTGAAGTTTGACTTGCATAGGGCTGACCCTACCCTTTAAACCAAGGGTTTGTATCTTATGTTTCACCATGGTATCTCTCTCTCTCTCTCTATATATATATATATATATATGTAGAGAGAGAGAGAGAGAGAGAGAAAATTGAATCATCATCATAGTAGTCATCAGCCTTTTAGCATTTGTTGTTGGACATGTTTCTTTTTAAGATTTGCCAGACCTCTCTATAATGGGCATTGTGAAGCCAATATTTTCTGAACTTCTGTCTAGTTCATTATGCCATCTCCTATTTTGCCAGCCACATTTTTGCATATGATCTTTTGAAATCCACATTGTGAGTTGTAATGCTTAGCAGTTGTCTGCCAGTGTCGTAACAGGACCATCCTTTTGCCATTTGAGTCTCCTTAAGGTCTCTATAATATCTCGGGCTCCTACTTTTACTCTAATGAGTTGTGCTGAGGGGAATTTAAATGATCTTTAGTCCATGCAAGGATAAGATGTCAAGATTAAAATCTCTTCTCTTCAAAGAAGACAATAATTTTTGTTTATTTTCTTCTCTCAAGAAGCAATCCTCAGTAATTTAGCTTTAAAGTGTCTCAATGGCTGACTCTTTACAAGGATAGAAATAAGTTTTATATGATCAAAAGTTTGCAAGAACCAACAGGAAGAGTGATATGATTGAAATTTTGAAGAAAGGAAAAATTCAAAGATTGATGGATGCAAAGAAAAAAGGTAACATAAAGTGAAAATGTTCAATCTTCAACGTTCAAAACATTTGTTGTTCCAATGCAGCCAATTCAGTCCAAATTTAGAGGTTGTGTTATAGTCATACATCAACAGACACACAAGTTCGAGACTTTCAAAGTTACAAAGTAAAGCGTTTTGACAATTCCAGTGGAGTATGGAGGCTGTTGACAAGGTCCTGGTTTCTTTTGCATTTTTCAGCTTAGTGTATCTCACAAGTCTGAAATCTGCTTGAGACCAGGACTTTATAAGTACAAGTTTTCATGACTACCTCCTTGGCAAGTCAACTGAAGAAATATCTCCATCCTAATCACTCAGCTTAGAGTGTATTCAATTAGCTGTTGAGTGCACAGGGAAATTTTGTACTACTGAAGAATTTCCCACATATTTCGTTCATGCCGGGAATCAAACCCAAGACCTTCTTGAATGTGAGGCAGACGTGCTAACCATCATACTATCCGAACGGACACTTTCAAAGTTATTAAGTGCATGAAATCTTGGCACCCTTGAAAAAGAATGCAGAGTTCAAAAGCTTAAACTATTACCAAAGGAATTTTTTTTTCTAATTCCCCAAAGAACAAAGAAAAGGAAAGACAGAAGCAATGTAAAAAAAAAAAGATTGAAAAAAATTCTTGAGCATAATGTATTGTAGATCGCACCCTGACAACAAGCTTCGATAGAAGAATCGACAGGTCATCATTGTAACAATGTTATGTCATTTGCTGTTCAGTCTGGAGCAAAGTGACCGGTCGATAAACTTGTTTGGTCGGACCTGGAAGTCTGACAACAGAAATTGCCAGACCCAGAAGCCAATTTCGGAATTTGGCAAGTTATTGGATTTTTCTCCGTTCTCTTCATAGAAAACACAAAATTGCTGCCAACGCTTTTCTGGAAATGTATTTTGGTTCAGGTCTCACACCAAGATGGCCTATCCGTCCAATCTGTTTACTGTTTGCTGCTTCTTATTTTGAACACTTTGAATTCAATCAATTTTGTGCAGACAAGAATAAAAGTCGTCTAACAATTAATAAACATTCATTTGATTCCAAACATTCTAAAAAATCTTATTTTCTTGTAATTAGACCTTGAATATTGCAGTTTTGATTAATCTTGGTTTTGGTGTGAAACAGAGAAGGCTCTAATGTACAAATCCATGTAAGTGAGTACAAACTGAAAAAAAAAAAAATTCAGATTAAAATATAAGACTTTGAATTGTGAAGTTCGATTAGTTCAGAGAATTTTTGGAAATTAACTGCACTATTTAAGATACACCTGTGTACCGCCTAAGTATTCATTTAAGGGAATTGCACAAAGTCCAATTACAATTACAAATATTAGATAGAAAGCACTTAGAGATACCTCTTTAACACTGGCTTGTAAATTCCTGAACACTAATTAAAAACTGGATGAAAATCAATTCATCTATAACTATGATGCAGCAGAGATAACTGTAAGTATTGATTTTCCATATTTTGGACTATTGTCTTAAGATATGAAAAAATACCTGTCAATCGGTAAAAAATTCTTGGCTCTGGTCTAAAATTCCTCAGCTTTTTCACAAAATATCATTGAAATTCATTGAGAAATTTAGAGGTATCGTATGGACAAATAGGAGTGGCACATATACTGCTCCTAACTTTGTTTGCAGGGTCAAATTGTAATGGATATCATTAATGGATAACAATGATAATCAAATCACATAAGAATATTGCCACTTCTGTATAGAAATAAATCACAGCAACCAAGTTGCCCCTTTTTTTGTCGTTATACCCCCACTTTGTACCCTCTGTTACCTCAGGCTTTACTAATCCATCTACCTCTACGACTCACTGTGCAGTGAGACAAGGTTACATAGAGCAATGGTTCGGTAAGATCAAAGGTACTGATACATCATTGACCAGCATTGTCAGTTTCATACTGGAATGGATGTTACAGAACCAGTAGTATAAGAAGGATGTGATTTTTATTTTCAAAAATCAAAAATCAAATCATATACTTTCTTCCTATCTCTCTCTCTACATTATGGAAGTGGCAAAAATAATGTGTCAATTTCACAATGGATTATTATTTTAAATCGAAAAAAAAAAAACACCTGAAAACAAGAAGAAAAAGACAAACTTGAAAAAAATGAAAATAATTTTTTTAGAAGGTTGCTAATGGGGTATGTAAACTTTCAAGAATCTTTGCCAAAAAATGTGACCTGAAGGACTGATGCAAACAGATGAGTGAAAAGGGAAGAATACCAGGCCACAAAGTTGTTTTTGTTCTTTGGTCATGTTGTTGACAGATCAAATTAACAATACTATCATGAATCTCGATCAGATAAAGAATTTTCAACCTTTATCAACCTTTGACTAGTATTTCTTTCATTTTGATTTTAGTTGTTCTTCATTGCAACTTCTGTCGCTCTACAGCCAGTAGTAAACAGCATGGGTTGGATATAAAAATAATCTCACAGCAAGACCTGGATTCACATCACTTTTCGCTCGGGAAGCCTATTTTATCATAACAGCAACTTTACAGCTGGAGTTCCAAGATCTCTACAGTTGGCAGAAGATCAAATCTAACCACATAAACTTACTCTTTATTTTTCCCCTAATCCCTCAACACCATATTTGATGTTATGGTTTTTATGTTTACTAGTAGCACCTGTAGTAGCTATACCATCTTGAATTTCTAACCTTATCAACCATTGACAACTCTATGATAGTGTCCAGCCACACCCACAAGCTAAGATAACTTGACATGACACAGACCACTGACTGTATGTAAAAAATTCTCAACCTTGATTGAACTAGTAACACTAGAGACGATATTCTACAAATGGTATTCATCATATAATGTCTCACAGATAATTAAACAATTCAAATGATTTACTCAATTTTTCACTGTTTGAATGTTAGGTATAGTCCAGTAGTTTGAGGGTTGTCTGATACCAGTGATATGAGCTAAAACCATGAAATTCAGACTGAAATTTGAGTCATCTCAGAAGTTAGCTTGGGCAAGATGTATGGTATCACAGTTCAGATCAGTTCATCGATCTCAGTCTGCACATATCTATCGTTCTGCTTCTTTTAATCTATGTAATTCTGTTCAGCCTAATCCACCTTTGCCAGATCCTTCGCCTCAATCTTTAAACTATAAAATTGATTATTTTTACTTCGACACCCATCGCCAAACCGACCATGAATTAAAGCTACTGTTGATCTATCCCAACGTATGATGTAGTCATTCATCATTTTCTCATTCTTTTCACCTACACACTGCCAAGCCCCATGGAATGCTTGATGCACCTGCAACAACCACAATAAACAAGTGTCATTGCAAATGACAATGGTAATCAATCATCAGCAAACGAGGAAAAGACTTGGTAATGAAGTACCAACACCTGCTTGCGCGGATAAATAAAAACATATCTATATATCTGGGTATGTATGTATCTATCTATATCCATACAAATGCACATACATATATATCTATCTATCTATCTCTTTCTCTCTCTATATATATATATACACACACACACACACACACACACGTATATGTACTTATGGATACATATATATATATACATATATATGTATATATGTGTGTTTATGTACATATAAGTATACATGTGTATATATGAGTATATATATAAATGACAATAACAAAACAGTACTTTTCTTTCAAACTGAACAAGGAATGCTGGATAATTTGTTAAGAATGAGTTTGTCATTCTTGTGATGATATTGTTTAGTCATACTTTTCATGAGCAAAATATAAGTAATAAAATCTACTTGGGTTCATTTCAAATTCTGTGTTTTAGCAGGAATTTCTAAGTAATTAGATTAAAATTAGAAATATTCAACCACTTTTAATAAATTGATGAACCGAGAAACATGTGTTGGGTGTTTTCTTTCCCAAATCTTCAATATATATATATATATATATATATATATATATATATATATATATATATATATATATATATATATATGTATATATATATATGTATACACATTCACTACACAAACACATTTATGTTTCTGCCCTGCTTGGGCTTCCTTTGGGGGAGTGTTAACTATTCTAAGAGGTAAGGTTTTTCTTTTATTTTATTTGTAAGCTGTTCATGTCTGCTGGTGGTCATAAATCACAAGCCAAGGGGTTTCAGTAAATGGTTGTTTCTATCAGTTTTGTGGTATGTATTCTCACTGAGTGTGTTTTATTCTTTCTTGAATTTTTGAATTTATTTCCCCATGCTAGGATCCTTTTTATATGACCTTAGTGGGTTGTTTAATCATATTGAGTTTGGTGTACTTCCTCATGTCTTAGTTGATTATGTTGAATGGATTATTCTTTGAGGTGGCTATGTGAATAAGATATCTATGTTAGTTATTTTTAGTATATCTACATGTGGGTTATTGAGTTATGTTTGTTGATAAAATTTTTTAATGATGCTGGTATTTTGATGCTATTTCATTTTTTCTGTTTAATAATTCTGTCCTCTGTTTTTTCGTTCCATTGGAAAAACAAAGGATTTCAAAATTCTCATTAAGGCATAGGGGGCATGGAGTTTCAATATTTTTGCATATGTGTGTTTGTTTTGATATTTTCTATTTTACAGTTGATTTAAAATCATTATCACTTAGTCTCAAATAATATGTTGACAGTGATATACTATTCTTATATTTTTCATTAGTAATGGATGATATATGGTCGGCTAATCAAAGTTTAAAGGGCGTTTTTGATATTCTCATATAATATTTCACTTCTAGGGGTTTCTCTTGGATTGATATTTCTGTTTGGTATACAATATTCAATTTGAGATCTTGGTTTTGCAATGGGGCATCTAAATCAACAACTCTGACCCCAAACCAGGAAGTGGATCCTCCTTAAGGCAGTTCAACGCCCAATCTGATATCCCTCCACCAGCTACTGCAGCCAAGCTGATACCTGACATATCACTCTCTACTTTCCACCAATGAAGCTGAGAATGGGACTCCCAGGATCTCTGTACACTTTGTCCAGGCATGTGCCTAGGAGGGGACACTCCAGTGTAGCTCCATTGTCTGAAGAGACAGAATGGGATGGTAACAAGCTGGTGAAGGTAATGTGATTGTTTGGGCAACATTCAGCAGAGAAACACTGGGCCCAATCACTGATGTAGGAGGTACTTTTGTAACCATACTACCTACATTAGCATTATCGAAGACCGCATAAAACCTTTCATGACAACAGTCTTTACAATGGCTTTGGCATCTTTCAACAAGACAATGTGCTCTACCACACAGCATGAGATGTACAGAAATGATTTCAGGAATGTGCAAAAGACTTCACTGTGTTGCTTCTGCCTCTAAACAACCAGATCTCAATTCTATTGAGCATTTATGGGATTTGTTGGACCACAAAGTTCACTCCTCAGAATCTCCATCATGTGACTTATAACAGTTACAATGTACTCATGCAAGCACCAGTTTTGCAATGAGCCATTATAGAGGTAGAATGCACCTTCTGCCTATACCTCCCACCCCACTGAAGATTCAACCTTACATACCATCATCGACATTGGAGATAGAGGGATGAGAAACCTAAATTTTTGTTTTTGAAGAGATGGAGAGACTTGAAAAGATTTTCAATACAAATTAATGGTAACTGCTTCTTTGCATCGAGCCATTTCAACTTCTTATGAGAAGATTTTACAGGGATTCTTTACTTTTGGATGATGGAGTGAGGAAACTGTATACATATATATATATATATATATATATATATATATATATATATAGAGAGAGAGAGAGAGAGAGAGAGAGAGAGAGAGAGAGAGTGAGAGAGAGATGGAGAGTGAGATTTAGAAAAATCGCCAAATCTGAAAGTAATAAGAATCTAATGATACAGCATGATGTGTCAATTATTCAAAAAAGAAAACTAACATTCAAAGTAGGAAGAAATCCTCCTTCCCCAATTGTCCATAGATCCCTTCTAATCCATTCACCAACCCACGGGGCAAAAAAATGAATCCATTAGCCTTCAAAGTTTCCATTCTATAAAAGGGCTGATCCGAAAGGAACAAGGCATTTCGGGCGGGTAATTCTCCTTCTCCACACTTGGCCACTAACTACGGGAAGCAATTTTGAGTCGAAGGGAGAAAACAGAATGAAGGTGAAAAGAAAAAGAGATTGAAACAAGAGAATAGATAGGATGGAATAAAATTACTTTTGAGAATTTTTAAAATGGTTTTCTAAACAAACAAAATTTCTTTCCTCTCTATTTAACTTTGGTTTTTTAAAGATTTTTTTCCTTTTTTTTTTTTTCTAAAGAATACAAAGAATTGTTTGTTGAAATTCCACTTGGAAACTTATGAACGATTCACAGAAAAGCAAAGATGAGAGAACAAATGAAAGGGCAGAACAAAAAGAATAAAATTCTTTATAAAAGAAAAATGGCACTTTGAAGAATTTGCAAGAATCCTGTGGACTGTGACGACACAGCGCTTTAACATTTACAATGGCCAACTCTAAAAACATAGTTCAAACAATACAAAGTTTAAAAGGAAAACCAATTTCCATCTTGAAAAACAAGGCAATGGAGGAGGAGAAAATAGAAGTCTCTATAACAGAAAAACATGAAAAGGATTTCTTAGAAAAAAAAAACCGTAAAAGACAATTTTGTGTTTTCAACACGTGCAGTTTGTGAAGAAAATAAAAGGTGTATACGAGAAAGTTATTGAGAAAAAGAGGCCCATTTTGGTTAATAATACCAAGGTGGGAATAAACATCCTCCTTTGAAGCTAGCTGTTCTAGTTTTAAAAGGAAACAAAAAATGGGTTTCCTTCTGAATTTTCTCTGTAAGAAGAAGAAGTCAGGTTCATTTAAGAGCTCTCAAGACTGTCCATTAGGAAAACAAGACAATTCTAGAGGTTAGGCTCCAATGTAATTAGGATTGTCATGAAAAGACATACAAGGAAAATAAAAAATATAGTGGATTGTTCTGGACTGAATAGAGAGAAAAAAACATGGACGCTGAAATAAATTCTGTATTTGATGGAATTTAAGACAATCCCTTCTCCAAATGACTTGAAAAAATATTCCCAGGGTCTTGTACGTAAAGTTGGGAGGCTTTTCTTTTCTCTTGAAAATTACAGTAGCATTATTATTAAAATGAGCACTTGGACAAACCACTTATCTGCCGGAGCAATAACAGCAAAAAAAGCTCTTACCCTGCAGTCAAATTAGATAGGATCCAATCATATATAAACAAATATATATATATATATATATATATATATATATATATATATATATTGTCTAGAAATCTTCACAGCTTTAAATACTAAATATATGAAAAAGAAAAAGATTTTCAAAAAAATGGTGTTATTTCAGTCAATAATGTCCATATATTTGTTAATATAACTTATCTTGTTCAGTCCATCAGTTGTTTAACATGTGACTGTTCTGGTGATTTAAAAACAAGACAATCAGATTAACTATATATATATATATATATATATATATATATACACATATATATGAATAAATAAATGGCTTGGCTTCATGAACAAAGATTTTTGGAAGGACTTATAGAGCTATAGGGACCACAGATGGTGAGGCATGGGTGCAAAATAATCCTGTAGCCTAAGCAATGAAGTTTTCAAGGCGAAATGGAACTTGCCCATCTCACCTTTCAAGCTTGAGGTGGTATGGGTAGGAGCCAGGATTTTAGGCCGTAGGTTTTCCAACAGGACTATCCTTCTCCCGGCAGATGCCTGATCTAAATATGGGGGTCGGCCACCTCTTAGAGGGTATGTTCCGACAGTATGGCTGACCTCATATAAGCAGCGTGCAGATCAGAGCCCAGGTTAGGGTTACTTCCATTTATATATATATATATATATATATATATATATATATATATATATATATATATCAGTGAAATTGCCTAATTGGCAAAATTTACTTATTTTCTTGTAAAAATTTGATTTCATAAACATTTGATTAAAAAATAGTTGTTTAATAACTTAGTTTTGATTGCATAAACTTTTGATGGAATTAAAACGATGTATTCACCTACTTTTTGTGAAAAATACTTTAATTCAATTTTTAAAATCATAGTTGTCTTATATCCTAATCGAAACTTCATGTTTAATCATCATTTGTAAAAAAAGTTAAAATTCCGCCAATTAGGCGATTTCACCAATTTGGTATAACATACATTATATATCTATATATATATATATATATCTATATATATATATATATATATATATATATATAAATATATATAATGTATTCTGGATGATTGAGCACTTCCTGGACCATTTCCAGAACTAACATGAAAATCATTTATATTAGACACATGAACAGTCATAACCCTAACATCATAAACAATTTACAAATTTAGTTCCTATAACAAAGATGGCTTTGATCTTACGATACCAACAATACCATTTACCAAAGCATCATGTCTATTGGTATCATTGTTATTATCAGAATAGTCATTATTAACATTTATCAATTTGGGCGTTGTTGATTTTTATTGGTGTTCTTATTCCAAGTCTTGGGGAGAGATGGAGATATCCCCTTTATGTATGGACAATCCAAATAAGCAGATGGAAGTTGATAATAATCACACATTAGCAGAGGGCAAAATAAGCTAATAAAAGATTTTTTTTCTCTTGCCCTA
>OY735220.1:10293985-10348985 GCA_963457665.1 Thysanoteuthis rhombus
TTTAAATTGTTTTGTAATATATTGGAACTCTTATTTGAAATGATGTTCCGTTATTAGATGGAAAATGTATCACTCGGCCAAGACAACGAAAATAGAATAAACAATAAAAGAAAATGAGGTTGCTGCAGGAATCAAACCTGCAACTGATAGAGGAGCAGCTTCAACATAGTGTTGTTGCTACCACTGATGGCTGTTCAGCACAATGATAAGAGCAGCTACCCCATTGATTCCTTATTTCTATTTACGTTGTTTAGTGAAACAATTTCTGTATAATAACAGAAAATCATTTTGAATAAGAATTTTATTAAAATATAACGCAATTTAAAATCATATATATGTATATATTAGAGGTAAAAATATGTAGCTCTAAGAGAGAGTAGTGGAAAAGTTGATAATATGGAAAAGGAAAAAGACTTGTATTCAAATCAGAGAGAGAGGGTGAGGGAGAGAGAGTGGGGGAAGCTGTAAATTTTTCTTAGTCTTTATTCTGAAAAATATTTTTTTCAGTGTGTTTCCAGATACTTCTTTTAATCAATATATATATATATATATATATATATATAATTGTGTAATCCACAGACAGCTGTTTCGTTCTATTACAACTCTCCAATATGGCTATAGACTATATATATATATATATATATATATATATATATATATAATCTAGAAAGCTTTACAGCTTTAAAGACTAAACATTTAAAAACTTTTTCAAAATTCTTTTGTGTCACCTCAGTCACTTATTTTCTCCAATATCTGTCAATGCAATTCTTGTAATTTTCCTCAGTGTTTTCCCTGTTTCACTTATACATTATCATTATGGTACAATGTATGAGTTTTCTCTTGTTGGGATCATCAGTGGTTTAACAGGTGACTGATTCAGGGATTTAAGAAATAAAACAGTTATATCAATATGGCACCTAGAATTGTTGATGAAACACCACCTTCCTTTTCAGCTATGATTTTAATACATAGCTTAAGCCATATATGTAGTTTGTTATCTAAATAGGGTATTATCATAATGTATAGTATACGGATGTTATTTCATATTACACATCATTTTTTTTAAAAGTACAGACGTTACCCAAAAAACCTATTTAACATATATATATATATATATATATATATATATATATATATATATATATGAGAGAGATGAAAGAAGCCTTTTATCAATCTATCTCCATACAGGAATGTAAGTGCTTGAATATATTTAAATGTAAGTATCTACATAATTCAAGTGGACATCCACAAACCATTACACGCCCAATTATCAATATACACAAGCTATCATGTATTGAAATATTGAATATAAATTGGCATTTTCAAAATGGGAACTAGAATTTTGAAAAAAAAAAAATCCTCTGAGGAACCTCTTGAACATTTGAATATTAATCAATCTTTTTTGAAGATCTTTTAGCAATCAATAAAAAAGAAAAAGATCAGAGTGTGTTGATACTTATCATCAAATTTATTATTGATTTTTCTGTATTCCTCTTGGACATCTCGCTGTGCCCATCGCAAAGAGAAGCCAGGTCTCAAGAGAATGCTTCTATTTCTGTTCGAGTCCCGGTTTTGGTGGCATGATTTTATTTAAACGTTATCTTCGGATGACTGACTGACAAATACAGATCTTTGCCGAGCAGATCAGTTAATTACAGCTGTTTATGCAATGTCGTACATTTTTATTTCTTCCGTTACTCACAGACTCCGTGCGGAATAATTACAGTCCATTTCCGGCCTGAATTATTCAGTAACACATCCCTGCTTCAGTTCCTCACAACTGGTCATGCTGGAACAACTAATTGAATGGTGAAGGGAAATGAATTTGTAGCATATCAACTGTTATATGGGTCATGCAGGTGCTGGCTCTTACTGAACAATAAGTTGTGAGAGAGATTATCTTTTGAGATTTTGGTGATATAAGCAAAAGCCTGGGCAGTAAGAAGGTGCTTAACTTGGGACTAAAGCTGGTCCAACGACTTGTGAGACCAACATGAGAGAGACATGTTTTTCCCATAGTGGCTACAGGAGAAGGTCAAGCAACCAATGTGAGCTCCAGTTCTATGGCATTGCCTCTTTTCTGTTCCAGCTCTAAAGTTTACTTCAGATGAGGAGGTTGCCTGAAAAATCTTAAATCTCTCTACCAGCAGTTTCTTGGCAGTAGTCAATTCTACAAGAGATTAGGGTCCTTTTGATGAAGGCCCCACTAACCAAAGATCAGTTTGCCAAAAGAAGGGTCTTTGGAAAGCAATAGTTTCCAATTCTTATTCTATGGCCTTCCCCAAGCAAATGAGCTTTTTTCAACATGGCATCAATGCTTGCGGCTCTGGCTCTCTTGAGGACTCCCGTGCTTGAGATGAAGTTACTCCAGCACATATTGAGGATGATGCAGATGCAATGCTAATGGAAACTTCCAAGGTGGCTGAGATGGCACAGGTATTTGAACCAGAATTTATCACTATAAAGAAGGTGAGACATACTGATGCTTTTGTCAACTCTTCTTTTTGTGTTCCTTTTAAGGTTCTTGTTGCTTCTTACAATCAACCGAGCATTTTATTTGCCTTAGCCAATCTACTGTCTATCCCTTTGTCTAATTTGGTATCAGAAAATATGACCCAACCTTAATAGGTAACAGGCTGGGATGCTTTGAGCTTTGTTAGGTCGATGGAAATGGAACCTAGTTAATACTCCTGTCAAGGTACAGGTTGATGGAGGATGTCCTTTGTTGCCTTTGCAAAGTGGAATGTTATCTGCTGAAGGGCTGCCTCCCAGTGAGCAACTAAAGCAGCAGCATCCATGAACAGAGGCTCCCTGACCAGCGGAACCATTTGCTTCAAATCGAACGGTTGCCATTTGTGTGTCTTTGACATCGATCTTCTGGGGCCGGTTTCAGCATTATATTGAAGAATACTGAAAACAGAGTGAGAACCAGCACACAAATTTGCTTGACACCATTTGCAATTGGGAAAGGAGAAGAGTTTCTGCCATATCTGATTTGAACATGTTTCAACATAAAGAATTGGATAATCATGCTGATATCTATAGATTTATATTTCACTTCCCATCACATTCAATAATTGAACAATCTCAATGTTAAAATTAGAAGTCATGTAAAAAAAATTCCACTGATGAATAAATATGGTCAGAATAGATTATATTTATGACATCTCTGGTGTTTTCCCCTGGAAAAAATTTTAATAGAATTTAAAAAAACGTCTAGAAACACCTAGATCATGGAAAATCTAGATGTTATAAAAGAAAAAAACTATCAAAATAAGGCCCCAAAAAGTCAAAAAAACCTTTTTTCCAAAAATAGAAGAAAAACATTTTTAGGAAGGATTCAGGGAAATACTAATGCGAATTTTCAAGTCTGTAGACAAAACAGTATGGCCAGAACCATTGGACTACTAGAACACACACCCAAATATAAAAAAGATCAAACCTTTTGCCAATGTAGATTTGCAATTTGCAACGTTTGTTACAATGGAAAATGATTTTGTAATGACCAAAAAGATTGAATTTAGAGAGATAAGACTTGATAGAATTTTTTGTTTATTCTGTGATTACTGACAACTAATAATTGTGCTCCTTGTTTAAATATGGAATGATAAAACTGTTTCGATTGATACCGGTCAAATGAATGAATGTTTTCTGAATAATCATATGTTTTTTCTTCAGTTTTTGCCAACAGCCATTAACAAAACAATCGTCAACTGGGCAACACAAGCCGGTGATTTATCTGTCACTAGTTGCTCCATGGATTAAAATCTCAACAATTAGAGATGAATTTACAAGCATTGAGGTGTGAAGTGATGTAGTAGTGAAAGGGATGGAAAATGGGATCCAGTTCATCTTTCTGCCAACATTACTTATATTCACTTTGCACTAATGCCCTTGGGAAAGGCATTGATTCACTTCTCCCTCAGCAGTGGGTAATTAGAAATGCATTAGGAACTCTTTAACTCTGAATCACAGACCATCCTTGAGGTTACTTTGACAAATGATTTACAGTTTGATAGTCGCCATAGTCAGTCCCAAGCCCGAGGGTTGGGCATTATGCCAGCATCCTGGCTCTGAAAGATACGTATGCTTGTCTCAGAAACAATGAATGAAACCATTACTCAATATGCTGAATAGAACTTATCATATACTAGTATATACCCATAAAAAATGACGGGAGTATTTGTGTATGAATCTGCCCAAAGGAGCCCAATTCTATTAAATAAGTTAATTTATTCTTTATATTTCACATATCCTAATTTAAAGTTTTTAAAAAATCTCAACACAACATTAAACACATCTTTCAGTCACTTATACATTATCTTTTTCTTTTATTTTAGTCTCAAACGACCAGCTTTTCTATGACATATCATTTATTGTTATGTCCTCACAGACTATTTCATTTTTATTACAAACCAATAATTGTTTTTTTAGCTCTGTTAGTCTATTTCACATGGACTAATCCATTAGAACTTTGAGGTTATTACAGGAGAATAACTGGATGTACAACTATACAAATAAACAGTTATTGGCATATATGACTTTTATATATTAACAGATTAATCTAACAATTAATCAGCAAAATATGTATTTTAAATGCTTTTGTTTCTCCTCAATATGAAGGATTTCAGGAGTACGTGAACATTTTACTTGTGAATAGCAACAAATAACTAATTACTTTTGCCTGAAGTGTATTTCATTGCAATGGGAATTAGAGAAGAAACTGCGGCTGTGAACTTTTTGAATAGATTAATTTCTATAAATTAGTGAACAGACACACCATGATGAACAAGGAAAAGTGTTGCCCACAGCAAACCATGTGGCTGACAATTTCGAGGACCAAGAACTTTTTGGGAAAATCCACACCATCTGCCCGCTGCCATGAATGTGAATTCATGGGCGTGGTCATATCCAATCATCCTATAAACGTATTGTTTGTGAAAAATGGACAGACTTTGCAGATCAATATTTGCTGCCTCATTCATTCACTGATTTTTCTAGTGAATTGTTTCTGGTCAGAGCCAATGGCAGATTTTTGCAGAGGCTGAAAGTTCCCATATTTAGGCCCAATCAGAGAAAATGGCAACAGCATGAATCTTCTCATTTTTCAGATAGGCGTAAAACTTATTTATACCAACCGGACCTGCTTTATCTTATCCTGATCTTTTGTAAATGATCCCTGGGCAAAAGGTTGAAGCTTTGGTTTAGAATCTACCTACTCCCGAAACAGGGTTATGGGAAAACAGCTGATGAACTCCATAATGGAAAATACAAATATGAGTAGAAATAAAAACTGAATTACATGCAGCAAGAATCTGAAATTATATATTGAACAGTCATAAGACAACATGCTGAAATAATACAGATCATATTAAAAGTGGTTTGCATGAGACACGGTCATGGATACTTAAGGACTACGTATAAAAATTGACTAAAAAATTTGTTATTTTCCAGCATTACAAGATGAAAAGTTTACATGACTATATCACATCATGTCAGACATTCTACTTGATACATATATATGTATATATATGATGGCCTATTTAGTAGTCAAGATAGTTGGGTATTTGCTACCAACAACAGGATTTCAAATACTTCAAATGGTATAATAAACTAAAAAGATCTTGCCCAAGTATATCTCCAACCCAATCCCTCCGTCTCTCTATCAGGCATATATATATATATATATATATATATATATATATAAATATATATATATATATATATATACACAAAGTTTTATAACAATGCTTTGAAGAGAATTTCAGAATTATTTGTGAGAAATTACCAACATTCTTGCCTGAACAATTTCTGAATAATGACTAGAATATCATGAACTTTCACAGTGTGTTAAGTGAACAGTCAAAACTGTCATCTTTCAAAATGGTCTCTTATGATCTACAGTTTGATTAACTCTATTGTCCATAAAGCGAGATGCTTCTATTAATCAGAGTCTTTGGGATTTGGGCCTCTTCATTTCCTGCCGTCAATTCTTTTCTGCATTGACAATGGAGATGATTTTATTGGCGAGAAAAATGTTGATCAATTTTACACGGATGAATAAAGACAAGATAGATATTCACTCTGCATAGTCTTACATCTTTGATATTTACTAAGCTGATGTATATATATTCATATATGAGAATGAAATGACAATATTAAAAGGCTTGTTGAAACAAAAGATTCTTTATTTTGACGTTTCACTTAAAACCGGCTTTGAATAAAGATTCATTTGGTCAAACAAACCTTCAGATATAGTCATTTCACTCTCAAGTTGTCTTATTAACCATATTCCATACCAATGCACTGATTGTAGATATATTTATATTTTTGATTGATTAATTTTCCAGTCTCTTTGTCTATAATATGGACTCTTCCATTAAAATGTAACAATTTTACTGATAGTGATATCTCTAACCCACCATTTCAAACAATGGACTCTTCAAGACACACACACGAGAGTACCAGTTCAAAAGTAGCGAAAAATGACAAAAACTTGCGGATCAAGTGGTCAACATGTCTATTCAGATGGACACTTCCTGGTGCACTGCTGTCAACTCTGGGAAAGCAACCAATCTAGGAGAAGGACAACTCTGAGTTCAAAACCCGAGAGTGGAGCCCCCTTTAGGTAGACTGATGCCAAAATCTCTTGGCAGCTCCTGCATACTTGCTGATTCCGGTGATATTGCTATAGCTTTCTACTGAACCATATCAGCAAGGCCAAGAGGCAGATTCAGGCAGTTTGGTATACCAGGATTTCCATACGCTTCACCCAGCATGTACGTAGAGCATTCTATTTTCTGTACAAACTGAATGGAGGCTGTAATATATATATCTATATATATATATATATATATATATATATATATATACACACACACACATATATATTTATATATATATATATATATAGAGAGAGAGAGAGAGAGAAAATGAGAGAGAGATTGAGATGGAAGAATATAATGGTTATGGGAGAAGAAATAGCTACAGAAAAAAGTTATAAATACATACATAAATTCCTATACATATGCATCTCCATACTTCACCCAAAATTATTAAGAATACTTATATAGAGTAAGAAATATGGAAGAGAAGTATGATTGAAAAATCATAGATATACAAATATAGATATATACATGCGTACACACATGCATGCTTTTCTCCCCCATTAATTAAAGATGAGGATCAATTTAAACCTGTGAGCGAATGGAGGATTTATATTCTTTCCCCCATTTTAGCTCCAAGCTGTTGAAATGACTGTCATCATGCAGAAAATAAAATTCAAGAAAACAGACAACACAATAACAGCAAAAAAAAAAAAAGAGGAAAATTACTAAATGCAAATATAAATCCTGGCTTCGGCTGACATTCAATTTAAACATAAAAATTCATTTTATTTTCTGTTTTTTTTTCAACAATCTTATTGTTTTACTTAAAATTTCTATTTTTATCCGTTGTTTTTTTCCCCAACATCAAGTGGCCTAGAAAAATTTCCGTGTTGAACAAAGTGGGTAATACTCATAAAGAATTCTCTGCAGAGTAATATCCTCACACCAGAATCATGATTCTTGCTGAAAAAGAGAGCTAAGAAAAATATCTCCTCTCAGGAACTCTGAATTATGTTGAGCTATGATCTTGGAGTGAAACGTTCCCTCTAATTCTTAGTAGTCAATGTGTAAAAAATTTTTTCCTGAACAGATTTTTTTTTCCAGGGACAAAAGTATGCATGTACTGAATGCTTGGGCAGATCTATCCCAGAAATTGTTTCAATATAATTTTGGCACTGCCTATCTCTCTAAAACAGTATTGCTGTGTTTTAATATAATACAAATATGATTGAAATCTATGTTGAGTGAAACACCCAGATACCCAATGTAAAAATCTTGATGTAGCACTATTTTCATAGGCTTACAAAATATTTGACCCACATTTACACAAAATAACATCAGAATAGCGTACACATTCAAGTTAGCTAAGATATCATTTTCAACAGTATAATTATATATTACGCTTGTAATTACAAATATAATTATTAATTACTGAATAATTTCAGGTAACTAATCTTTTGTACACCGATCAACTATCTTTGTACTGTGGTTGGAACTCTATGAAAAAAATGTTTTTTGAAGTTCCAAATTTCAAATAAATCCCAACTTATTAGTGTGTATAAGTTTCCAGAGAAACATTCACCCATTTATTCACATAGAAAATATATTGAATACCATGCCTTTAGGTGGTTGATAACTTTCATAAAAATGTAACAAAAGACCAAAATCTTGAAAGAATCCAGCAAGATTTGTGTTTTTAATCAAATGATGGTTACCTACAATCATATTTCAGACATTCACATTCCTTTCAAAAATATATACTCACTATCACAATTTGGTCAACTACTGTTATAGTAAGAGTTTAGTTGTGAATCTCTTGCATTACAATGATACATATTTCAATCTAAAAAGAAGTTCATGTTACGCATATATATATATGTATATAGATATATATATATATATATATATATATATATATATATATATATATATGTATATATATATATATAGATAGATATATATATATATATGTATATATATATATATATATATAGATATATATATATAGATATATATATATGTATATATATATATATATATATAGATATATATATATGTATATATATATATATATATATATAGATATATATATATATGTGTATATATATATATATATATATATATTAAATATACAAGAGGGAACGAATAACTTTGTAGCCTGTTATTAGATGAAGTTTGATCTGAAATTTTCACTGTATACTGTTTTATCTTTGAGACTGATTTCCAGCACTGAATTATGAACATTGACAAAGAAGGGAATTATGTTGAAAAGAATATCCTCAGAAGATTTTGCATCATTTGGCAGAAGATGGCAAGATCAAAACAAACCAATAAATGATGATCTTCAACAGATCAAAGAGATTTTATGATATGTTGAGAAGAAGACTCGATTGCAGTGAGATTATCAAAACTCAAAGCCTATTCAATCAAAATATTTTTTTTTTCTAATAGATTACAGAGTGAACGTGTAGAGGTCTTAGCACAGATCATTTCAGGATATTTTTCCTTGATGCTGCTGAGATTATTAAAACGATAAGTCTATTCAACGAATGTTTTAATCTTCTTATAGATTTATATGCTTCAAAGGAAAAAACTGGACATGGAACAGATGTGTTTGTCCAAGACATTTTCATCTTGCACTCTTTCCATTCCCTAAATTTCTTTAAAAATTATCAAACATTTAAATGAAATTTAAGTGACACTGTACCATCTTAATTCAAGACATACAGATGCTTGTTTGATGAGATTATACGATCAAGATTAAGTCAACCTGGAAGGTGGAAACGGCTGAGTTTCTGGAAGGAATCCAAGAGTTGATCAAATGTTTGTTCTGTCAGTCTTGAAGGATCAACTCCTCCCGCCAATGAATTTCCGATTAATCTTCAAGTTGAGCCCCTTGTTGAATTGAAAACTGATATCCATATCTAGTATAAATGAATCAGCATAGTCCGCATGTGTGCCAAAACTAATTATCTACAATAATTGTCTAGAATTATCTTTAGAAAAAAAGATCTTTAACAAAAATTATCTCAAAAAAAAAATAGATCTTCTATATAAATTATCTAAAAAAATGTCCAAGATGACCATAGAAACCCCAAAAAAAGCTCTTTTTTGAGGGAAAAAAAATGCCTAGTGGTATACTCAGGCAAATTTTCAATGTTGTAACCCCCAAAATGTGATAATGAGTGTCCAGAGAAACAAACCAACACATAAACACGGAAAGAGAAAAGAATCAGTATCCCATTTAGTTAGTTGGTTGGCCATTTGTGAGGCTATGATGATTCGATAGGTAATAAAGGTTGTCAAGTCATCCCTGTGGTCAATAGAACTTTCAGTTACGTTTAAAAAGTGAGAGTTATTTTGTAGAATCTTCCTCGTAAGGACCCAAAAAGGAGATTGTATGGACTCGGTTAAAAATAGAAACACTTCATATCTGATCGGCCATTGTATGAAGTTGACATTCACTAGATATATTAGTCAGCAGACAAGGCATTGCACTGTTGTTTGGATTAGTGGTCCAAGAGAAATCTGTTAAAAATGAATAAAAAATTACAGATTATTGATCTTTTATCTAAAATCATAGGTCTAAATTTAGATAGAAAATATCATTCAGATAGAAACTATTAAGAACAATTATGGGAGGCTGCTTGGTGCAGCGTAAAGTCCTGGCTCTTCCGAACACGCACCTTTGGAATGGGCACTGCACTAGAAAATAAAATTTGGGGTTTGCCTGTAAACTTTTAAAAACTGTCTGCTGGTAAACTGTTGAAAAAAACTCAATGATCCTATTCACGGCTAAGTATATTTCTCATATTGTAGCCCATGTTCGAGTTAATTTTTTGTAAATAAGTGATGAAAATAGAAAGTCTTCGTTGCATGTTTAAAATGGTCTTGCATTCATACAAATCAACTAACATCTACAAGAGAATATCTAATAAATGCAATATATACATAAATATTTAAAATGATATATCTTTCAAAAGAATAAGACTCCATCGTAAGACAAATTATCGCACTGAACTGACGACTTGCTAAGATAAATTATCTCTTCCACAGCTGCAAACACATTGTATGAGGTTTCAGCTAAAGTCTAAAAGGCATTATGAAGAATTTTCTTCCATTTTGTGTCAAGTTTTCTTTCTTTTTCTTGGCCAAGATGCAAAGATAAGGTTCTTGCTGAAATTGAAACAGTCAAGAAACTATTTTATGTGTAAAATTTCTGATTAGTTTGCTTCAACAATTAAAAATAAAACCAAATTTAATGAGATTTCAGTTGAAGAGTTTCAAGCCATTATGATTCTCAGCTTGTTTTTTTTCTTTTCTTTGCAAGAATCCAAGGAGAAGAGTGTGGCCATATATTCAAAATACTCAAAAATTCAACTATTTAGTATATAAAATCCATGATTTCTTCACTTGAAAAAGAACAACTTTAATACAATGATGATGATCAGGTTACATTCTTCCAAATACTCCTTCATCTCTTAAATCTATAGAAAATAAATCCTGGATCCATGCATGAGATTTGCTATCTGTGCTTACACTACAAAATGTATACCAAATTGATGTCAGACTTCTTCATTATTTCTGGTTACAAAAAGCAATAAGTTCCAGGGGAAGAGCAAGGTTATATACCACTGAAAAGTGAGGCCCATCTGGAGAGTACACGGCCGTTTAATACTAGCCAAAAAATAGCCTACCTAGGGACATAGCACCTATGTCTTCTTCAAAGTATTCACCTTGGGATCTCACATACTTATCATAGAGTACCTTCAACTTATAAAAATGGTCAGCTAATTCCTCTTTCAGGATTGCCATCAGCTGTCTCATTGCATTCTTCTTAAGCTTTATGAATTGAAATCTCTTTGGGAAAAGCCAGAAGTTGCAAGGAGCTAAATCTGGCTTGTATTGGGGCTGACAGACCTGGGAAATGTGATATTTTGTCAAAAAAAAACTTCGCACGAAATGAAGAACGACTTGCTTGGTTATTGTGAATGCAACGGCCACATGGTACATAATCTTAGTCAATGGCACCTCACTGGTGGAGAGTGTAAGCGTATGCACAGTAAGTTCCCCTCCAAGTCATTGGCAAGTTACATTAAATCCACACAACTGGTTCTTGGACGGAATACTTTCTGGATAGATCTTGAACATGAATTCTTATCTTACCAGCAAATAACATAGCTAGAATGGAAAACAAATATTCAAACAATACCAAAGGTGAAAATACATTCTGTCATAAAGTGCAAGAAAAATTATCAATAGATAATCATACACATAATCTAAGAAAATACTATTAAAAGTAACTGGTTTGGTTAGTCACTCAGTAGAAACTGTCCTCAGACCAATATCTTTTGGCAGCATGTCATGTTTGGGGTGGTCAATTAAAAAATTAAAAAATTGAAAAAAAAAAAAAAAAGACAGATAAATTAATAAGCTACTTCTCTCACCTTTTGTTGGATGATGATCATTAAGAATCCCCCAATTAGAAAAAAACGAGTATGAATGCTGTTGCACACCAACTAAAGTGCCAATTCAGCAAACTGACCTCCACGCCACATCTAAAAACCTTTTTTGGGAGGGAGGGTTTTCAATGAAAAAAATTTTTTTTTTCTAATGCTATCAGGAGTAAATGTTCAAATTTTCAGCCCTCTAGCAAAATTGGTACGGCCTGTATAAATGATACATACATAGCCATCCAGACTAACTTGAAAACTGGAGATTATTACACTTTGACTCAGACCAGCAAAACCATTGATTACTTTCTTACGAGGTGTCAAGTAATTGCTAAACTGAAGATTACTGTGAGAAACAAATTAATTTTTTTTCTTGAAATGGTCAAGATTTTGAATTAGAGCTGCTCACTTTCATCAAACTAAAACATAAATTTTCGGCTTTTTTCAAGACAAAATGCTGGGAAAGAAGATTTTTCACTGTATTTTTAATGTAATAGATTATAACAGCCATTCTCATCTGGTTTTCATATGCATAATCACTCTGCAACACTTAAAATATTCAAAATGGACACTACATAGCTAAAAACCAGAATTTACAACTTTGGAACTGTCTCCTCATCTTAGGATTCAGGTTACATAACGTGACAGAAGAAATTTTGTCGGAGGATCTGCAGGAAAACAGATTGTAGATAAATTATCTTTTTTAAAGTAATGTTTGGGAACAATTTTTTTTTTTATTGTGCCAAGAAGTACCTAATAGACATTTGATGATGCTACCATCCATTTTATAAGACTGCAGCAACACACCGTAGTGAACAAGAGAGAGAAGCATTGATTGTTCTATACATTAGAAGTATTTAATGGTCTAAAAAGTTTATTCAGTTTAATCAGTAAGAGACAATTTTTGTTTTCAAAATTAACCTCATAGAACAACATATTCACCATTTGATCCCACTATCTTCCGTCATCCCCAGGCAATTTCATTACCCAAACTCCCAGAATTTCATCTTTCTCAACAGAAAACTGCTCTAGCTGCCTTCAGCAATCTTCCACGATATTTGAATTTTTTTCATTAGGAAAATCTGTAGTGTCTGGAAGGTATGGTAACCCCAAAGTGCAATATGTGCAGAATATGGTGGATGAATAAGAATTTCCCAGCCAGGCTGTAAGAATTTTTTGCTTGGTTACAATGAAATATGCAGTCTAGAGTCATCTTGATGGAATGTAATGCCTCTTCTCTCAGCTCATACAAGCTGGGAGTGCACTTAGGTGCACTTTTGATTTTTCAGTAAATTCAATACATAATAAGGTCAGATGACTATTATATTTACCATAAATGAATTCCATATCTTATAACTTTCAAAATGGTATACAACTTGCTAGGGATCCTTATAAAAATAGAAAACTTGGATCCATCCATTTCTGTCTTTGTTTTGTAAGCCATGAAAAACCAAGACTTGAATAAGTTAAATAATTCCAGAGGTCTTCTGTCTTTTGTTGCCTTCATTAGTTTAAAAGAGAGTAATAATTGTTCAAATGCTGCTGGATACAAACTGAGGGATCAATTGAGCATAAACATAAATTGTAAATTGAACCCATGGTAAAAACGTATTATGGAGGGTCAAAAAAACAAAAATCGTTTTTTTCCTATATCTTGAGATTTTAGCCCTGTAGTTTCATATGTGCAGCCTGTATACATACATACATAGCCAGCCAGACCAGCTAAAAAATTTAAGAAATCTATGGTAACGGTTTTGGTTGACGGTTTTTAATATTGTCCCAAATTGTTTTTTTGCTCAACTCATGTCCAAGTCACAGATGATAATCTTTCACATTATATATTATTCATTATTCTCAAGTGATGCTTTGATTTAATCACTATATCTGCCTCAACTGGACCCGCATCTACGGAGCAGCGTTCATGAGGAAATCTACAATTTTGAAACATTTGATCATTCACGATACCCTTTTCATGAACTGAACGAAATTTTTTTTTTTTTTCATTTCCACTTTTCTCAACCCATATATGCCTACCGACCTATATCTAGTCCATCCTAGAACTGCCATAGTAAATGTACTTGGGAGATAAATGGATCAAATTGCATATGAACACTCTCAAGATGATACCCTGATGCTATCTAACTATGAAAACCACAACAAATTTTCAGCCAATCCACTGAGTACTGCTTCAATACTCACTTGTGCATATCTATGGCTGAGAAGTTGAAGAATTACTCCTTTCAATAATTATTTTAGCGTTGGAAAGTAGTCAGTGTAACAAATGAAATAAGAGGCTATGGCAGTTCCATCCATCATTCAAGATAGTTACTGCTTCAATATACCCATTAGAGTACATCCATGTCTAAGATGTTCATGAATTACATCTCTCATTACATTAATAGTCTTGAATTAAGGGTAATAGTGAATGAAATAAGACTTTATGGTGGTCTCATCCATCAGAAGATGTAGATAGTTCCATCAGGCTCTGTGGTGCATATCCATGGCTGAGAAGTTCATGAATTACTTTTCAAAATAAATTATCTTGAATTAGGAGGTAATCACTGTAATGAACAAAATAAGAGGCTACGGTGGTTCGATTCTCCAGTCAAGACAAGTATTGCTTCAATGCCCAATGCAGTGTATATACATAGTTAAGCGGTTCATGTATTACTTCTCTTATTAAACTGCCTTGAATTATAGGGGTAGTTACCCTACTGAAAGAAATAAGAAGTTAGGGTGGTTCTACCAGACAGCATAGATACTGTTTCTTTGTGCATTGTCTTTCTTTTCTCCTTCCTCCATTTTCTTTGTCTTCTCATTTCATTCATCTTTCTTTCATTACTTCTCCATCTTTTTCACTCTGCAGCTCTCTCTTACCTCCTCTCTCTATTTCCTTGGCTTTCCTATTCCTTTCATCTGTCTCCCTCAATCCTTCATTCTCTTTTAATCTTTCTTTTATCTTTCCTTCCCCCTCTATTTCCTTCCTCTTCTCATTTCCTTCATTCTCACCTTCTCACTCTTTTTTTTCTTTTACAATTTTCTCCCCTTTCCCTTTAAAGTAATCATCTCTTTCTTTTATGTCTTCTTCTCTTTTCCTCTATTTTCTTGGCCTTCTCTCATCTTTCTCTCATTCTTTCATTCTCTCTTTTCTCATCTTTCTTGTACCTCCTTTTCTCCTCCCTCTATTCCCTTTGCCTACTCATTTCTCTCATGTCACCCTTTTTCTCATACCCCTTCCTTCTCTTTCTCACTCTTCCAATCCCTTTCTCCTCCTCCCTCTATTTCCTGATAGAAAATCCTTCATCCTTTCTCATCCTTACTCTCCTCTCCACTCCTCCTTTTCTCCGTCTATCTCTTCTCCCTTTTCTTCCCCCCCGTTCTCTTCTGTAAGCAATCATCCTCTTCATATCTTCCTTCCAAGCCACAAAGCAGATGCCCCCAAATGAAATGAAGAGCAACCATTCAAATGATGAACTATCTACCCCGACCTCTACTTGAAATAATCCCTCAGCAACTTGTTGCACGTCAATAAATAACCTCATCAGCCGTGGAAGAACCGTCCTGCCAAGTCAATGTCGAACGACCACAACACAAAGACAAGACAACACGGAACGGCATCCAAAGAAAGGGAACTTAGCAGCAAGTAACAATCTTTTGTCAAGAGGCCAATTAAAGAATACGCTTGTAAGAAAACCGTGTATCATTCTGCCCCTAGATCATAGAAATTCCCAAACAGTTGCAAATTTTGAATTGCTAATCCAATTTTCGGAAAATTATGAGGTGACATCTGTCGGGACCTCGTCGGTGATCCAAATATCTTTTTATTTATAGCTTTATGTATTGTTTGAAATTCAGGGCAGAAGATTGGTGCCCGTAGGTTTCTAGAAGATCTTCGAGTTTCAATAGTTTACAACTAGGGTTTTTGTCTATTCTTGTAAGCTTCTTGTAGTTACCAGCGAGGAAAATAGGATTCAAGTTTTGGCCAAGGCTGCTTATGTTTACTTCATACTAATGCCATTTGGAAAGGCATGAGTCCATAGCGACGAATAGAGTTCTATATTTCTCGGGAAGAAAGGAAAGGAAATAAAACAGGTCTAGATAGACACTCAATATAAACTATCACAGGACCAACATCTTTAAGGTAGCTGTGTTGGGGGTGATTAACTGAAAAAATGAAAAAAAAAAGGTATTTATAAGTTATTTCTCTCAACTTTTGTCAAAGTAATTTTTGAGGTGGGAGATTTTAAAAACAAGCAAAAGAACACTTTTCTAAACATAATGAGAAGTAAATGTCTAAATTTTCAGTCTCTTTGGTTCAGCTGTGCATGTGACACCTGCTCACATAGCAAGTCAGCTAGAATCACATAAAAACAGAAGAAACTTGTGTTGACAGTTTTTGATGATTTGTAATAAGGCATTGTTCTATATTTGATGATTATTTGCAAAATGTAGATCTTGGCTAAGATTTGATGTGATGTGCAATATCAGAATTTTTAGGCAAAGAGAATGAAAATAATGAAATGAATAAATCTAATACAACGTGGACCCCAATACAAAGCAAGCTCAACCTTCAAGAACAAGGGAATTACGTTTATCCTAAAAAGAAGAGTGTAAAACCAATGCATCCTCCCGATAGTCACCTATAGAGCTGAAAGATAGAACCCAACTAAAACATTGGCCCTCAAACTCAGAACCATGCAACGTGTACAAGAGAGGATCATGCTCAACATTACATGGAGTGACATATCATAGAATCCAACTCAAATAGCAATGGTTAGTCATGTAGCAAGAATGCATCACTCACAACAATCCCCAGAGATCATATGTGAAAGTGTGGCTGGCATAAAATAAGATCACAAGAAAAACTAAACAAGTTCAGGAAGTATTGGCTTTGAACTGCTCTTGGAGAAGGTCCATGTCAAATGACGGACGCTGAAATGCTATTGATGATGATTCATGAAAATTCTATTTTGTTTCGTATATTAGTTGTTCATATATTGAAAATTACCTTTCATTTTTTTAAAATAACCCAACTTTTAAAAATTATGTCTGAAATAAATCTCATGGGTCATCATGGTAGATTTCAGATAAAATTTTGACTCAACACCAAAAAAGGTTAAGAACCACTGAACTATTCATTCAAAAACATGAATAAATATTAAATTTTCTCAAAATGTAACATGTTCTTTAAAATAATTCAATAGATTTATATTCTATAGTACTGTATACAGCAATACTTCGAATAGTGTGGTTTTAATGTAGTATAGTTTAAGTGTTGCTGCACAAATTACCATAAATATAAGCTGAAAAAAAAAAAATCAAATCATAAGATTTTGAACAGTACAGAAAATTATTGAATGAATTAACGGCTCCAATCAAGGTTTACCTGTATATTATTTTAAAACCTTTTTTTTTTTTTTTTCACATACAATGTGTCAGGAATTGAACCTTAACTCTACTGGCCTCAATTTCTGAGAAGTAGCCAGCATATATCACCTCAAGACACTTATATTGTTTTGTTTATTGCATTCAACAGTATCTGAGACATTTTTACCCGAATCTTGAGTTCTTCACAATTTGTTAATTTCTCCAGAGAACAGTTCCACTTATGGCAGCCTGGCAAAAGGGACATTTAGCAACAATGGTAGCAATAACTCATTGAGGTACCGGATCATTTCCAATCAATAATCCAAGAAGTGAGTTGAAAATTCCAATCACTTTGGATATTGTCCAGTGCGGGATTGATTTATTTGCAAAGAGACAAGAATCAGAAAGGGAGATAGATAAATCCAGGACAGACTTAGTCTGGCACAGGGACATCTGTTCAATTGAATCATGTGAACAGATCTGATTAGTCACTAGAGAGAAACCATCATGAGAGCAAGATATTTTGGCGATATGCCATGTTGGGAGTGATCAAAAAAAAAAATTGGAGTTGGGTGATCAATGAATAAATTACTTCTCTTTCATTTTGTTGGATGGTGATCCCTACAAAAAAGGTTGAGTTTTCAAACACAGACAGAAATTTAAGGACCCATTAGGCATAAACTTGCATCATAAACTGAACAAAAATTTTTTAAAAAGTGTTCATGATAAGGAGTAAATATTCAAAGTTTCATCCCTCTTGCTCCAATGGGTATGGCCTGTGTAAGTGGCACATATACACATAGCCAGTCAGTCAGGCCAACTTATAAAACTGTAAAAACCTATGTTTAAAGTCTTGGTGATGGCTTTAGTTGACAATTTCTAGTGGTTGTTTCTGGGTGTTTATTGGCAATTAACCAGGATTAAAATATTGTATCTGAGACAGGAAGCCAAAGGAGAACCCCAAGTACCACAAACAACATCGCAACAGCAAACAGTGAGAGATGTGGTAGAACGGATCCGAAGGGTTTGTTGATCTTACAACATTAGATTGGTTTTCAGTAGTAAAACTATTTGTTGCATTCTTACTAAAGTTGGTCCCTCATGGGAGAAGGGTTTAACAAAAGATAGTATTTCATAACATTCTACTTAATTTTGAAAAGTATATGAGGGGTAAACAAGCCATCCTCTTGAAGTCATACATGGGAAAACCATAGGGAAAGGGTAAGAGGGAAATCTAGTATAGCAGACCATATCTGGAGTGAGAAATGTATAATATTACTTTTCTTAAACAATCTCATTCAGTCACTTACAACAATCAACTGACTAGGAATGAAAACTTACTTAGAAGATTTTGAGAAATCTCCCCTTTCGACACAGGTTTCTAACGGGAGATGAAAAACAGGTTCAGTATGTTTATAACATATACAAACTTCTACAGTAATAGTTTTTCCTGAATGTAGAAATTCATAGTGGACAATATCTGTTATGTTGAACTGATCTCCATAGCAAAACTGGGATTTCATTTACAGAAGGTTCTGCTTTGAATCTGGTCGAATATAACATGTATTGTCCCCTATGAGTTTTTGTATCCTGAAGAAACTATTACAGTAAATCTTCCATGTCAATTATGTATGCCTAATATATAGATATAGATAAGGAGTTTGAGATTTATTGAGCCACTTTTATTGCTAACGATGGTAGTTTTGTCATCAATTGATGAAATTTTCACATTTGTAGACATTTTATTTCCTCCTTGAAAATACAATATCATTCTCCGAATAACCTCTATCTATCTATCTATCAATGTATCTATCTATCTATGTTAGTCTGTTCATATCTAACTATCTATCTCTTCATATCTATGTTCTTATCCATCAATCTATCTATCTGTCTAACCTTCCGGTTGCTGATTAAACCAAATAGATTCGATATTTTTTAAAAGTATAGCAGTGAACATCTGTTTCAAAAGGGTGTCAACAACCCCTTAAAAAACAGTACAAATCTTTTAATAGGGTGAGTTCAACCCCAAGACACAGCATTCTTATCTTTCCTTCCTTGTTTACTGAAAAAAGCCACCCCCTCCACACACACACTCCCTGTCCAATCATCCCATTTTCTCTCCATTTTATACATTTCCTGTACCATATTGGTTTCATTCAATGAGATGACATTCTTTGCAAAATTGTCATAACAAGAAAAAAATGAGCCTAATATATAAATGCAGATAAGGAATTTGAGATTTTAAAATTTGTCTATTTTTATGAAAAATGATTTGCAATTCTGAAGGGAGGGGGACTGATCATTGGATGAATCCAAGAAATAAATCCAAATGTAAAAAATGTAAAAAGGAAATGGCACAAAACTCAGCGAATATGAAATTAGATAAAGAACAAAATACCATTCGTAAAATATTGATGGGGAAAAAAAGCAGTAGTGCGATAGGTTTGACTAAAATATAACAAATCTAAAAATGATAAACATCTACTGCCTTTTTTGTTTGTTTAATTGTTAGAAGAAATAATTGAAGAGAAAATAATGTGAAAAAGTTGAAATGAATAAATAAATTAACTGAAAAATAAAACCCAAGAAAATTTTTAAAATCTCAAGAAAATAAAATGTTTTACAACTAAATGACTATCATCACAAAAAATGAAGTGACAATATTAATTGAGAAGGAATCGGAAGGAGTGAAATAGAGGGAACAAAGAACGAAGGAGAAGTAGAGGAGGAGAGGGAGTACACTGGGTGGAGGGAAAATTAGGGAGGAGGAAAACAGGACGAAGAAAACAAAAGAAGAAGAAAAAATAAGTGAAGAGTATATAATGTGAAAAGGGGAACAGGAGAAAGAAAAAGAATGGAGAGAACATAGGAAGTTAAAGAACCAGAAGAATGAGAATGATGAATAGAAGTAATGTGAAGAAAAAAAGAAGAGTAATGTGAATTAGAATAAGAAAAAGAAATGAAACAATAAAAATCAAAGGAGTAAACTGAGAAGAAGTTAGAAAAGAAGAAAAATAAAGTGGTGTAAAATTTGATGGCGACAAAGATTAAAAAGAAAGAAGGAAAGCAGAAATTCCTGAAGAAGAAGATGAATGAAAGAGTAGAATTGGAAGAAGTTGTACAGGAAAGTGATGAAGAATGAATATAGGTAGAATTTGATGGGAGAAAATGAAGGATAAAGAGAAATGGGATTTGAAGAAGCAGAAGGAGAAAAACAATAAAGATGAAGAGAAGCCGAATTCAAAGGAGATAAAAAAGAAAAAAAGAAAATTCGGAGAAGAAGAAAAAAGGAAGAGGAGTTTAATTTGGGAGAAAGAAGTAAAAGAAATCAAGTGCAGTTAATGTCTAGAAAAAAAGAAAAAAAAGAGGAGAGACGAATTAACAAAGTTTTTATAACATTCAAAATGGCTAACCATTCTTATTACGCATTATTTTTATCTTTTAAGAATCACACCAAATTATTTCTACATTTGAGAATTAAAAAGGTACAAATGCAAAAGAGCAATGATTTTTATTGCCTGGTGTATTATATTTCCTTCCCTCTCTTCAAAAGCACTGTTCTATCTTCTCTTTATTTTTCAAAATTTTTCCTCTTAATTTTTTCTGCCAGAAGAACAAGCAGAGACATGCAAAGATTCAGCAAAATGATCAAAGGTGAGCCTTACTAGAATTTTTTAATGTTTATGACGATCGAGGCCATTTAAAAATGGATGAAAAAAAGAAAGATAATTAGAAAAATATTCCGCTAGGCACAAAAGAAATCTGCACAGACACAAGCAAAGGAAATCAAGGAAGAGTTTATTTACTGAATAAAAATAAACATGGCGCCAATGATAATTTTAAAAGAAAAAAATCATGTCCTTCCCTTCCTTTATTTGCAAAGGGTTCTCTCAATTATTTGCATTGAAATGTTCATCTAGATCCAGATGGTGAGTTTCCCACAGAAATTCTAGACAGACGTGAAAACAGCTAAAATAGAGTGTGTTTGTGTATACATATATATATATATATATATATATATATATATATATATATATATATATATATATATACACAAACACACACACAAATATATATATGCTCAATGCAAATATATCTATATCTCAAACATTTTGCTCAATATATCTATATATACATAAATCCATCTTTCTCTATATTTATATACATATATCCTTTTCTCTATCTATATATATGTATATACACACAGACACCTTATCTCCCTTTCTTTCTAACTATACAATATATATATATATATATATATTTCATCTCTCACTCTCTTTATATATATTATCTCTCTTTATACATAAATGTATATGTGCGTGTAAATATATATATGTATATATACATACACACACCTTATCTCTCTATACATGTATCAATGATAATCAAATGATTTCTAATAATTTTTATCTATGCTAATACTATTCATTCACAGATCTAAATATTTACAAAGTGAATAGAGCTAAATATCAATTATTCAAATAATATGGAAAAAAATTCCAGTTATACTAGTGTTTTCATGCATGGAGCAATAGGTACATATATATATATATATATATATATATATATATATATATATATATATATATATATATATATATATAATATATATAGGGATCTGAATAAATCAAATCATTTGCCTGAAGAAGCCCAAAAGGGCAGAAACATAAACGTGTTGTTGTAGCATATCCATTATTTCACCATATGTATAAATGTATACACACACACACACACACACACACTCACACACACACACAAACATTTTTTCTTAGAATGGAAGATTGATAAAGTGAGACACTACGTCACCAAAATAAATCTACAAATTCTTTTCATTTTCTCAAGGAGAAGCTACCATCTTGCAAGATGATAACATACTTTTGTCCATGGCACTGGATGGAAGAAATGCTAGGATATCTAGTTATCATTATAGCAGTGAATCGGTTCATTTTTTTTTCTTCCAAAAATGATAAAAACGTAAGAATGCCGATGCACACTCTGATAATGAAGAATTCAACATGTTCATCATTTTGATAAAGAGAATTCAAATCTGCAAATTCCATTCAAAAAAGGGAGGGTCTGAATCAGAATGAATAACTAAAATTGCCAACAGAGGAAAATACTGAAACCACACCCTTGCGTAAAATACATGCCGATACAGATGACACTGTCACATGACAATGATGACAAACCCATCACCACATTTTTGCCCGTCCCTACCACAGAAATCCAAGCTCTCAAAATGACGAAAATGCTGCAAATATCCCATTATATATTTTTGTCTCTTTGCACTTCTCAAGTGTGTTCAGAAGTGCCGTATTTATAAAGGACTCTTCAATGAGGTCTGAGACGTTCTAGTCAAAAAGAAGGGACTGAGTGTCTCATTCTGTTGATTGATATACCCCCCACACCCTGGATAATCTTCTACTCTATTAATTCCTTTAGTTTAAGATATTCAAATATTCCTTGAATCAGTCCCACCATCTGAATCAAATCTCTGGATCTTGGCCTCTACTTGACTCCGTTGCCCAACGGGGGTTGAGTCAAATAATTCTCATTCTTAGCTTTTGGTTTTAGTTGAAAAATCATTTTTTTTTTCTAAATCACTTGAACATCCTCCCCTCTAGACTGGTTGGGGGTGAGATCCCTTTCAAAGTAATCTCTCAAAATATTGAAGTCATCGTACTCCAACACCAAACCACTGATCATCCAGTGAATTTTGTGAACTCATCAGATAGAGTGCATACACAGACCATTGAGTCATATTGGAACAAATCAAAGTACAGAATAAAGGAGATGTATAACTTATTAAAAGATACCAGTAAAAATTCATGAGGCACAAAAGATTTTATGATAATGTATTAAAAAATGAATGTATTCATACGAGTGAACAATATCTTTGTTTTTATCAATAAAAATAAAGCATTTAAAAATTGATGCATTCATAGGAATGAATAATGCTTTTTTAAACTTTGTCGATAAAATCAAGCATTTGAAAATTAATGTATTCGTATGAATGAAGAAAATTTTAAACTTTATTAATAAACTGAATCAATTCCTATGTCTTTCGCCAGTATCCTTTACTTTTCCTCAATTAAAAAGGTTTACAATTCAACATTGACCCCTTTATACTTTAGGGGGATCATATAAAAGTGATCAAAATTTTTTTCTGAAATAAATGTTTTTTTATCCTCCTTGTTGATTGCCTTATATCCACAGTCTCAATTGTTTAGTGTGAATATCTGGTTATGTCTAAAATGTGAATCAAGAGCAGCTCGACAAATATTAACAGAAATCAGTCGATAGCAGTCGATAGCTAAATTGAAGTTTCGTAATGATATTATCAACAAGGCTGCCACAAAACCACCAGTAGCTGGTGAGGTTTTTCCACAGTGGCTACAGGAGAAAGACTGCCGATTGGCACTCTTCTAGATTCAATCACAGAACCAAGAAGAGGAGGCAACACTGTAAAATTGGCATCCCCTCTGGTGATAATATATTCACACAGCATTGTGCATTGTGAGCAAAGAATTAATATCACTTAAATAACCGTAGCCATCCAAGCTGGCAAAGTGTTCTATCCTTCTATAAATGCATGTGTTTCTGTGTTCCAGTGCTCCTGGCCATACTTTTTTGTGTACAGACTTGAAAATTGGCATCAGTGCTCCACTAAACCCTTTTTGAAGAATTTTTTTTGATTGAATAAAAAAAGGAGAAAACAAAAGTATTTTCAACTTTTTATGGTCTTATTTTGATGGGTCTATGAATTACACTTAGATTCTCCAGAATCTAGATGTTTTTTTACTTTATTTCAGATGTTTTTCAATGGCAAACACTAGTGATGTCATAAATAGCATTTATTCTGACCATATTTACTTTTCAATGGAATTTTTTTCACATGGGTTCAAATTTTGATGCTACAGATGTTTAATTATTGACTCTGATGGCAAGATTTCTGTGTTCAAATGTTGACTTGAGAAAAATTTGACAAATTTTTCAGAAATTGGTTGATAGCAGCATATAAGTTGGAATCTTGTTTGTGACTATCATTTTCTTTTCATGATTGACAGAGTTTGCATTTGCAAGGATCAGATGAGATTCTCAACCAACACAACCATTTACTCAACTAACCTGGAGTTAGTTGCAATAAAAAGCAACAACAATTAGGATGAAGGTAAATAGGAGCAAAGCAATTAAAAATGATTCATAATGCTCCATCTAAATGAAAAAAGATTAAAATCGGATAAACACTCTATGCTTGCATTCATACAAAAGTAAAAAGAGGAAGGGCAGATCAATTATTCACAACTCAGCTCAATGCTTTTCCATTAATTGTATAGATCAAACATTTTAGTTAGTTATGCTGGCTTGCTATATATATATATATATATATATATATATATATATATATATCATGCTCAATCTCACATGGAGAGACCACAGGACAGCACAGTATATTTGCGAAAAGACAGGAATCCTTGATATTAGAGAAACCATTTGAAAACTCAAATGGCAATGGGCTGGTCACATTACAACTGCTGGACATCATAACTTAGAACATGGATCCCTAGAGATCATATGCAAAAATTCCGTCGGCAAAATATAAGATGGTGTGACAAACTAGACAAGTTCAGAAAGTACTGGCTCCACAACGCCCATGATAGAGAGGTCTGGTGAATCTTGGAGAAGGTCTATGTCCAACGACAGAGACCGAAAGGCTGATGATGATTGTAATTATTTTCCGCTTTTTCTGAGTCAGTTTAGTTTGTAAAACAATATCTCAATTATACTACATCAAAACCTGCACAGATGAAAGCTGCACTCTCCAAGGTATTCCTATATTTGCCTTTGTACAAAATTTATTCATTAATAAATGCATAGAAAGGTCAACTGGGATGATTAAATGACCTTCTGCCATTTTTAACAAAAAACAGAGAGAAAGAAATACAGTTCCTTAAAAGGTACAATATGAAGGAATATAAAGTTTCTATGATTTACATACAATTAAATGGATTTCAATTTAAATAAGATGATGGGGTCTGCATCTTGTGTCAGTTAAATTTAGCTCAGTGGCAATAATTAAAAACACATCTAAATCAGGAGAAAAGAAATTAATAATAAAATGTTTGCATTCAGTCCGACTACAGTTGCTCCCATGTCATGTGACATACAAGGCAATGATTCTGTTTCAATTATTCAACCAAGCCACAGAGACCAAAGGATTTGTTTGTGGCATTTCTAAGTTGTATAGGGTTGGGTGTTTAAAAGACTAATGGGTTTCAACTGCCCTACTATTTATCCATACCTGTGGGGAGAAGTGGATCCATGTCTTTCTTGTCAGGTTAGTATAAAGTGAACATAAACAGCCTTGGCCAAATTCTTGATCTCGATTTATCAATTCCATTTTTTGTGCTGGTAACCACTATGCCACTTATCACCTCCACAGTTTATAACAAGTAGAGTTCTATATTTGTGGAACATAGGGCCACATCAAGGTTTTGGTAGCAAGTAGAGTTTACAGGGTTTCTAGCCCTATGCCCCAAATTTTCTGCCTTACAGAGCATGAGGGCTCAAACTGCTTAGCTATTTACACATAGCTTAAAAGGAAAAATGGACTTAAGCCTTTTCCAAGGGCATTACTGTGAAGTGCATTTTCAAGCCAGAGTTTGAACTTAGTTCAACTTTCATTCATCATAGTTAGTCATTTGACCACCTGTGCCTCCCTGAGTAATTGCATTAATCAAGCTTAATTACTGTCTGCTTTTCACAGAATTATTTTCTTTTTTTTTTAACTGCTTTCATAAATATTATAAATAACTTGAAAAATGTGATGACTCGCATAAAGAATCAAGTCATAACGAGCCTGGCTGCTGTAGGGTCAAACTCCACTCCTAATTTTTTTCCAACAGATGATTTCTGCAATTTTTATATTATATGTAGAATAATTAAAAAGTTATGAAAATATAGACTTTTTTTTAGTATAAATGTATTTATTCATTAAAACCAAATAAGCTTCAAAATATCTGTATGATAAATTTTATTAGTATATAAAACTTATCAGTTTGGTTCAGTTGCTAAGACACCAGCCAACTAATCAGTTAGTTGTGAGTTCAAATCATGGTAGGGAAATGTTAATTCTATAGATGCATTCATTTATTGGAATGAATCAAGCCCTTCTGTATTTATAAGATAAATTTTGGTAAACATGTAAGGCTTGTCAATTCAAGTCAGAGACGCAACTACCAGCAAGCCGGTCATGATTTCAATTCACAGAAAGGGTATATCAATTTTTACTCCTCTGAATTTGGTGGGGATTCTTCTTTTCTTTATTTCTGTGTATAAACAAAGTCAACTCTACACTTGGACTCAAGTTTGACAATAAATCAAATGGGGTTGTCATTCCCACACTCTGACAATGTTTTAAATCAAGACATACACTGAAGAAGACTATAGGGTACAACCGTTGAAACATTGAAAAAAAAGAAAAGATGAGAGCAATAGTCTGAAAAGATGTAGGTACAATCATATGAAATCTTCTAAAAGAAACCATTTTATCTATTGCAAAGAAGAAAGATAGAATCTAATATAGATCTTTCCTTTGAACAGAGTTCCTTATTTATATATATCAATAGGTAAATAGTCTAATGATGAAAAAAGTGTTTATTATATGTAACAAAAATTCATTTTTCAACATAATCTCTTTTTTTGTCAATGCACTGAACCCATCTCAGGTCAAAATTCAGTTAAAAACTGTATCAGGCCACCAACTTATCGTTCTCATAATTCTTTTCTTGTCTTTGTTCATAAAGGAGAAATATTATTAAAAACACTAACCAGTGAATCCTTTGAACGTATGAGATTATTCTCTTGAACAGAAAGAATGAATGCACAAAGAAAGAATATCCGGACAATTTATCAGTTTGTCACTCAGTGACCTTGTACGCAAAGAAAAGGTTCAATTGCCCAAACAGAATTTTGAGAGAAATATTGCGTTTATCGGACAAAATTTATTATTTCTTCCGATGCAATGTGGTATTGAATATTGAATGCTACAGTATTTTCAAAAGAGTTCTTCAGTATCATATTGGAAAAAAACCCTCATAAATTCAGTCAAGTTGCCAAGAATAAAAATCAAATATCAAATCAAAAATACAAATATAAACAGATCTGGTTAGTTAATCGACAGAAACAGCCACATGACCAACATCTTTATAGTGCGTCATAACATCTTTATAGTGTGTCATGTTGAGGGTGATCAGTTAAAACAATTGGAAGAAGAAATGATTTACTTTTCTCACCTTTTTGGGGCAGTGATCACTATAAAAATATAAAAATTCTCTAGAGATGAGCAGACGCAGACTAAGGGATCAATTTAGCATAAACTTACATAGCAAAGTGAATCCGCCACTGAAAAAGTATCTGGGGGGGGGGGATTTTCAAAAAAACAAAAGAAATGTTTTTTCTAACCATAAAGAGTCAATGCTTACATTTTCAGCCCTCTAGCTCCATTGGGGTTGCTTGTACACTTCATACATATTAAGCCAGACAAACCCGAAAAATGAAGAAAGCTATGTTGACAGTTTCAATTGATGGCTTCTAATAAAACACGCTGAAAGCAGAGATGCTAACATTGTCAATAGTATCTCTTAAGTTCTTGTTTAGAAAATATTTGTAAGTTTTAAAATGTCTATGTTTAAAGTAGTGATAGAAATGGGTTCAGGGATTTAGGTAAAAATTAAGGCTAAGCTTTGGGAACTAGGTAAATGGTAATGTCTCTATTAGTAGATACTGAACACACAAAAGGCCTAAAAATTGATAATTAGACCTTTTTCATCACTGGTTTCAAGGCAGAGTAAATATGGTTGAAAACAGGGTATTATGGGAAGACGGTGGGCATTGCTAATATTAAATACTGACATTCATGACAGTTGCTTTTATTCACCTTTATTTATTTATAGTTCAGAAAAATATAGCATAAACCTTTTGTTCAAAAAGACAGCATCTATAAGATGATAAGTCATTTATCAGATAATGATCTCAATGAAGACATTTATCTGGTTATCTTGTTTCCTTAAAAAAACTTTCTGAAGATATTCAAAGAGAAAGATAGGATTCTTTTGCCAAAGGCTTCCGGGATTATTTTAAGACACTGGCAAGATTACTATGTGTTGTTCTGGATGAAATTGCTTTGTCATTTATCTTTGCTATTTGAATATATTTCATCAAATCTATACTTAGAATAGATATTTACTTAGTGCAAGAAAAGCTTGCAGAATGCCAAATCATGTTGTATCAGCCTTCAAAACGGGAAGAGCCAGCCTAAATTGTAAATCAGCATTAGACATCTTAGCTCTCATTTGGACTTGAACACTGACTGCCAGCACCAGTGAGAAGTACAGCCACTAAACAGACCATTCTTAGTTTCTTAATCCCTTATCCTACACCCACAATTTACATTCTGAATTGATATTATTTAAAGAATATATTATCAGAAAACTCTTTGAAAAAAAGCAACCAAAAAATCCAGATATTCATCACAGTTATATATTGCAAATGAAAATTCTTCATCTAAGAACCTCAAACAAGTTAAATTTTCTTTGTTGATAAGGCTTTCTGTTGACATTTTATATTTCCTCCAAATGTCAATCTGAAAGCACAATATGAACGTACAGATGAATACAAGGTTTGTCTCGAACATATCCAGCCATTAAGTACTATTGAATAAATAGCTAGCTATGACAATAGCACTTTAGTCCCAATCAAAGTACACCTGTTGGAACATTACATACTTATCCAAGCACTCCTTTCAAAACAGTCTGCAAAGTTTTTTTATTGGGAATGCCATCAGCTGCCTCACCGTACTCTCCTTCATCACATCCATGGTCTCAAATCTCTTTGGGAAAAGCCAGAAGTTGCAGGAAATCAAATCTAGTCTGTAAGGTCAGACAGACCTGGGGGAAGCAATGTTTTGCCAGCACCACTGCACAAGACACGAAGAACGACTTGATCAGTCATTGTGAAAGTGAAGGTAACACATTACAAAAGCTCACTCAATTATGCATCACTAGCAACTGAGTAACCCAATAGCGGGGTATCTGTTTGTGCCGGTGCAGTAAGGTCCCCTCTGATAGAATGCAAATTTACAACAAGGCCACACAACCAGTTCTTGAGATATTCAAAATTGTATAATATGTCGTACATCTTGCACTATTATCATAGATGATATCTCATTCTGATTAGTAATTTTGGGTTTTCTTAAAGTGGGAGAGCCATTTCCTTCCAGCCCTGACTGAAAATGTATAGAATGGGAGAAATGCAGAAAAATCCAGAGAAACCAACAAAATAATTCCTAAGAAATATTTCTAAAGAAACTTCACGCCTCTTGATTCATCTTCAAAATATGGACACTTTGGTATTTCAGCTTTACAAATGTTGTAGAAAGCCACTTGATCATTTTTTTCATTGCTACATCATGGAATTTCAGAAAAGTGTTCTTGAAAAGAAGTCTACAGAAAGGAGAGAAGCCATTTTTATTGAGGTTAGGTAAAAAAAAAAAATGGAAGAAAAACGATATTATCATAATTTCTAAAAGACTCAGGTCGTTTCCAGAATAACAAATCTCACACAGACTATTGTGAATTGATGGGCCAAAATTATAGGCAGGTAATTCAAATCTCCTGAAAAAGAGAGAGAGGGAGGGGAGGATGAGAAATGGGAGAGAAGGAGAAAGGATGGAGAAGGTGTATTAATGGAGAGATAGAAAGAAAGATGCAGAAGATCAAGAGAAAAGGAGAAAGAAGAGAAAGGAAAGGGAGATGACAAAAAATGATGAAGAGATAGAAAAAGGTAGGAAACATGAATAAAGAGGGAAAGATAAAAAGGGGTTGAAGATAAAAATAAAATGGAAAAAGAGGGAAAAGAGAGAAAAATGGTAGTAAACAAGGAAAGGAAAAAGAGAGAAAGAAAGAAAAGGGTAAAGACAACAAGAAAGAGAAAAAATAGATATAAGGAAGAGAAATGACTAGAAGATAGAAAGAAAAAGAGAGAGATGGCAAAAGGAAAGTGAGCGAGAGACAAGAAATGAGAAAGAAAAAAAAGGAAGTGAGGGAGATGGAGGAAGAGGAAGGGAAATGAGGGAGATAGAAGGGGGGAAGAGGCAAATGAAGGGGGAAAGAGTGAGATGAATGAGGGAGGGGAAAAAGAGAGATGGAAGAAGAGGGAAAAAAAGAGGCATATAGAAGGAAGAGGGAGAAAAGCGGGAGAGAAAAGATAAAAATAACAAAAGGCAGAAAGAGAGAGGAGAGTGAATCAGATTTTAAAAAAAAAATGTTTTCCTGCAATGGAAATCAAGGAGGCTGGCAAGCAAAGAAGGGAGAAAAATGGCTTGAATAAGAAAAATAAAAAATAAATAAAAACTACTGGAGAATTCTTCAATACTAGGGCTTCAATACTGGAACCATCATAACCCCTCGTCTTTCCCCCATACAATGGGAAATAATGAGAAACCCCAGACTAAGGGCTTGAGTCAATTGTTTTGCCTGCAGGACTTGGTTTCCAGCTGTTTGCTCATTTTAAAAGGTTGCACCTCACTCCAACACGTTTCTGGGAAAAAATGCAGACCCCACTCAAAGCCAATGGCAGATAAAAGATTCAATTCTGAGCGAAAAAACCTGTAGAATTAATTTTTTTCCCCATGTATATGTGTCTGTGTGTGGGCTAACGGATGAAATTGTATGCATAGGTTGAATGAATGGATTGGCTTCTCGGACAAAAATTTTTAGATCCTCAGATGAAGGGGCCATAAAGACAAAGTAAATCTCCAGTCTGCACAATGAAGTTTAAAGGTCAAATGCAATGTGCACAGGTGACCCCAAACATTAAACCAAAAGTTTGCATCCTATCTTCAACTGAGGTGGCATGAATAGGAGTGAAGTGCCAATGTTTTATTTCACAGTAGTTTCCCCTCCTGACAAATGCTCAAGCTACATATTAAGGTCTGCCTCACCTTTTGTCGCTTGAAAGGAGTAACCCGACAGTATGACTGCCTGTGTAGATACATGTATTATGAATATCTATTGTAGTGCGGGTCTCTGACACACCGCTGAAGCAGATACTTTTGCTGGCTGTAGAAGGTTGCTGCCTCTTCAGAATGACCCAACAGTATGACTGCCAATGGAAGCACGAGTTCAAGACACAACACTGAGGCGAATGTATGCTTGCTGTAAATGTATATTTATTCATTGTAGCAGTTGTAGGTTTTTACGGGGCCTGTTACTCAACCCTCCCAATTTATCAACCAGGCTTGGGACCAGGAATGGTGACTTCCAATCTATAGGTTCTTTTTCTGTTAGAGTAACCTCTTAGATTGACTGCTGTACTTTGTGTCACATCTTGCTCTTGAGGGAGTGAAAGTAAATAGAGACTGCTTTTTAGGGATAAGGCACTCCAACTGTCCTGCTATTTTACTCATAACGGGAGGGAGAAGTGGATTCATGCCTCTCCCAAAGGCGCTAGTGTCAAGTGAATATAAGCAACCTCAGGAAAAACTGGAACTCACTTTTCCATGTTGGTAACCATTACACCATTCCACACCTCCTATGAATATGATGGTCAACAAATACGAGAAAAAAATTTTAAAAAACAAGTCTGGTTAGTCACTCAATAGAGAATCTGACCAGTATCTTTTGGCAGAATGCCTAGCTTAAAATCAAAAAAATTAGAAAAATGAGTGATCAATGGATGAGTTACTTCTCTTGCCTTTTATTAGACAGTGATCACTGAAAAAGTTTGAAAATTTAAAAAAAACACATTGGAAACTAAAAATCTATCTGGGAAAAATTTTAAAATTCAAAAAAATTTTTTTTGCAGAATTAGTAGGGAGTTGATGCTGAAATTTTCAGCCCTGGAGCTCTAATGGTGTGGTCAGTACATGCAATCAATAGCCAGCAAGCCAGATCAACTTGAAACTGAAAAGACGATGCTGAAGTTGGCAGTATTGGTTGACGATTTCTCGTAAGAGTTATTGATTCCCCCAATGAACAGAGCTGTTGGTTAGACAAGCCAGTGCCATTCAGATAATTCCTCAGCTAGATCTTCCCAAGGGTCTGCGGAAATGTCAGACTTAGTCAAGGATTTTGTGATACTTGCCATTGAACTTATTGGGGACCATTTTGGGACCAGCAACCATTCTTCAGGGTCTCCATAGGGAAAACATTTGAGCAGTCTTTTTTCTTTTACCTACCATCCTTGCCTGTCCAAGTCAGCTAAACTGATGTTTAAAGATTCTGGTCTCTACAGAACTGGCAGAACACAAGATCTTTCAGTTTCTAACTTTATCTTAGCCTCAAATATTGAACACTGGCACCAGTGGATAAATACACAGATCACTTCACTCCAGGCACGTGTTATTTATTCCTATATATATATATATATATATATATATATATATATATATATATATACACACACAAACACATAGAGGAGTGAGTACCCAAAACAAAACAGTGAATCTTCCACAAACAGTTGTGATGCTTTGAGAAGCCTTTAAGGAAGAAGCTTTAGTTAAGACAGAAGTATACAAGTGGCATTCGCATTTCAAATCTGGTTAAATGTTACTTGAAGACCAACCACAATCTGGAAATGAAATGCAAAAAAATTGTGCCTTGTTTTCTAACAGAAAAGAAGTAAAAACAGTTGGTTTGAATGTGTGCCTTGAGAGGGGGGACAAAGGGACAAGTTTAAAATCAACCACCATTTCTTCCTCATGCTGTGATTTTTTGATGAATAATTCTGGTTATTTTTGGGTACCTCTCATATATTTTGATGGATTCATTACTTTCATTAGGAGAACAGACGATTTATATCTGGAATCAACTGACAGCGGAAAACACAAACAATTCATTCCATTAATTCATAGTGATCTACTTAAATCATGAACAGTGTAATTTTTTCTATTTCTTAGTCCATAACAATGGACTTTTCCACTTAGACATAACAATTTTGCTAATGAAATTATCTCTAAGCCACTATTTGAATCAATGGAACTTTCCACTGAAACGTATTTGATTGTTCCTATTCTTAAAAGAAAATCATCTCAAAGAAATTCAAATATCAAATCCCCATAGCCCCACAAAGGGCCAGCCTGACCAACCAGCCAACCAATCAAGTGTACTACAGATTCTTCTCTCTCTGTTTGTGGATGTGTCTCTGGGTGCCTCTGGTCACATATTGGGGGCTACAACCTTGAAAGTTTGTACAAGGACACAACTAGGCACCAGCTATTTACATTTTTGGGGGTCTTTTCAAGTACTACCTGGGATCTCTATGGTCGTCTTTGACCAACAACACCTAAATCTTATACTGGAATTTTTTAGATGATTTTAGATAAAAGATTGATTTTTAAAAAAATACCCATTGTGATAATTAGTTCTGATGCACGTGCAGGCTTCAATGATCCATTTATGCAAGGTACAGATGTATTCGTGAATGTTTTCAGAGGTATTAACTAGTTATATTGTACTCAACAATTACTTTGGATAAGTCAGAAAGGTTATCCATAAATCTAATGACCTTTTAATATTGACATTAAACCAGCATGGAAAATCAGCAGCCTTGATTACATTAGCTGGGATAGGCAGGAGGCAGGACATGTTTCATTCAAAAACAGACCCCGCAAAACACACATAAAAATCAAATAATACTATTCATAATTATCACATGTCTGTTTAGTCACTCAATAGAAACCATCAAGTGACCAACATTTATTGGCAGCATGCTGTGTTCAGGATGATCAAGTGAAGAATTGGAAAAAGTGTTGAGCTATGAAAAAGTTTCATATCTTGTTGGACAGTGATCATTGAAAAAGTGTAAATTTTTACAACACAGGTATGATGGTTGACAGAGTTGGTTGACGATTTCTGATATAAAAGAAATGTATTTCTGTATTCTCAGCCCCAAACTGTTAGAAATGTCTCCATCTATATCATAGTGTTACTGTTAAATATATCATATTGTTTATCAAAATCATCGTAGCCCCTCAAATCTCCCTATCAACCAGCAAAGTGGGCTGCAGATTCTTCTCTCTTTGCTCGTGTGTGTGTGTGAGTATCTCTCTCTCTACTCTTTTGGGTGTTCCTGGTCACATTTTGGGGGTGAAAGTTGAAAGTTTACATGTGTACACCAGTAAACACCACCAAAAAAACATTTTTTTTGTTTAAAAAAAAAAAAAAGAAGTGCTTTTTGGGGTCTCTACAGTCATTTTCGATTAACAACGCCTAAATTTTATGCTGATAATTTTAGATCTATTTTTTCTTGAGATAATCTTTCAGATAATTATTTCTAGTACATATGCTGTGTATGGTGGTTCATTTATGTAAGATACAGATATTACATATGGTTTTTTCCATATTTTTTCAATATATATAATATGCATATATATATATATATATATATATATATATATATATACACACATCTTTTACATGAATATATTTATATCTATAATACAAGCTTCAGCAATTCCATATGAGATGCTTTTGTAAGATTTGCAAACTCTCAAGGGGGCACAAAATATCAGGCACTGAGGTTCTTGAACACTGCAAGATTCCTAGAATCAAGGCCATCCTTAGAAAAGCTCAGGTCGATTTAGTCAAGTCTTGTGGTCCACATGAACAACAACCACATACCCAAGGCACTGTTCTATTAAGAGCTTGCCTGCGGCTTCAGATTCCAGAGGGTTCAATACAAGAGATACAAAATTGTCCTGAAGGCAACTTTTAAGGCCTGCAACACTGCCATCAGGGACTGGAAGGCCAGGGTAATAAAAAGGGCTGGGTGGTGGAAGATCTTTCACGGTGGCCTTGAGCACATCGAGAAATATCAGATTGAGGAAAATTGGTACTGGAAGCCCTTGCTTTTTCCTCCATTCACTAGCCTGTGAAAGATAAAACACTTTGTTGCCACTACCTCATCGTTGATATCAACCGCATCTTGACTCAAAAGAGCCCTTGCTGTAGAAAGACTTCTTTCCCTTGAGGCAATCTCTAATTCGACAAAGGACTCTCATCATCTTTAGAGCTCCGGCTCCCAAAACATGCTTTTTCCCACTTAGTCCTTGAAATTCTACCTCTCATTTTCTCCAAGACAGCATAAGTGTAGCAATGCTTCTGTTCTCACTGTTTTTTTTATAAGGATTTATCAAGATAGGTTTATATTGGCACAAGGCCACAAGATTGGAAAACTCAAAGGGGATCAAACTCAAAGGGGATATATTTTTACATATATACATATATGATATCAGTATCCGACAAAAATTAATCATCATAGCCCAAGTGTGTACCAAAACTAGTTATTTGAAAAGTCATCTTTTATCTAAAATTATCTATAAAAAAATACCAGCACAAGATTTGGGCATTGTTGGTCAAATGGTGCGTACTTGTGCAAATTTTCAAGGTTGTAGGAAAGATGTGACTAGGAGTACCTGGTGACACATGCATACACCTGCAGATAGATAAATGGATAGATAGATAGATAGATAGATAGATGCAGACACTCGAAAAGAGAAGAATCTGTAGCCCACTTGGCTGGTTAATTAGGCTGTTTGTGGGGCTACGGTGGTTGATTCAACACACCCATATATTCTAATCGACTAAGAAAAATCAACTGATACTTGAGATACTCTAGCATAGAATACCAGAGATCCTTTAACTGGGAAGCAGATGAAGAACAATTTACCCTTTTGGAGTGAATGAAGGGCTTGGTTTGAAATTCCAACATGTCTATTGAATATGACTGACACCTGAAGAAAACTGCTGAGTGTAAGAGCTGAAACATGACCAACAAACAAAAGGAAGACATAAGTCTGAATAGCATCAAATAAATATAATCAAAAAGCTATCTTTGCTTTGGTTTTGTCATACAGGCAAACATTTAGCATAAAAAAAAGAAAACTCTCACTGAATATTTTTGGCACGGCTGAAATATCACAGACAATATTTTTAGAAACCGTCAACCAAAACTGTCAAAATAGGTTTCTTTCAGTTTTCAGGTTGGTCTCATACATATATATCATGCATGCAGGCCAAACCAATGTAGGTAGAGAGATGAGAATTTAAATATTTGCTCTTTTCTAAGTCAAGAAAAATTGTTTTTTCTGTTTTTGTCTTTTTTCAGATTCCCATCCCTAAATATTTTTTTTTTTGTGGGGGTTCATTTTGCAATGTAAGTTTATGCTAAATTGATCCCTTAGTTTGCGCTGGCTTGTTTTTTTTAAATATTCAGACTTTTCAGTGATCTATGCCCAAACAAAAGGCAAGCAGAATAACATTCATTAATCAGTCCCAACATTACATGCTGCCAAAAAAGATTGGTCAAGTGGGGGTATCTTTTGAGTGACTAACCAGACCTATTTTTTTTTTACTATGTGTTATGAAGAAGAACAGCAGGGATTAATCCCAGACTCTGGAATCAAATAACAACTGATGAATCTACTTGACTTCCTTTCTCTTAGAATCTCTGTTTTACGTTTGTTCATATATATTTTTTTTTTTTACGTCAGTTTTATTTTCTTCCTTCTAGAACATTTGTCAGCCATGTTGAATAGAAGAAGGAAAAACTAAAAAACAGGAAATACACCTTACCTTTTGCATTTGTTATAGACAGGTGGAAAGGTCAGGAAATGTAGTAAATGGTTTTTCAAAGGTCACGTTCAAAAGAAAAAAAATATTTACCTGGAAGATGAAAAATATATTTATGTAAATCATTTTGATTGTATAAGAAGCATTTATAAATGTTTTTTTCAATGAAATTGTTTTATATTTTTCAGATTTCATCAATTCATCTCACCCAACGATCCACAGTAGCAACATGATAAAAAGATACTGAATTCTAACTGTGACCAAGAAATCTTCTAAGACCTTCAACAGAGGCTCAATTTGATCAATTTTCCAAGTTACCTGGCATAATTGCCTTATCCTGATTTTATTTGACTTAAGAAATAAAAGTTTCCAATAAATCTGAACTTTTGTCACTGTAGAATGTAACATCCATGCGATTTTGTTTTTAAACTTCTCGATTGAGTATGGATTGGACTTCATAACCAATATAATAAATGAAATCTTATAATGATAAAAATTTGCCCTAAGTGGCTGGGACAATTTTTCTCTCAGAAAATTGTGTTTTACCCCAAGAAAATGGTTCTATGTTTTGAATATTTCTCTAGGCAAGATTCTAAATTAAATCTCCAAAGAGTTCCATAAATCAAGAAGCAGAAAGTTTTCTTTGGTCATCAAAATATGATGTTCATAATTTTGAAATATGGAAGACTGAAAGAGCTGTCACTTATTATATGTTTTATCTTGCAACAATGACCAAATACCAAGTGTAGTGTGCTTGTATACTTCATAGGCTCTGCTACTATTGATAATAATCGGCTGGCAAAATGTGCTATTTGCAATAGCAAGAAATTTGAAGTATTGAAGCCTGTTAGTGATATAAGGCCCAGTTTGCAGTTTATTGAAAATGCAAAGGACCCTAGTTTAATGCTGTTCTTGATTAGAAAAAAAACAAAAATTGCAATCAATTTTAAAGCATTCCCATTTTAAATTGGATTTAATACAGTTATTTTTATCAATGGAGACAATTTCTGCAGTCATGCTGATAATGATTTTGGGTATTTTCAAAACATCCTCACCAGGTTTTAACATGCCTAGACATCCACAACTTTCATGAAATCTCTTGTGCCACTTAAGCACACAGGTGACATGTATTCTTCCTCTAACATAAGTCAGGATATAAAAAGATTTGGGTAGCTGCTTCTTCCATTTTCACCGAAAAAGATCTATGTCTCAGTTTGTTTATATCCATCTATCTATATTGTCCATTCTTTTCTATCTAATCTGTAAGTTTTTATTCCCTCACTAATTAATCAGGTCATATGATTGACGAAGCTTTATATATATATATATGTATATATATATATTTACATACATACAACAGTTACATGGTAAACAACTGATGATCCCAACAAGAGACAATTTATGCATTATAAAAAATAACAAAGTATATGGGAAACAAAGAAAAAGAAAAAACAGTCTTGAAGATCACAGAAATTGCATTGATGGATTGGGAAATGGGCGACTGAAGTAACACAAAAAAATCTATTGAAAAAGTTTTTTATTGTTTAGCATTTAAGGCTATAAGGCCTTCTAGACTATGTTTTTATATATATATATATATATATATATATACATATATATATACATATATATATGAATTTAGTTGACAATAAGGAAAGAAAAGAATAATCGTATGTGATTTAAAACTTATTATCCTAATATGTTTTACCTTTTGGTTTCATCTAAGCCATAACTTCAAATGAAACAGAATTCAAAATATTCGTTTATTGTCTCATGCTATTACAATTTTTTTTAAATTAGAATAAACGAATATTCTGAATATTGTTTCATTTAGAATTAATCTCTTGATAATGTTGAAAGGCAAAGTATGTTAGTAGAATAAATTTTGATTAACATACAATTATTTTCTTTCCTTATTATCAATCAAATCTATACCATCGGATCATATCTACAACTTGATCTTATATATATATATATATATATATATATATATATAAGTATATTTATGCATATAATCCATCAGTCTGTGATTGTTTCTCCTTTACAGCCCAAACTATCTACTTATCTTTCTTCCCAGTATTTACTTGAAGACGATTCATCCACAATGGAATCTTTCCAAGCGTTAACAATGAATCCACCGAAAAGCAATCTTCTATTATTCAGTTGAGAAGAACAATTAAGTCAATCTTTATTCATGGTGAGAAAGTGCTCGGTAACTTAAATAGATTTCTCGTCTCGAGCTTCTGTCAGACATAAGCTTGAAAATAGCCCTGTCAATATTACCAATGCAGCAGACAGATTGAGAGTCTTTGGATAAATCTGGCTGGCAAAGGTTCCTGAATTCTCCAAGGTGGTACAATCATTGAGTGCACAAGACTACCAGGAATTACCGCTTTTAATCAGATGACAAAAACGGTAAGAAAGTAAGAAAAAATAACCATCTGGTTACAAAGGTAAAAAATAAATTATTGAAAGGAATTCTGAACTGCTTTTCTGGCTTGTGATTTAATGCATCCAAATTTTGCTATTGTTAGCTTTAGTGTTCATTTCTGGAGGTTCAGAATGAGGAAAAAGAATAAAAAATGAAGAAGAAATAGAGAAGAAAAAAGACAAAAGCAGTGAGTGAGCACAGTTGGAGACATAAATGGAGGGGGGGGAAGAATGAGGAAAGAAATCGACGAAAGAATAAAAAATGGAGGGAAAAGAAACAACTCGTCGGAGAAGAATGAGAAAAAGAATGAAAAATGCAAGTAAAGAAGACAAAAATGAAGGAGTAATGAAGGCCAGAGAGAAAAATGAGAATTTAAAAGAAAAAAAACAAAAAAGAAACATGAAAGGGTGCTGCAGGGTCAAACTTCACTCCATCTTTTATTCTGACTGAAGATGATTACTGTAACTTTTGTATGGTACATGAAAGAAAATGCAAAATCATAAAAATATATTTTTTTGTATAAATATATTCATCTATCAGAATGAAATAAGCCTATGCAAATCTGCATGATGAATTTTCATCAATATCTAAGACTTCAGATTTTAGTTCAGTCAGTGAGAGGGCCTCCTGGCAACCAGTTGGGAGTGAGTTCAAATCTTGATTGGGGAATGTGAATTTCACATATATTGGTTTGCACCCCTAATTTTGAAGAGGATTGATTTGTTCTTGTTATGGTAGAAAAACAATGTCAGCTCAAGGGATGAAGGTTAATGGAGAATGTAAAGAAATAATAAAGAATGAAACAGGGAAAGAGGAGGATGAAATCAGGGAGTATGCATGGAAGAAGACATTGAATGTGTTTATCGAAAGGGGCAAAGAATGAGGAAAGAAATTGAAAGAAGGAATGAAAAATGGAGGAAAAAGATCAGACAAAAATAAGAAAGAGAAGGAAAAATGGAAGAAAGAAAGACGTAATGGAATGAAATAAAAGCATGAAAAAAGAATGAGGATTTTAAGGAAATAAAGGAAAAGAAAAAGTATAATTGACTTCTGTAGTTGACTGAGTACCCTCGTAACAACTGTGATAATTTTAGGATGCTAAACAACAAGATAGCCCAATTTTTTACAAGAAAAAACCTGTCAAGGGAGTTTCACCATGAAAAAAACAGGTCTGGTTAGTCATTCAATAGAAACCAATGTCTTTTGACAGCATGAAGTTCTGGGAATGATCAATTGAAAAATTGGAAAAAAGTGTGATCAATGAATTACTTCTCTCAATGGGCAGTAATTATCAAAAAAGCCTGAATTTTCAAATAATAAATGTGAATGCTGTTGGGCAAAAACTATGGGATCAATTTAGCATGAACTTTCATTGCAAACTGAACTCTCCACAAAAAACCCATTCTGCCAAGAAAACATCATAAGAAATGAATGTCAAAATTTTTAGCCCTGTAGCTCAATTGTTACTGCCTGTATGCATAATACATATATAGCCAGCCAGACCAGATAAAAAACTGAAGGAAGCTATGCCGACAGTTGTGGTTTACAGTTTCTACCCTACTCGACAGTGAACGTGTTAAAAAAAAAAGGAAAGCCGAAATAAAAGAAACGAGAAAGACGACAAGAAAAAATTACCATGAAAAAAGACTAAAAGACAAAAAGGGGAGACTTCAATCAAAGGATATCATTGTATATATGTCATTGAATGTCTCGTGTACCTTCATCTGATTTTAAATGAGGTCTTAATTAAAGCTTTTAGTTTTATGTGTTAACATCTATCTTAACATTTCGGTTGACATCAGCAATCGTCAGTTACCTTGACTGCTGACTTTAACGTTGAGTTCAGATGGCAAACAATTTGCAAATTGCAGAATGGAAGCAGGATACAAGTTGATAGACTGAGAGCACATAGAATGAACAACCTTAGCGTCAAAATTCAAAATAGTGCTAAAAAAATTCCTTCGAAATATGGTCAGAATAAATTCTATTCATGACATCACTGGTGTTTAACACTGGAAAACATCTAAAATAGAGCTAAAAAAAACAAACATCTAAAAATGTCTAGGTCCTTGAGAATCTAATCATTTCTACCAGCAAACATCTAAAATAGACTAAAGAAACATTCAGATTCTCCAGAAAGCTTCAATCAGAAGTTATTACCCCTGAATAACTATTTGGATCCTCTAGTGTAAATTTAAGAGTTAATTTGACATTATCATTAGCAGTAAACTCTTATTCCTTTCAATTTGTCAAGAAAAATCATTCTATATATTTAATTTTCCCAACCCAGAACCTTTCGGTCTCTTCTGTGAAAATAATCCTATAACATAAAACACAGTAAAAAATAATAAAAACATTCAAAAAGAGAAATCAATATCCAAATGCAAAAAGCGATTTAATGCAATCAAACCAAAGTGCCTTAACGTCTTTGTGAAGTCAAACCTCTTACAAATCATTTCCAGCTAATTTAATTAACAACACCATGGTTAAAGAGTTAACGCCTCCAGTCAATTCTGTGGCCTTTTACTTTATTTAAACTCATTTACAATTCACTTGCCACTGTGTAATGTTTTCTAAGTCAATTTCAATAAAGTCTTTGATCTTTAACCTGGAATTGAAATACCTGTTAATAACCCTTTGACAGAGGCAATCAACAAAAAAACAAGATTCTAGTAAGAATTCAGCTCATATATGCTTTTGCAAGGTTTCAAAAAGTGAAACATGGAAATAGTGACACAGCTGAGCCATACATTTTACGTTATTCATACATGAAAAGACAATGAACTGCAATATATATATATGTATCCCGGAAACAGTTACATGGTGAACAACTGATACCAACAAAAGAAAATTTCACATAGTACCATAGCATCAAAGTATGTGTAAAACATAAAAAAACATTGAAGAAAATTATATAAATTGCATTGGTAGATATTGGTAAATATAATTTTTTAGTAATGTGTAGTGTTTAAAGCTGTAAAGCTTACTATATATATATATATATATATATTATGTTATTCTTACATGAAAAGACAATGAACTGCAATATTATACACATATATATATATATATATATATATATATATACATACACATATATATGTGTGTGTGTGTATATATATATATATATATATATATATACTGGAAATTTAAGAGAGAAATCACGCTCTATTTTTTATCAAAATTATTCCAAAGAAAGGAGTTCTTTTGATATGTATGTATGTATGTGTGTTTGCTTGCTTATATTATATATATTATATTGTTCAATCTATGTAAGATTAATATTTTAATGCCCACAACTGAGTGCATTGACAAGAAAGGAGATTATGTGAAAAAAAATACTTGTGAATAAAATAAATGCTTTTTTTCATCATCAGGCAAGAAACATGGCAGTGGACTGCTCCTTTATGGATGTATTCTGACAGTATGGCTGACCAGGGTATTTGAACCACAGGATGTGAACACTCTATGGTTGATATATATATATATATATATATACATGTACACACACACACACACATATATATATATATATATATATATATATATGTGCATGCAAAAATACACATGTCAAGAATGATGAAATACATTGTAGGTGTGTTAAAATTGCATCTAAAATTATAACAATTCATCTTCTCCAATAGCTGTCAATTGATCAAAGGCTATTTTTGTCAGAATCAAATGGCCAATTGTAATTGGAATAGATCTTAGCAGTTTCTGGTAAAAGACTTCAAAGAATTTGGTCATACAAGAATCACTTGATAGACTTCTAGGCGCTGTTACTTCAGCGGAAATTTCTGACAAACCTTACAATACATCAGAGAGAGAAGTGAATCCGTCCAAATTTGATTTGGTTCAATTGAAATAACCAAAGATTATTCTGAAGGGTTTCAAGACAAGAATTCTCTTAATCAAGTTTGAAGGTTCCTTCACTGTTCAGATATTAAAGGTTTAGTTTGGAGAATAAGGTTTACTTTGCACAAAGAAAATCATAAATAAAACATCTCTTTCACCATTATATACATATATTATATATATATATGCCAAATCTGTGAGATTGTCTAATTGGTGAAATTTATTTATTATTCATATATAAGATATGTAAAAAGTTTGATTTCACTTTGGTTGAACATGAACTTTTGATGGTAAAAAGTAGTCGTTCTATATTCTTGTTTTGAAAAAAACAAAACTTTTGATTTAATTCAAACAACATATTTTTTGTAAAAAAGTTTTATTATACCAACTTTTGATTGTAAAAGAATAATTGTTTCATATTTTTGTTTTGATTAAATGAACTTTTGATCAATCTAAAACTTCACATTTAATTGTTTTTTGTAAAAATGGTTAAAATCTTTGCAATCATTGATCCTAATCTTTTTTTTTCTGCTGGAAAGTTTTGCCATCAGTCTTTTTTCAAAAGTTGTAATTCTATTAAGTTTTTTTCTTTGTTGGTTGTATAATAGTCGTATTCATTTTTAAAGCTGTTCACTGTTTTGGCTTCTATCATTTCTTGGTCTTAATCCATTAATTTGTTCCAATGGTTGAGAAACTCTTTGTGAGAAGAATCCCCTTTCTGAATTTTTTCTTCTTTATATAGATTTTTCCTTTTTTTTTCTTATTCATTTCAAAGAATTTTTTGATTGGGATTTTGTTGATGCCTTTTATGATTTTGAATTTTTGTATCACGTCTTTTTTTATTTTCATTTCTTCAAACGTTGTTAGCTCTAATTTTTCAAATTTTATTTTTAGCGGGGGCGGCTTTTTAGTTCTGGAACAAATTTAGTTGCTCTTCTGTAGATGTTTTCCAATTCTTTTATTTTAAATGTCTATATATCAAGGAATTGAATCAGTTTCTCATTGCTCCAATTATTTCTGCCGATTTTTCAGTAATTTTTGATAAATGGTTATGAATTTGGACACATACAAGTATAGGAGTTTCTTTTACAGGATCAAAATTTGATCAACATGCTTGATTCTCATTTACTTTGTGTTTCTCTCGGTCTACAGTAGAAGTTGTATAGTCTAAACTTTTTCTAATCTAACAGAACTATGATCAAAGTTTTTCATTCAATTTTTTTTTTTTATTTGAATCAATCCATTCTAGAAGCCCTATAGTCCGGCCGTCTTTTAAACCAACAAGATTTTAATCAAAATATTTTATTCATATTGAACAATCGTAGCCATAAAAAATGGCAAAGGGTTCTATCCTTTTTTCTTTATATGTGCATATATTTGTGTATCCAAGTGCTCTTGGCCATACTGTTTTGTCTACAAACGTGAAAATTGGAATCAGTACTCCACTACACACCTAAAAATGTTTTTATCTTTATTTTTGGGAAATGAGATTTTTCAACATTCTGGAAACCTTATTCTGATTCATTAATAACATTTACATTCTCAAGAATCTAGATGTTTTTAGACTTTTAAAAAAAAATTCCTTTTCAGATGTTTTCCAGTGGAAAATGCCTGTGATGTCATAGATAAATTCATTCTGACCATATTTATTTTTTTGACAGAATATCTTTATATGACTCTAGATATTGACATTACCAATGTACAATTATTGACTGTGATGGCCAATTACTATTTGTTTGCATTTCAATTCTATAGATATAAGTCTTGTAATCCAACCTTCAATTGAATCCAACAAAAATTTAGAAAACTCATTCATTTTTCATAGCAAGCAGGATTAGTAACCTAATTAGAATCATAAAAATTTAGTACATAAGATACTTAACCACTCCGTAACCAGGTTGGTTTTAACAAAGATATTACCTAACTGGAAACAAAAGTTCCACATCTAGGTTTTCTAAATAACCATGGGATTGGTAAAACAATATATTTATCTTTCAGGACTTCTTGCATTTGTCTTAGAGCCCCTAATAGTGTTTTCTTCATGAGGAATTGTGAGCTCTGTCTTAAATGTCTGATTTGTCTCCATTTTCACTTCAGCAAGAAATATTTGCAGCATAAGAGAGTGTCATTGGTAGACAGGTAATAGCTGGTGCTTGACTTGATAGAACTGTCTGGAAGCTGTTTATCTGGACTCTAGAGTGGAACCAGTTGGACAACCTATTGTTTTAATTTCAATCACAAGTAATGGGCTGAGGCCTGTGGAGTTGAACAGATTGGACCCTTGGCTTGACTGAAAATTGCGGGCACTGCAAATAATGTAAAGGGTCAATTAAAGGCCATATCAGGCAAGATTAATGACTTTGCGAATGAATCAAGAAGTCAAGTTCAAATCAGAGAATCTCAAGAACAAGACAGAGGTCTTATTTGTTTGGACTAAAATTTATGCTGAGCCCTCATAAACAAAAATAAATGAGAGGTACAGAACCACGGGGTCTTGACACCAGCTTAGGCAAAGCACAATTAAAATTTTTTAAACATCTTGATTGAAGGAATTTATTAATAAAAACCCCAAATAATCCCAGATAATCATAAATTAACATTAAAAACAAAAATTCATTATCAAATCACCAGAGCCACACAAATCACTCAACTAACCAACCAACCAGTAAAGTGAGCAACAGATTCTCCTCTCTCGGTTGAACTGTGTGCTTCTCTGTGTGTGAATGTCTCTAGGCACTCCCAGTCACATTTTGGGGGCTACGACCTTGAAATTTGCATGGGTACACGCTAGGCACAAAATCTTGTGCAGGTATTTTTTTATATAATTTTAGATAGATGATCTTTCTACTTCAAGATAAAAGATCTATTTTCTTAAGATCATTTTAGATAATTTATTTACATTATTAGTTCTAGTACATGGGTGGACTATAGTGATTGATTTAATCGAGGTACAGATATCAATATAGTAACTATGTACAGTGGTCTTACAATGGGCCATTTCCGCTATTAAATAACCAACCTGCGGCTGCATCTATTTTTGCATGGCTAGAACAACTTGCAGTGATAATTTACGTCTCATGAATGCCCAAGCTACATCTATAGTCCGTTGATACTTATTCATTCACATATTGTCAACTCTGATTCCGAACAAGGGATCATAAACCCCTTAAGGCTGCTGAGTGTCAATGTTTTCTTCATGGCAGCTCCTGCAGCCAAGCTGATATCAAATGTATCACTCTGTTTTTACTTTGGACCTTATCCGTGAGACCTGAGGGGAGGATCCTGTCAACTGGGCATCACAGGTTCTCCATACATATCACCAAGGTTTGTACCCTGAAGAAGTAACTTTCATTATCATCATCATGTCTTTTAATGTCCATAATTGGATATAGACCTTCCCCAGGATTCGCCAAAATTCTTTATCATAGGCGTCGCGGAGCCAGTATTTCTTGAATCTGTCTAGTTCATCTCTCCATCTAGTGTTCTGTCAACCCTGGTTTCTTATGTGATCTCTGGGGATCCATGTTATTCGATTGTCTACCAAAGCAAAAGGAGGACTTCCAAACTTTTAAAAAATATATAGAAACCCTCATCTTTATCCCCCCTTGAGTAACCAAAGATATACAAGTTTGGCTTGTAAATGTAATTTGACCATTTGTGATTTACCCGATTTGATCTTGTGCCAGGCTAAGCTAAGCCAAGTAAATATTGAAAAACCATCTGTTTCTATTTTTTCTCCAGAAAGACGATGTAATTCATTTAATTTGTAGTGACCTTCTTTACGCATTGAAAGTCAAACAAGAAAGGACAATATCATTTTTATTAAATGATAGGAATGCGAGAAGCACTTTCAAGCAATAGGCAAAAAATTAGCAGCAAAATAATGAATATGCATTTCAGTTCAATCAAAAACACTACTGAGGATTCTTCTCTGGAGCCTATCCAAACCTATATAAACAGACATACAAATAGATAAATCAGTAGTTTTTTTTTTTTAATGCAAGTATACAAATCTACTCAAATCAATATACTTCCACATCATGAATATAACATTTCAACACAACACTTTAACAAATTATTGCTGGAGGCTGACTTGAGTGTTTGTACAAAAATGTTTGATTATTTGATCTTAAATTCTATTCTTGGTCACAACAGTGAATTTTATACATGAGAACTCTTTACAACAAGAATATATCTAGCTACAACCGGTGAAAATAGAATAAATGTAAGAAACCATCAATCAAAACTGTCACAAAAATAGTCAACATGGGTTTCTTCAGTTTTGTAGTTTGGCTGGCTGGCTCTGCATGTACCACATATATAGGCCATATCAATGGAGCTAGAAGACTGAAAATTTAAGCACTTACTACTTATTATGAGTAGATTTTGAAAATAACACCTCTGAATTGTTTTATTTAGAGGGGGGTCAATTTGCAATGCAAATAATCCTCAGTGTGTGTCAGGCAGCAGTCTCACTTGTTTTTTGAAAATTCAGACCTTTCCAATCATCTCAGTCCAACAAAGAATGAGGGGAGTAACTTATCCACTGATCAGCCCTTTTTTCCGATTTTTTAATTGATCAACCCCAACACAGAATGCTGCCAAAAGACATCATTCTCATGACTGTCATTAATCAAAGTGTATGTTGCAATCTACGGATTCAATCTCCGTTTGGATCAGTCAACACTGAATTCAAAAATATTTCTTGCAGAGAAGGGACGTATATAAGCAACACAATTCTTATCTTCGAATTTTAGATGAAAATCCTAGTCTAACTCCAGTCCAAAACCTGGTCATTTTTTCTACCGTAACAAGAACAAGTATAATATTCACCCAATTTTTTATTTATTATATATACAATAAAAAAAAGCTGTAATAATCATTTTCAGTTGGAAGAGAAGTGAGAGTGGAGTTTTACTTTGTAATAGTCAGGCATGTTACAACCTTTTTTCCGTGCTTAATTCATAATTGCAATAGTTGCCATATTTTGGAGGATATAACCTTTGCTTTTTCTTGTCGAAAAAAGAGTTTAAAATTTTCCTGCACATTATATATAGAGGGTCATAAGTGCAGGGCATATTACATCTTGTGCAGCAAAGTCAAGGAGATTACACGATAAATTTTTTTTATCTTCTCAAGCTTTTTTTCTTTCCTAAAACGGCTCAGATAATATGGATCTGTCGGATGCATTGAAAAAGTAGGAAAATAAGCAGGAAATAAGTAACTCTCATATTTGAAGACAGTAATCTCTATCTCAGAGGTGCAGGATGGGTTGGATGAGTAAAATTGCGTAACAACTACTGGCACGGAAAATGGAATCGGTAAACCGAGTTAGAGTTTTGGATAAGACTTCTCAATGTTCACTTCACACAAATGCTCTTGGGAAAGGCATGGATCCTCCTCCCAGCTATTGGTAAGTAGCCAGGCAGTTGGAGCCCTTTAAGCCAGTAGGACAATTCAATTAAAAGAAAGTTACTCCAGGAAAAACCTACAGCTGGTCCCAAGCCCATTTAAGAAATAGAGAGGTGGGTATCCAGCGCCCTGGCCCCATGAAAATTATTTGCTACTAAAATAGGAACAGAGTTGCAGCCCTAAGAGAAAACTCCCTATGGAGTATATATTGCCAGTGTATATATCAGCTCAGTGATCCTTGCAAGTTTCAAGTCTGGTCAAGATCATGACTTTCTTCAAACAATTTTTTTATAACTACTTAGAGTGTACAGAGAAATTTATTCTACTCATGAGTTTTCTATATTCTTCACTCAAACGTGGAACCTTCTATGTATGAGGCAGACATTCTGACCATAACACTATCCCAGTAGACTAAACAGCAAAAAGGGGAGAACAAAAATGTTTTTAGCTTTTTTTTACTAAGAAACTGTATATCTTGAGCAAACTTACTATTCTACGAGTCTAGTTCAACAAAGACTTGTTCTCCAGGAAGAAGGATGAATAATTCCATATTTACAGAGAATAAATTGAGTGCCAAAAACCATTGAAAAATCTTTTCCACGACCCAGAGCAAAAAGAAAATTTATACCATCTATCATTGATTGAGAATGTTCCAGAACTTTCCAGATCCTGTTGGATCTGGCTCACAAATCGAGCCAAGAGGGAACAGAACAAGTGAAGGAATGATTTCTTGTTCTTTTCATCTCATTTTTTATCCCAGCCATGCAGTGATTTATTGTATCCATTACGGTGTGGCAGGTCCTCGAAAATTTTGCCTCTCACCTCTCAGGTCATACTGACAAACGATACGCCTCTCCCTTATGTGCAAGTGCTCCGAGGGTCACATTAATATACATTGCTTTCTTATCAAGAAGAAATTCTTTGGCACTGTACACTGAAAGAAAGAACCTGCTCCGAAAAGCAGAGAGAGAAAATAGAAAGACTGTATGGGAGAAAACAGTGGAAGCTCGGTGGAGAAGCGGTGAAATTCTTGCGTCATTTGGAGAAACGGCAAAGTAGCAGTGACGGTAATTAATTACAGCAAATTCGATTTCGGAAGGAAACAGCCCCTGGGAGAGTTTTCTAGAATCTGAGGCAGGTGATGGTGCTCTTAGAGTTGGGAAAAGAACGCTATTGAATTGTGACAGTTTGGAAAAATCACTGTAATTAGAAACTTTCAACCAGAACTGTCAACATAGGCTTCTCTCAGTTTTTAAGCTGGTCAGGCTGGCTGCACCAATAGACTGAAATTTTAAGCATTCACTCCTCATTATGTCTAGAAAAAGGTGTTTGGTTATTGGTCAGGGGTTCAATTTGTAGATTTGATTTATGCTAAATTGACCCTTTAGTTTGTGTTTGCCTGTTTTTCAAGAATTAAAACTGTATATATTATTCATAAATCAGTGCACAAAAAAACAAGAAAAGTAACTTATTCATTGATCACCCCCTTTTCCAATTTTTTTGATTCATCACCCTCAACACAGTGCATCCAAAAGATATTGGTCGCATTACAGTTTTTATTGCATGACCAACCAGACCTGTCCTTTTTTTTTCTTTTGCTCTAAGCATCCAACCAAAAGACAGATCGTATAGAGAATAAGATGAGGTAAAGTCTAGAATAGGGAATAAAGCCAAGACTGAGATAACTCAAAATTATGCAATGATTTTAAAAAATAAATGTATATTATATCACGGCCACACAAATTTCTTCTTCTTGATATTCAGTAGAGGACAAAAAGAAACTACGAGTTTCCTATAAAAAAAAAACCTTTGCCACAATATCACTTTGGAGGACCAAGATTTGAACCATTTCAAGGTTTACTTTATTGGTTTACTGTATTGGTCTACACTGTTACTCATTTATTCTGTTACACAATTTCTGTTTTGACACAATAAGCATGGCATTAAATTTGCAATGTCCATTTTGAAACATTTTCAAGAAATCTTGACACCAAACAATTTTTTTTATTATTTTTGATTATTTTTTGATTTTAAAATTGAATAGGCAAACCAGACTTTCATTTTCCTTAGGAATTTCAATTTGAGTTTTATTTTGAAATATACGTATAGAAAAAAGTTTAGCAGGGGGACTTACTCACTTACTTAATTTACCTACTTAAATTCCCTTGAACCATATGTTGATTTTTTCAAAAAAACTTCAGTTATTTCAGGCACTCTATCTTCATTTTCAAAGTTGGGGGAGACAGCTTGGACATCTACCAAGGAGAAGGAAAACTATACTTGAAAACCTACAACCTAGGGATCTTGCCCCCATCATCCAAAGTGGGCTGAGGCATGCAAACCCTTGGTTCAAAAGGTGGGGTTGACACGCGCGTGCCGCACTTCACCTTAGACCTTGATTGTGTAGACCTGAAGGTTATTCAAGACACCTCTCCAGCAAACACCTAACGGGCCACCTGAGAACCCGCAATAAATGTGGAAAACCCTCATAAATCTTCATTTGTGAAGCCATGAAAGAGTTAGGGTGTTGGCACCTTAAACAGGCTGGCCAAATCTGACCTTTCCTTGAGGTGGAACATGGTAATGAGAAATCCCAAGAGATCTTTTGCTCAAAGATGTGTTCTTTTTCTCGTTGGCATTTGGGCGGGTCTTGTGTGGGCATTATCAAATGCCTTGCTGTAAATTAATAACTAAGTTATCAGAACGCAGGTTTCATTTATTTTTTTTCCTGAGCAAATACAAGGAAAGAAAGGAAGCCATTTCAAGTGTCAGTAAATATGTTGACTGCATTAAAAGTGTATCATTAGCGAGAAATGCGTGGAAATTCAATGTGTACAAAAACTTTTGTACAGAATTCCCAGCCATAACTATGACATGCTTTTAGCTTAGAAACATTTTTGATTTGACTGTAATACATTTAGTCTAGAAAGTTTTACAGCTTTAAACACTAAATACATTAAAAGAAACTTATTTCAAAAATTCATGTCATTTCAGTCAATATCTGTTAATGTATTTCATATGATTTTCTTCAGTGTTTTTCCTGTCTTACATAGAATTTGAAACTATTGTACCATGTATGACTTTTTCTTGTTGGAATCATCAGTTGTTTACTATGTAACCGTTTCTGGAATTTAAAAACAAAACAGTTATATTAACGTGGCATTCAAGCAATGTTGATTGAACACCTCCTGAACAACTCTTTGAACACACTATTTCTCCTCAATGAGTAGGGAAAACACTTTTTTTTTTCTCTTTGAAAATTCAGTCAAGTGGCTGAAATAATTGTGTACAGAAGTTTGGAAATTTATTAGCAATATGAACTGAAATACTAGTCACACATGTTAAATTTACATGGACCCTCAACGGGTTCTTTGAAACCCAGATTGAGAAAAGCTGTTCAAGACTGATTAAAAATTAATAAGGATTCTTTTAATCACACAAAATATTAGTACTTTTTTATCAAATTGAAAACATTAGACGGATTCTTTGATTTAATTGGCTTGATCTCTCATGATATTTAGTTCAATTTTTAATGTGAAATTTCTGATAATCTCTATTGATTCAATTCTTATCGATTTTTAATCCATTTTAAGAATCCTATTTTAAAAGATGTTTTCAATGGTGAGAATGTTGGTTCTCCATCCATTTGACCAGATGTAATAGTATGAAGCAATTGTTTATCTTACAAATATAATGTCAATCCTATTTGGGGATGATTTGCATCCACAAATGGCACCAGATTTTCATTCTGAAAAGTCAGAATTTTAGTTCAGAGAATTAAAAGGTTTTTGTAGAAGTTATGATTCTCATCTGACAACTATTCACTATCATCTTAATTTTTCTGTTGCTTTATTGTAACTTTTACTCAGACCGGTTTCCTTTTGGTAGTGAGAAAAAGTTGCGATGAAAGGAAATTGAAAATTAAGACAAAGGGAAAAGTCGTCAAAAAAGTAATAATAATGATTTACAATAATTCACTGAATAAAAATAACTTGTAATTATAACGTGTTTTATACGAGGAAACCGCTTCACTAGATGTGGAAAGGGGCGGTGGGCTCAAAGAGCTACCCACCTCCTTAATCTCCAACCACGCCCCTGGCAAGAACAGAGTAAAACATATGTAATATTTTGTCCTTTTTATGCAAATCTGTTCAAAAGGAATGACCGTGTCAATGTATTGATTTGTATTGTTTTAATGACAAAAATAATAAAAGAATCTTTACTCTAAAATTTCTCATTCATAACTCACAGAGCTTAAAGAAGTAGTAAGAACAAAAGGGTGTGATTTACGAACACATTACAATTGTTACGATACAAAACCCGACAAAAATGAAAAGCAATGAGAATAGAAACAACAAGGACTTTTTTAAAAGAATTAATTAGAAAACATCAAACAAAACTGTCAACATAGATTTCTTCAGTTTTCAAGATGGTTCAGCTGGCTGGCTGTGTATGCATTAATCGTGTGTACAGGATGCACCAATGAATCCTGATGGCTGATATTTTCAACATTTATTCCTTATTATGTTTAGAAATAACACTTTTCTTATTTTTTTTAAAATTCACCTCTTAAGTAAGATTTTGGTAGGGGGTTTCAATAAGCGACATAAGGGTAGGCTAAATTGATCCCTTATTTTGCATCTGCTTGTTTTTTTTTCTAATTCAGACTTTTCTAGTGATCACTGCCTAACAAATGGCAAAAGAAGTTGACTCAATGATTGATCACCTATTTTTCCAATTTTTCAAAAGATCACCCCAATACAGCACACTGCCAAAAAACATTGGTCACATGACAAATCATTTTTGCCTTTTATGCTTTTTGGAAATTTCAAACCCTAAAATGAAAAGCCATTTGTATCCTTGTGTAGGTATTTCTCTTAGCAAGAATGTGATACTGCATGCATCTTTCAATTCATGGGGAAATACAACAGCCACTAAGAAAATACATAGCCAGCAGCTAAATGAAATCAAAATACAATCTTATGACCAACCTAGTGTTCAGAAAAATCAGAAAACAATCCAAGACAGCCAAAAATGTCAAGTTATCCATAGCAAGATAGAAGCCCTGACTCAGAGATAGAACTGATTGTCATCAATCACAATGAATGGGAAATTTCATTGCACCAAGCTATAGAACTGCAGTGACGGAAATTTCCGTCATCTGCTATCAAAAGGTCAAGCAACATGGCAAAAATAGTGAAGAGCAAGATGAGTTTGCTTGACTCAATCAGGCCAGGAGCTCAGGTAAATCCACTTAAAATATCACGGCCATTTTGAATGCATAATGAGGTCATATGACGATTATAATAATATAATATATAATATAATATAATATATAATTTTGCCATGATTTAAATCCATATCTTATAACCTTCAAAATGATGAATAATTTCCTGAGGTTTCTTAGAAAATTAGAAAACTTGAAATCCATCCATAATTTCCTTGCTTTGTAAACCTTAGATAAATCCAGGCCTAAATGAGCCTTCGGTTCTACGCAGCAGAAAAGGTAATTCCTCTTACAAGAGAGTGTTATTCTTAGTCTTACATAAACTTTTGAAGACATTACATTTATTAGATATTTAGTAATAATTCTCAGTTGATTTGTGTGAAAATGGAAGCATTTTATGCATGCAATGAAGACTTTCTATTCCAACCATTCCTTATAGGAAAAATCCGACACGGGAGTTATAACGCTAAAAAAACCTACTCAGCAGCAAGCAGGTTGAAGAGCCTTGTTCTTAGCATTAAAAATCCACAGGCTCGAGCTCAAGATTACTATTATTAGATAGGAAAACAAAGATGGCATAGAAAATCGGGGAAAAGCGGTGCAGAATGACAACAGATTTACCATTGATTCTTTTGTAGCGGGAGTACTTCAGGTACAAAAGCATTAAGTACTTAAGGATTTGTTCATGAAAGACGGCCTTCCAAGGTGTGGGGTGTGAGTTTATGTCTAATCAGAAACTACTTCTTTGTTTTCAATTTTTGCACTGTTTGCCATAGCAGTCAAAGAGTGAATTGGCCCAGAGTGTTGTGATAAAAAAGCAACGATAATGATAAAATAATAGAACTGGAAACAAAAGCGAGATCTCGAGCTGATCCAAATCTTACGCTTTACAGTTTAAACTACAGTATAAAACAGAATTGGTGGAGTTAAGCAACAGAAATCTTAATCAGGATTTGAATGGGTGGTCAGCTAAGAACGGCAACTTTGCCAGTTGATAAACAGTTGACAAATAAGTT
>OY735220.1:10353985-10386485 GCA_963457665.1 Thysanoteuthis rhombus
ATGGTTGGTGAAAGTTATTCTCCCCTCCAAAGATTTTGCCAAAGTTCTGATGACTTCAAACTCATAAATCATGAAGTCTTTATACTCTTGTCCTGTGCCAATGATCATTTGTGTGATAGAATCATGTTCATAATTATATCTTGAATGAAACAATTCATTTCAGAGGTTGACATTTGGGCGAAATGCTAAAAAGCAATGTCCAAATGTTCAGACAACTCTATGTAGGTATTAAGCACATGTTAGAACATTCTCAGTGGAATAAAAATTGAGAAAATATATTTACCTTGCATAAATGAATCACATAGCCAATGCATATAACCTGAAAAATTATCTTAAGGAAATAGATCTTTTATCTAAAATGACTCAAAGAATAGATCTTCTTTACAGAACTATATAAAAAGGATTACCACCAAAAGATTTGGGCATTGTTTGTCCAAAATGACGATGGAGACCCGGAAAGCACTTTTTTGAAAAAACAAAAAAACTTTTCAGATTGTGCCTAGAGGTGTATTCAAGAAAATTTTCAAGGTTGTAGCCTCCAAAATGTGACCAGGAGAGCCAAGAGACACACAAACTCACATAAATTGATAGACACTGACAAGCAAAGAGAGAAGAATCTGTAGCCCACGTGGCTGGTTGGTTGGGTCATTTGTGATTTAATAACTGGAAATATGAATCTGGCATCCCCATTATACGACAGAAAATAAACAAAACCTGATGATAATGTGAGGTATTGTTGGGGTGATGATGATTTTAAAGCACAGAAAAGATGCTTAACCTCAGAGTCATCACTTGATGGAGACTTTGTTGGAGGTATTGCAGCTGTTTCTGCAGTAGTCGCTTTTAAAAACTTACAGATTTATAGAATTTTAAAAGAATTTAATAATTGAAATTTTTATGACGTTATTGTGTGGGCAAATATGTTTTTTTTAAATCCATAATAGAAACTTGGAAATTTACTCTTCAGATATATAGGTTTATTAACTTCTACTTCATCTATTTTGATCATACAAGAAAGCCTCTTCTCTACGCATTGAATCTTTAAGGAGAACCAATAAGGAATATTCCTTGCTTTGAAGCAGCATGAATTTCATCTTTTAAATCTGAGGAAAACAATTATTGAGTCAAAGATTTATGAAATGGATAGAGCCACAACCCATCGTATATGCCTTGGCTCTTTCCCCCGGAGATTTGATATCAACATCAAGCTGCGAAGTATTAAAATAGTTTCAACAAGATGCACAGCAGATTATGAACTGAAAATCAAAATTAATGAAGAAAAGAGTTATTTGTGCAACACAAACATTCAAATGCTTATAAGGGTCAGAGAACATTTCTCTAGTGAATTCACTGAGAATAGCTCACAGAAATAAAAATCGTGAAGTGTCCATAAAATGATAACGATTCGTGAGAACGAAACTTTTATTTTTCTGATTTCCATAACAAACTCTAGAGCACTTAGGGATTTATCTGTTTTTGCCTTAATTAAAAACCATCAACCAAAACTGTCAACATAGGTTTTTTCAGTTTTCAAGTCAGTCTGGCTTGCTGGTTGGATATATATATATATGTATCACATGCACAGACCACAATGTGATCAGAGGACGGAAAATTTAAACATTTACTCCTTATTATGTCAAAGAAAATAAAAAATGTTTTGAAAATTACCCTCTCCCAAACCTATTTTCAATATAGTGTTCAATTTGCAATCCAAGTTTTTGCTAAAGTGATCCTTTAGTTTGTCTGACAACATTCATAATTGTTTTTTGAAAATTCAGACCTTTTTTAGTGATCACTGTCCAACAAAACATGGGATAAATAACTTACTTATCAATCAAGCTTTTTCCAATTTTTTAATTGATCACCCACAGCAAAGCATTCCGCCAAAAGACATTGGTCACATGACCATTTCTATTGATTAACTAACCAGACCTGTTTGAATATGATATAAGTTATTTCAATACAGGTGCACACTGATTTTCTCACAACCAATGGTCTAACACCTCTTTTAATCCAGACAAAATTATTTCATTAGGTTCCATGTTCCAGCTCAATGGATGAGGGATGCATTGGTTGTAAACCCTTCCTAATGGGATTTACTTGTCTTTGAAGGTTGAGATTATTCTCCTGAAAGCTTGCCAAACTAGAGTGATTTTTCACTCAATTCTATCTTATTTTGAGTATTCCGTGTAGATTTGTCATCCTAGGTAGGTATAGCGTTCAAATTTCTCCAGCTCGGTATTTTCAATACTGATTCAGTTTTTAGTACCACTACCATAGAATTTGATAGCCTATGATGACAGTTCGAACCATGGGGAATGTTCCCAATAATCCTAAAAAGAAGAGTTTACAAACCAATGCATTCTCCCGATAGTCACTTATGGAGCTGAAACATGGAACCTAACCAAAAGACAGACCTGCAAGCTGAGAAGTATGCAACGTTCGCATGAGAGAATCATGCTCAGCCTTACATGGAGAGATCACAACAGCACAATATATAAGGAAGAAAACGAGTGTCCGTGACATCATAGAAACTATCAAAAAACTCAAATGGCAATGGGCAGGCCATGTTGCAAGCGTGACATCATAGAAACTATCAAAAAACTCAAATGGCTATGGGCAGGCCATGTTGCAAGAATGACAGACAACCGATGGACACAACATGGATCCCCAGAGATCACATAAGAAACTGAAGCCAGCAGAACACAAGATGGAGAGATGAACTAGACAGATTCAGGATACACTGGCCCCACAATGCCTATGATAGAGAAATGTGGCAAATCCTGGGGAAGGTCTATGTCCAACGACGGACATTAAAAGACTGATGATGATGATGATGATGATGATGACAGTGCACATGGCTCAGCAGTCCAAAACGTAAAGCACACAGGCACCCACAGGAGTCACAACAGTAGTCTGTTGTCTGGATTGAGGCAGATGTTGCTCTGTGACGTCTATCCCTTGTAGCAACAAGATGTTACCACTGGTTATTTTCAAAGTCAGATGTCTCTCTGAAAATGAGCACCCTCCACGCTGGTTTTCTTGCAAGAGAGGCTTAAAGCTTGAGTAACTGAAAGCTATTCCATTTGAAATTGCTCTCCAGGGAGTCCTTATGCCTCAGTTAGGGCCTTTTGCTGTCTGTATGAACTCCGTTGGGGGAAGTTCCAATAATGAAATTATTGATTAATCTGATAACAAAACCCAATACTGCATGTCTTGTAGGATAATTTGTTAATATTTACGAGTTCAATTATTACTTAATGACGAAGTTTATGTTCAATGCAAACATTTAGTTAGAAGATTTATAGACGTGATATACAAGAGTATACTTCATGATAGATAGTATCAGATTGGTTTTTTGAAAAAATCTATAGATGTTATTATCTTTACATAGCAAATAGAATAGAATCATTTGATCAATTCTATTACCCAGGGTTTGGCAAATTAGAAAGCATTCTCTTTCAAGGATAGAACTTGGAGCAAAATTGATCGTCCCTTCATCAACAAAATTATAAAAAGCATAAAAAAGACCAAAGTATAAGAGAATTAAAAAACAGGTGTAGTTAGACACTTAATAGAAATTGTCATGTGAGCAACTTCTTTTAGCAGCAAGTCTTGTTGGATGGGTGATCAATTAAAAAATTTGAAAAATGGGTGATCAGTGAATAAGATACTTCTCTCACCCTTTGTTTGGCAGTGATCACTATAAAACAAACTTGAATCCTGCTGGGCATGAACTTACATTGCTAATTGAGCCTCCCGACTAAAAATCTATTGGGTGGAGAATTTTTAAAAAAAAGCAACCCCAAAACGTTTTTTCTTGTATATGTTGAAAATTTCGGCCCTTTGGCTCTATTGGTGTGGCCTATATGCATCGCACATACATAAGCCAGTCAGCCAGACCAGCTTGAAAACTCAAGAAATTTCTAATATCAAAAATATGAAAAGAATAAGAATAACAGATTGAAGGCATAAAAGGATTGAATATATTTGGTCAATATGAAAACCTGTATATTCCTAGGAAATAGACAACATGCATTCAGAGGAAGAAAATTACATTTGCACTGGGAAGCTCTTGAAGTAAAAATTCCATTTTCCTCTATGAAAAAATATTCATCAAAGTCAATGCAGATTTTTTAATCTAAAGCTGAACAGATGAAATTAATGCAAACTGATTTTACCATAAATGCTTGGATATAAGACAGGCTTTTCAATTCAAACAATAAAACTATGCAAATATTAGTATTATGAGCCGGGGTCGCAAACTGGAGTTCAACATTAAGTCATGGGGCTTGGATGAATTGCATGGAGCATAGTCCACCAAATACCCTAGTAAACTACTCATCTTATCGTCCGCGATACATGGTACGCAAACTATCAGCCAAGTTTCGATTTTTAAAACAAGAGCCAGGAGTTCATTTCCAGTAAAGCGAACCATTATCAACCTTTGCTAAGTCAAAATAGAAATATTGTTCTTTGGACTTTAGTAGTTATGGTTCTGGGGATTGAATAAAGAGTTTGGTTTAGAAGTTCACAAAGAGTTACCGAATGCAATAGAAACCTGAAGATTTCTGGAGGGTATAACAGATGAAACATTGTGATGGAAACAATCCAATAGATGAGTGCAGTCTTCCTCAACGAGGACAGTATCTACCCCCCTGCCAAGTGGCAAAAGTTGAGCAGAGGCTGTATTTGTCACATAAAAACGGAATTTTCTTGATAGAACATAGGTGATCTCTTGTTTTATGCCAGGAAATAAGGGGAAGCTACTCTTACTTGGGAATTACAAAATATGTATTTTTCTAAAAAATTGTTTTAATAATTAATTTCTGTTATTGTGTACTTTTCATTATGCAAGCACACACGGACCACCATGGGGCTCTAAATACCCATTGTAAACAACTCATTATGAAATTTACTTGGCTTAGCCATAATAAGGCATTACTTAATAGAAAATGATGTTCCTTTTGGGAGATTTACAGTCAAGAGTATTTATTTGGCTAAGGGCATAAGATTATGTTCAGTAATCAATCATCCATTAAAGGGGTAGAAGTTGAGCTGAGGGCGAGAGATTTTTAAAAACAACCAAGAGGGAGATGATAGGAAAAAAAGCTCGATAAACTCTGGATTAGTATAATTTATTTGCCAGCATAAAACATGTACACTAAAATAATTAAAAAAATAATATCAAAATTACCATGCACTGATATCATAAACTAGGGGGTTCATCTCCTGAAGCTGAAAATGGACAACAATGGGGGCTTAGATGAGTTCAAGTGAGTGGTAATTCCACAAATCCCCTTGTAAGTCATGTGCCTTATAGGCCAGCAAATACAGTATTTCAAACATGAGACAAAAGCCTATTTGGCAAAGATGTCGTTTTCTCACACAAACCGCGGACATGAATTCAACAATAATCCCAGTTAAGAGCTGAATTCATTTATCCAAAGAATGGGATTAATTTAGCACAATATGGGTTCTATGCTTTGGGTTTTGGAATTTAGCCACCATCAATTCCTAAGGAGATCGCAAATGATGAAATAAGTGGCACGTTTTGGGACTTATACTGTGAAATGATACCTACTTTCATTTATGGTAAGGGGAAAGTTTAAGACGATAGAAACTTGAACTGGTAGAAAAATAATAGCAAATTCTCACCAGAGCTTCACATCTGTATATCTGGTTACGGTCTAATCATGTCAGGTACACTTTTCATATGATAACTGAAATTAACGAGCCTCGTCAGTACCTATATGGGTGAGTGTCTGGGAATACGGAACGCCTTCAGCATGGTCAAGAAGGAGGAAATGGAACCCGAGCACAACAGTTCCTTCAAACTAAATGTGCAGGCATAGCAGGCAAGAGCTGTTCAACCATGGTTATATTGGATGATCCATGAAGATTGTCCAAACATAAAAGACAAAAGTCAAAATGTTCCAGATGAGGAAATATCATACGTAGATTCTGAGCATAGGTGTACAAGTCAAGGTGCCAATATAATTTGGAAAAAAAAACGTGTAAATATTCAGGCAAATCAAGCCCCTTAACCGAAGAGTTCCCTTACATCTACAATTCTAAGAGTGCTTCTGAATGCAATCAGTCCAAGAAGAAGGCTACAGGGTGCAACTGTTGTGAACATAAGAACGAATAAGAAGAGGAGGATAATTTTAAAAAATCAATGAACAAATGAAACCTTTTTCACCTTTTGTCAGTTGAACTATATTACAACTGGCACCCACATTAGTGTCATTTGCAGCTGATGTTGCGTTTAATTACCTTCATTATTCTAAGAGAAAAAAGTCTGCGACGACTGAAGAATTCTACAAATAACAGCTTCATTGCCTTTATTTTATTTTTTCAGTCTCTCAGCCGAAATCTATCCACGTCTCAATTTGATGAAAATGAAAAAAAAAAAACTTGCCTGGTTAGTTATTCAAGTTAGAAACCATCAAGCAACTAACATGCTCAGCAGCATGAGGGGTGATCAATGAAAAAAATTGGGAAAAAGAGTGATCATCGAATAAATTACTACTCACATTTTGTACCGTGGTGATCATTAAAAAAGCCTGAACTTTAAAAGAACAAGCGTTAATACTACTGGTCACAAACAAAAGGACCAATTTAGCATACATTCACATTATAAATTGAACTCTTCACCTATTTAGGAGGAGAATTTGAAAAAAAAAAGTTGAAAATTGTAACAGAGTAAGTGTTCAAATTTTCAGTCTTCTTTTTCTATGAGTGCAACCTATATGCAAACATAGCCAGCCACACTCATCTGAAAACTAAAGAGTCTTATGTTGAAATTTTTGGTGACAGTTCTGGTTGATAGTTACTAAAAATGAGGAAGAAACTGTCTGGGGACAGAAGATGGGAAAATGCAGGTACAAATTGAAGACTAGAAACAAAAAAAACAAAAATGATAAAATCAAAATAGTCATTATTTAACGGTGACATCGCTTGGTATGACTAATGCCTTTGGTTATTCTTAGTATCAATTTTTCACTGATATTAGAAACTGTCAACCAAAACTGTCAACATAACTTTCTTCAGTTTTTAAGTTGGTCTGGCTGACTATATATGAATCATGTGTACAGGCCACACCAGTGGAGCTACAGGGCTGAAAATTTGAGTATTCAGTCGTTATCATGTCTATTGAAAAAAAAATGTTCTCAAAATTCCCAATCCTAAAATAGGATTTTAGCAGTAAGTTCTATTTGTAATATAAGTTTACGGTGAATTGGTCCCTCAACATACATGCTTTGTTTTTTGGTTTTTTTTAAGTTCAGACTTTTTTTAGTGATAACTACACAACAATATATGAACTGATCACCTCCAACATGGTTACATGATGGTTTCTGTTGAATGACTAACCAAACCTGTTTTTCATTATTATTTTCTTGCTTATCTTTTTTAGTTGCTTTTTATCAAAATACAATCAAAATGATAATATTAATGGTTGACAATGCTTCATCTAATAAAAATAAAGCAGCCGACTCCTTGGATATTAGAGGAGGTGGTTATTTTCCTTTCATTGTCTTTGTTTTTGAGTTTTATTCTCAAGATAATAAGACAGCGGTCATTAATTTGCTTTGTTATTCTCTGCCTAACAGAGCTGAAATTAATTTCGATAGACAAAAAACAGTGTAGGGCCTTTAAACAAAGAAATCCAATTATCTTGGAGCTAAATGAGAAAAAAGTATTAACTATCTTCAAATTGCTATAAAATAGAATTCCTGGAAAGTTCTTTCATCTTTATATAAACTTTTCCTCAGCATTTTCTTCAAGAATTTGCATTGTCATTTCAATAATGTTCAAAATGCTTAAAATTATTATCAATATAAACTCTTAAATTCATAAATCACTTGAAACCACTTGGAATTGGCGATGGAACTCTTCAATGAATAGAATTAAAAATAAGGGAACACTTCTGGAATTGAATAGGAAAAAAATTGAAAATTCATCAAATGGTTCATGTGATATAATTTCAATCAGGACATACATTGACATTCAATCTGTTTTTTATGAATTCAAGAGATAATCAGCTTGTTTGCATGTACGACCATTGCTTTCTGATTAGTATTCATTCTCTTTCTCCTTACCCTTTCACCCTTGCAATGTAATTAATGTGGTTCAGAATGGAATGGAGTGCTTATGCTTGAATAGGAGCAAATTGGACTCAACATTCACTATAACTCCTCATCTACCCTCCCAATTCAATGAACAATGGTAAAAAGTGAAAAAGGTACTTATGCTTCAATGAGGCAAAAAGGACTCAACGTTTACTATACTCAATGCTGAAAAACCTAGTCTCCCCTGCTATTTCCTACACCTGGGGAGAGAGATGGATTCATGACTTTCCCCGATTCATTAGTGTGAAGTGAAAGCAAACAGTCTCATTCGGAGTTTGAACTCAGTTCGCCGATTCCATTTCTCGTGAGGCGAACTGTTTGGGTCACTGTCTCCATCACATTTTCCATGCAGCTTCCTTAAAATCTGTCAAACTTAGCAAATCATGATATAAATGTCTATTTTATAGATTACTGCCAAATCTCTGTGACCTCACCTAACCTGCTGAATGTTAGTTCAAACATGTTAGCTTTTATTGGATTCATTTTATTGGCTTGAGTCAGTCATCAAAAGATCAGTAATTGACAGCTGTATCATCAGAGCAACCAAAGTGTGTCCCCAGGTCAAGTTAAACAGTAATCAGAATTAAGAAAGAATGTTTAAATACAATGAGACATTGCGTGTGTATTTGTTGAGTAGAAGGTTAAGTGATGGTTTCAAAAGTCGTTTTATCTCTGAAAGTGTCGGGTCAGCTTGCTTTTTATGTAGCGGGTTTTAAAAGTTTATTCTATTTGTGCAATTACCACAATGACTGTGTATGAACAAGGATACATGATAGATAGAGATGTATAGAATAATCATGGTTTAATAACTCATTTTAATGTCCCTAGATTCCAATTTCTTGGATATTCTGCCTATCATCAAGTAAAAACCAAAAGCAATCCTATTAACAAAGATTTTTCAAAGATTATTGCTGCTAGCTGTTATCACTCTTATAAAACTACAAGGTACTAATTTTTTCTCTAGATTTAATTGACACTTGCATGTGTTTTAGAACAACAATCAAAGGCGTAATGTTTTAAGACAATGTTGTGATGTGATTTCAAATCTGGATTACTTTCTGATGTTCCATTCTCTGAAGAGTGTCAGACAAAATAGCTTTTTGGGAACAATTTTATTTTGTGTCATACATATATAAATCACCATTGTGAGTTCACTGCTGGAGAAAGATCTTCCCTTCCATGGCCACCATGATTGCATTACCCTCTGCACCATGTTTTACCGGCAAACCTTTCAATTTCATCCCACCATCTTGAGTCTGATCTTTTCCTACTGTGTTTTCTATTTTTGAGGCAATGATTAGTCAAGTTTTTGCTCCATCTGTGGTTGATTCTTCTGGGTGTCAAGCCCATGTTCATTTTTGTTGCTTAATGATTTGCATAATATCCTTCACTCTAGTTTGCCCTCATATCCATGTTGATCTTTCTTTATCTCTTAGAGTTATCCCTAACATAGCTCTTTCCATGGTTCTCTGTGCTATTCTGAATTTGTTTTCTGGAGGTACCATCGAATGATTTATATAATCTTTGTTTATTTTGCCTTTTCTCAGTTTTTTTGGACAGTGGACAAATAGTGACTACGAACATGAATACTAATTGTATTGATTAATAGAGACACGAGAGAAAAAGCTGACAGATAAGATTAAGGCAGAAAAGCCTCGAGATAACATTGTTTATTTATTCACAGCAATTTCTCATTCACACTCACTGAATAAATACCCATCTTTGCCTTTCTTCGTTGTTGTCTCTTATCAAAATAATCAGTTTTGTTTTTATTCTTTTGCAGTGATTGGCTGGCTATTAGCTGCAAACACAAATCATGTAGATCAAACATTATACTATGAAAGTTTCCGATAAAAATTCAACTAATAACTTCGTGACAGGCCACACATTTATTGATGCACCCTAGTAGCTCTGATAATGATGATAGCATACTTATGGTCAGCCTTAGGGTCCCTGGTGCCCTGTCTCCACATCAAGGAGTTTTTTAATTTTGACTGTTTTTAATCTATCGGTATTTTTCTTTTTTTCAAATTTATTCTGATTATAAAAAAATTTGATAGAAAAGCAAGTGAAAGTTAGGATGAAGATAAAAGATAGTCAGAATTGACGATAATGTTTTTCCTTAATTTTCCCATTTTTCTATTTGTATTTGTAAAGTCCTACTTTCTGAGATGCATGACAAGTGCCTTCTAACACTAGGCATCCTGGGCACCTACCCATGTTGCCAGTACCTAAAGATGATCATACTCTTATGGCCTTTAGTCAGTTTAGTAAGTGTCAGTATTATACTATTCAGGATCCTGATGACTGAAACATGACTTTGTGCCAAATTACCTCAGTGTTCAACTGTTTTGAATAAATACTCATGTCGAAGAGGCATGTATATATATAATAAGAGCCATGTCTGTCACACTTACAGTAGCACAAGCCACCATCAGTCCCTCTTCATTCTTAACTTTTTTTCCTCCCTTCCATTACTAACTTCTTATTAAACTACCTGACTTTTTTTTCTCCCTTCTTTCCTACCATGTCTGTCATGCTTATCGTATCAGTAGCAGTCATCAGCCGAGAATGAATACAGGTTTACTACACTATCCAAAAGTACAGAATTTCTTAAGAATCCTTTTGTAAGCAGAAATGATATGAAGTGAAGGAACAATTACTTATGAATTATTTCACATGGGAAGAAATTTCTAAGCATCCCCAAATGGTTAATGATGTTATGTTAGGCTCAGTCATACAAGGTTGGAGTGATGGAGAGAGCAGGAGAGGGAGGAAGAGGGAGTGCACTACCCTTATAAAGGCTTACTGCAAAATGTACGCCAAATTATTTTGTAGAAGCCCAGTAGTGGCCTAGAGCAAACTTTCAAAAAGCAGGTGATACAGTGAGCGAAGAAAATATTGGATACATGTATACGTAAAAGTTCATTTTAATATCCTTATACAGCTTCAAAATTGAAAGAATTTTGACCAAAGATTAAAAATACATCAATCAAAAAAAATATCCATACTTTGCATGAATGAATCACCGTAGCCAATGTATGAACCAAAATTAATCATCTCTTATCTAAAAATATCTTTAATAAAAGTACCAGTATAAGATTTGGACATTGTTGGTCCAAAATGACCATAGAGATACTAAAAGGCTCTTTTTGGAAAAAACTAGAAAAAAGGTTTTTAGATGTTGCCTAGTTGCATACTCATGCAAATTCTCAACATTGTAGCGCTCAAAATGTAGCGTAAAGTAAAATGTAACAAATGCATGGACATGCATAGAAGAGCGAAGAAAGAAGAATCTGTAGCCCACTTGGCTGGTTGGTTGGGTGGGCCATTTGTTGCACTGAGGTGATTTGATACTAGAACAAGATTGAAAAGTTATGTACAATAATCAGAATTCTCTGGTACTAATTCTGTCAATATTAAAGGTGTGTAAGTATGTTAGAATCAACTTTTCAAAATGTATCAGATATTTTCACTAATGGAAATGGGTTTCGGGAATTGGGTATATTGTAATGTCTCCATTACTAGACACTGAACACTTAAAAAACAAGGAAATTGAGAATTAGGTATACACCATACTCCAACATACCCCCACCATCACCACAGCACTTACTGTGTGAGCATCTATGATTGTGTATGTCTATGTGAAATCGTGTGATTGTTTTTAAATGTGTGTGAGCATTTTGATAGACTGTGTATATGTGAGGGTGTATAAGTGTGTGAATTGTATGTAACTGATTCTAAATATAAAATCTAATCTTATTCATTATCTGAGACTCAAGTACCCAAGCAATCACCAAAACCTGGATACCCAAACAATCAAGTTGTCAGGGTATTTGATTTTGTTTTCCCTTGATTAATCTCAAGGAGACAATATACGGTGGATGGCCCCAAACTTATATCAAACTGATCAATAGATAATATCAAAATACAAAAATGATATTACATAGACAAAATCATGCTGCACTAACTGGCTTATATTTTAGATTGCTAATACGTCTTCACTTTTCCAGACTCATTTATTCCATTTTGTCTTCGACTACAGATTGGTTTCAGTAATTTATTTAATAAATTATGCCTTGGGAATCCTCCAACTTCAGATGACCAAAAAAAGATGAGTTCTATGTTATTTTAATCCAAGACTAAAATATATGAACAAAGTCACAAAGATAAATATATATAGAGGAAAATGCTTATTGCAATGTCTTTGTGACAGGGTCATTTTGCTGACAATAAGCTGATAAGATTAATCCAGGGATATAAAAATTGGAATGATTTACATACATAGTTATAAATCCATTATGTCATAAAATTCATATGAAATCAATATTGGCATCAGCTGCCTCTTCACAATCTTCTTAACCTCATTCATGGTCTGAAATCTCTCTGGGAAAAGGGAGAAGTTGCAGGGAGACAAATCTGGACTGTAGGAGGGTTAATAGACCTGATTGGTACCATGTTTTGCCAAAAAGCCCAGCACCAGATTTGAAGAATGACTAGTTCAGTAATATTGAATATAAAGATCACCCAGTCATTCAATGATGTCTCACAGCTGACTGAGTAACCCCATGGGGTAGTGTCTGCAAAGGCATGCGCAAGAGGGTCCACTCTGATTGGTTTCTAAGTTAAAGCAAGCCTGCACCACTGGTTCTTGAGATATTCAAAATGGCTTGGTTCTTTCCATACAGACCTTCTGTGTATATATACATGTGGTAGCTATTCATACTAAGAGGCATAAAAAAAATAAAAAAAGACTAATGGATTTGAATAAGTGAGGTTAGTTTTTAAACTTCTTTTTCATTTTTATCGTTTCTCATCAAATAAGACCTTGCTTCTATTCAGTGTTCTTTTTTTTTTCTGCTGTTATTAAAATGTTTCTGAGTGATTCCTGGTAAACCCGCTGTGAAAACAGTAAAATATATTTATTTTGCTTTGGAGGAAAAGAAATATTTTCAATTTTTTATGGCTAACCAAGTGGTAAACATCATTTATTCAAAAATGGGAAAAAAAAAAAGAATTGCTATTTAACTATGGATGCAAATACACTCGCCTACATGTATGTCTGTGTATGAAGAAATATTCAATAAAAAGGAAGACAGAATATATATATATGTATATATTATTAGATAATTTGGAAATATACCTGTGTATATATTATATCAAGATCATTATTCATGTGCACACATTGGCACACATATATTAAGATACATTTATATCTATGCATCAAGAGGTATGTTGTGATAGCTTATAAGTAGATGTAAGTATGATGATTTAATAAATGTTTATAATGTCTACAAAAATGAAATTTCTTTAACATAGATAAATATTTACTTTCGCTTACGTCTGTAATAAGCAGGTGGGAAATTGAATATTCAAACATTAATTTTCCATAGAAGCAATGGAAACAGAAAATATGAAAATTATCAAGGCTACAAATATTAGATTTGATTACAGATATCGAATCACTATAGCCCCACAGGTCGCCCCACAGGTAGCCTGAATAACAAACCAAATGGGCTATAGATTCTTCTTTCTTTCCTTGTCTGTGTCTATGTTTGTCTCCAGGTGCTTCAGGTTATATTTCTGGGGTTATATCATTGACAATTTGCATGACTTCACCACAAGGAACTATCTGAAATTGCTGCTTCTTTTTCTGTTTAAAGTGCTTTTTTGGTTCTCCATGATTATTTTGGGTCAACAATGCCCAAATGTTCTGCAGGTAATTTTCAGATAACTTTAGATAAAAGATGCTCTTTTCAAGATAATTTTTCTTGATGATTAGTTCTGGTACATATGTGGGATACAGTGATTCAGCATAGTGCTGCTCTGTGATTTTAGTGGCAAATTAGTTTAACAGGATGGGGATGCTAGTCCCACACCCAACTGTATTTTCTTTTTTCATAGTAATCGTCTCTTAGATGGATTACCTTAAAGGGTTGAAGGGCCAATCTGCAATTTACCCCTAGCTGGGAGATGATGTGGATCCATACCTTTCGCAAGGTCATTAGTGCAAATTGAATGCAAGCAGCTATCACTTAGGCCTTCTTACACCTTGTGCAAATGTATGTTTATTTGTAAACATTTAGAATCAAATCTACCCCCAGAAATCAGCCCTGTGATGGGGTAACCATTAAAAAGCTGGTCTTGTTGATTAATGCTATTGAGTAATCAGTTTAATCCTCATTGGGTCCCAATACTTCTGGCTTTGTGACAAAACTAAGCTATGATTAGTAAGTAATGAGTAATTATCAATGTCTATATTAATCAACTCTTCCAGGGCTGAGGTTCATCAAAGGGTCACAAAGCAAAGGTGGAAGTGGATGGATTCGAGTTTTCTTGTTTTCTAAAAAATCCAGAGAAACCATTTATCATTTTGAAGGTTATAAGCACACCAATGGACGTTCTTGGCCTGAACGAGTTAAATAGTAAATAATGCTGTCTATCTAATTATGTTTCTAAAATGATGAAACAAGCAGCCATATTCATCAGTTCATGCCAGCATCATAGAGTCGGATGTCAGTGAGGGCATTTAACAGTAAAATGTTTTCCAATTCATAATAACACCTGGCACAGATAACTGGAAACATTGCAAGAAGCCTGATCAAAGAATGATTAAAAAGTTATTATCAAATAATGCAAAACAACATACGCTCATTTCGGAGAAAGTCGGGCAGGAAATTACGACTGGTGTTGATCAAGCATTTTGGCCCTCGAGAGAAGACTGTTTTTGTTTTTTTCCGTCTGGGAGTTGTTCCGGCTATTGAAATCATTTTTTACACTTCTGTGCAAAGAAATCTACACTAGCCTGACATGTACATTATTTGTCTAACAGATTAACATAGGCCACTACAATATCCTCTCTTTCCTGCAGTATTTCCTATATTATTTGGACATCTTTACAGAAAAGGTGATTTGACCCCTTCTTTCTCCATATGCAATACCAGACATTTCCAATTCTTTTTTGGAAAGTGTTCTTATATTTTTTGTTTTTTTTCTTTACTTGTTTGTTTATTTTGATATTCAACCTTGTTTTAAACTGATTGATTTAATGTACCAGATCAGACAATTACCAATTTTGAGTTAGTGGCAACATTTTGAAAATCCTTTCATAATTGGTTTTTTCATATTAATTGAAGTGATGCCAAATATTAAAACTATTGAATTCGTTTTTTCCTGTTGCTTTCATTGTTACTACAACATTTCTGAAAATCGGTCTCTTCAAGCATTCAATCTATATGAAAAGAGAGGATATTTCTTCTCAGAAAATGGTGGCAAACAGAAAAAATATGGTAACAAATTTATCGACTGGCTCAGCTCATTCCCAGCAGTATGAGTTACACAGACAATTCTATTCTCAATGGCCAATGTAATACAAGAGTTTCCGTATGTGGGAATGCTCTCCAATTCTTATACTGTTGAGCAAGAAAATCCACATGAACTTTATTCATAAAGGTACTATTTATCGTATAGAGCAGGGGTCAGCAACCTATTTGCGTCTGTGGGTGAGTTTGCTATTCAGTGAGTGGGCACTGGGCCAGATAAATGTCTTAAAAAGCTTAAAATATGGGAATTATCCATTTAACTACATTTAGTTTTATTCTGCCTCAAATCATTGAATAACGCAAGTGAGAAAATTATTTGTACTCAACCAAGGATTCTAATCAATAATCAAAGAAATCGATTTAATCCCTTTTTCTTCAGTCAAAGCATCTTTTGAATCTATAAAAAAAACACAAAGAATCTTTAACACATGAAAACTTAGCATAATATCCCAATATTTTTTTGTGGGTCGGTCAGAATCCCTTCGGAGGCTGGATCTACTTACCCCTGGTTTAGAACATACACATTTCCGTCCTTTGACAAATATATGCGTTTATATTCAGAAGTTCAAGATTTTTGGAGTTAAATTAGCAGTCATGATGCAGTCGATTGCACAAACAAAGGTCACGTGAGCAGAACTAATTCGGTGCAACTGTTTTCTGCAAAGTACATCATGAAATATTGGCGAAATATTTTATTTAAATGGAAGCTGCTGAATAAGATGAAGCATTGCTTCTCAGCACCTTCCAGATCAGTGATTCTCATGTTTGCATGGTGCACATAAATTCCTTCACATTATTTTTTCATTTCAGTGGGCACACAGACAAACGCTCATTTTTATATCACTTTCTACATTCCTCTAATATTAAAAACTGTCAACAAAGACTGTCAACATAGGTTTCATCAGTTTTTAAGAGATTCTGCCTGGCTTGCTATCCATTTATTCACCAATTTATCTATCTTTCTATCTGTCATGTGTACAGGCCACACCAATAGAGCTAGTATGCTGGAAATTCAAACATATACACCTTATCATATCTAAAAAAAAAACAATGCTTTTTGGGAGATTCTTCAACCAGAAAAGTGTTATGGTGGTGGAAGAATCAATTTCTATTGTAAGTTTATGCTAAATTGGTCCCTTATTTTGTGACCGGGAACTTTTATACATCTTTAAAAAATTTTGACATTTTTGTGATTTAACAAAAAGTGCAATGATCACATCATCATCATCATCAGTCTTTTAGTGTCAGTCGCAGGACATAGAACTTCCCTAAGATTCACATGACCTCTATATTGTACATCGTACAGTTAATATTTTCTGCCAGCCACATTTTCACATATGATCTCTGGGGATCCACACTGTGAGCCATGATGTACAGTGAGTGTAAGCCATTCTTGCAACATGGCCATTTGAGTTGTCTAATGGATTCAATGATATCTCTGACTGCTGTCCATTACTCCAATATACTGTGCTGTTCTGTGATCTCTTCATATAATGTTAAGCATGATTCTCAAGTAGGCGATTAGAACATTATTCCTTCCTCTAAGCTAAGCAAAATATTAGAAACTGTGAACATAAGGTTTCTTCAGTTTTTAAACTGGTCTGGTTGGTTGGCTATGTATGTATCATGCATACAGGTTGTACCAATCAAACTACAAGGCTGAAAATTTCAACATTTACTTCTTATTATGTCTAGAAAAAAAAAAAATTGTTTTTTGAAAATCCCCCCCAAATGGATTCTTAGCAGCGTGTTCAATTTGCAATGTAAGTTTATGATAAATTGATCCCTCAGTTTGTGTTTGGCAGCATTCATGCTCATTTTTGAAAAATTCAAACTTCTTTAGTATGCCCAGAAAAATGTGAAAGAGGTAATTCATTCAGTGATCACCATTTCTTCTAAATTTTTAATTGATCACCTTGGTTGTATGTCACTTTCTATTGAGTGACTTCACAGATCTGTTTTTTTTTAAGAATAGAAAGAAAAGAGAGAAGATACTGGATAAGGAAGAGCATTACTTCTCGGCACCTTTACGGATCAGCGATTCCTACGTTTGCATTGTACACAAAACATACACTGCATAGCAATTCTACATTTACTGAATTATTATTTTTTTCTTTTGGATATATCGGTAGGATGTTTCATATCCTCTCTTCTTGTCTTTTTTGCATTCTTTTGTAACCTGGGTACTTTATGGAAATCCCACCATACCTCATTTTAGATTTGAGGTTTTGGGGGACCTTTTTTTTTTCCTTTTTTTCTTACTTATTTGCATATTTGTTCTTCTCACTGATGGGAGGGTGTCGTCCCCCCTCGTTTCCCTTTCTGCATTTTCTGCTTTATCTATGTTACTTCTTATGTAAGAATCGATCAACTCGAAAACAGATAAAGTATTTTGGGGAAGATGGGAGAAGAAAATTGAAGGGGGAAGAAAATCTCAAAATAAGAATAGAAAGCGGTTTCAAGATAGAATTGTAAAAAATTGAAAAAAAAAGATAAATAGTATCAAAAATAGAATGTAACCCCCAAAATTGAAGAGAAACCTAAGGGAAAAAAAATCTCTGAAAAATGATCACCTACATTGTTGATGCTGATGATGCAGAAAAATGGAAATGATGACAATGATGATGATGATCGGACAAAACACTAATAAATAGGAAGCACTCAGAGAATGCATAACTCTGCCAATGCTGTACACTAAGTCAATCGAAAACAAATCCCAGATTTGCCCCCAAATTCAATCACTCCTGTCTTTTTCCTTTGTCCACCTGTCTGTGAGATTTCATTGAGAACTCTTTGATAAATTGTGTGGAGAGACAGAAGGGAATATTCAAATGTATGGGGAGAAATACTTCATAAGAAAGAAAAAAACTTATTCTTGGATCTGCACCAAAATTTTATCATTTTTTCTCCTATCTACAAGGTTTAATTGAAATTCATCGAAAACTTTTGGAAATATTGTGCGGAAAGATGGATAGATAGAAAGGTGGATGCAAAGACAAGTGGCAATACGTACACCTCCCCAACTTTATTTCAGAGGTAGATATAATGAAATAAAAAATAAATGAAAAAAAAAAATTTCTAAAAGGGAGATGAGAACCCTGAATAAATGATAATAGCAATTGCTCACTAGTCACAAACCATAGTGTGATCTAGTGCAATGTCCCAAATGTCAAGTATCCAATGAGGATTGAGCACACGACAGAAGGAATAATTGTAGAAGCGCAGGGAAAAGGAATATAAAGATATTGAGAAGAGGAAATAGAAAGAGAGAAGGAAGAGAGAAATAAAAATAGGAAGAGAAGGAAAAGGGGAGTAGAAAGAAAAAGAAAAGAGAAATGAGGAGGAGGAGGAGAATTATAGAAGAGGAGCAGGAAAAGAGAGACAGGGAGAGGAAAATTGTAGAAGAAGAGAAGAAAAAGAGGAATGAGGAGGAGGAGGAAAGGAAAACTGAAAAAAATGACAGAGAAGGAGAAAAGTGAGAAAAAAGGAGAAAGGAAGAGGAGAAAATAGAAGAGGATGAGAAGAACGTTGTAAAGGAGCAAGAGGAAAAGAGAAGTAGGGAAAGAAAATTCAAGGAAGATGAAGAGGAGAAAAGTAAAGGAGAAGGATAAGATGAGAGCAACAATGATTTTGATAATAAAAACCAGTCACATAAGTTAAAATTGCTAATTTTGTTATTTGTTTTTTGGTGGGAGTTAATATCTTTGGGTCATGTGATCTGCTAATCTGGTTATCATAACCTGAAATAAGTTTTGAAATTTTCTTTTAGCGGAACTTTAATTCCTGTCAGCCCTGACTGAATAGAATTTCTGAGAAAGAAAATTTTGCTTTTCCACATTTGAATTCCAAATCAGGGCTAAAGTGAGTTAGCTGCTTCCGAAAGAATCGACGCAGGATCAAAATTACCCATTGATATGGAAAACACAGAATATTCAAAACCCACAAAAGAAAAATTGACAAAGTCAAATAATACCTCGTGACAATATGGCTGACTTTCAACCTTTAAATTCACTGATTCTATAAAGACAGATAAATAAAATAAACAAAAAAAAAAAAAATGAAAAGATGCTGGTCGGAGATAGGATCTTACATAAGTAAAGAGATTAATCTTTTTGGCTTGCACTTTGCAGAGAGAAAGGATGAGAGGGAGGGAAAAAAGTCCTTGAAACCTGCATCTGACTGTCATCCGAGACTCCAAATGCACAAAGTTAATATCTCTTATTTTTATATACAATTTTCGATCAATATCACTCACTCTAAATGCCAGCATTGTTCGATTTTCAGTTAAATTCACACAAGTTAAAAAATTGGAAACCACATTCAAATAGCTCAAGGTCCTTGCATCAGCTTGAGGCAGAGGCACCTTCAACGATCTGCCAACACAGTATGGTGATTGTTTTTTGTTACAGTCTACAAAGAAAGAGCAGTCATGGATCCAGAGTAATGGGGGGGGGGGATCTGGATCCATCCTCTTCTCTGATCTGGTAAAGCGTAATTTAGCAAATCTTTGACAAGAAAATACCTTGATAAAGAAATTTCATGGAAAGAAAGCCAAATACTCTCAAGTAATCAGAAGTTGATAAGTGCAATTCGTTTTCTTTTTTTACAGAATTTGTAAAAAAATAAACTGGAGAACAAACTAATGAACTGAAGACTTGAAAAACAAAGGATTCAAAGCTATCTCGGATTGCATAACCAGTGTCACCATATGATTCTCAGGGAGGTAAAAACTGAACATCATTCAAGTTTACGCTTTCAGTTCAACTATACAGTCAACCAAAGGGGTGATTGATGACTTTCACAATGACTTAAACTTAACATTCCAAAGACTGCTTGACCATCATCACGAGGTACTTCAATGCTCAGGTTTCACAAGGGAATGAAAATTGCATTGACAAGTCTGGATACAAAATATGAGCTGAAAAGAGAGATGATCTTGTCAACTTTGCGATAGAATGTGGTTTCAAATTCCTGAACACCCTTTTCAAGAGGAAACCCTATGAAAGATGCACTTAGCAAAGCTTGGTCATGAAACCAAAAACAAAATTGATTTCATTCTTGCAGATAAGAGCAATGTTTTCAAAGATGTCCAGGTCCAAAACCAAGTAGGAAGAGACTACAGAATGGTAAAACAATTCAAAATTGATATTAGAAAATGAACACAGGAATATGGAGCCCTACAATGACAAAAAGAAAAATTAATGATTTATATATATGGATGCATCCATAAGTCTACACGTGAACAGTGATGTATGATTATGACATGAATTTCAAACAGGATTTTTTACTGAATTATGTTCAATCTATGTAATTAATATTCATAACTGAATCAAGTACATTGACAAGGAAAGAGATTAAGTATTTGTTGCATAAACCAAATGCTTTTTTCATCATTAGGCAATTGAGACTGGTATATATATGCATACGTAGACAGAGATTGATAGATGGGTCTCAATAGAAACTGTCATGTAACCAATGTCTTCTGTCAGCATGCTGTGTGGGAGGTGATCAATTAAAAAAGGGTGACCAATGAATAAGTTACTTCTATCGCCTTTTGTTGGGCAGTTATCACTACAAAAGTCTAGATTTTCAAAAAGATAAATGTAAATGATGATAGACAAAACTAAGGGACTAATTTAGCATGAACTTACATTTCAATTTAAACACCTCACTAAAAAACTTATTTAGGGGGAATCTTGAAAAATGTTTTTCTAGACATAATAAGGAGTAAATGTTTAATTTGTCTTTTAGCTTCATTGGTGTGGCCTGTACATGAAATATATAGCCAGCAAAACCAACATAAAAACTGAAGAAATCTTTACTGACTGTTTAAGTTGACCATTTCTAATAGATATAAACAAACTGAGATAGATAGATATGAATGGACAGAGACAGATAGATATGAAGAGATAGATAGATAAATATGAACACTAGATGGAGGGACGAGCTAGACAAATTCAGAAAGTACTGGCTCCGCGACGCCCATGATAGAGAAGTGTGGCATATCCTGGGGAAGGACTACATCCAACGACAGACGTTAAAAGACTGATGATGATGATGATATGAAGGATAGATAAAATTTGACATATATATAAAGTGATATGAAGAGATAAATAAATATGAACACCTATGAAGTGAAAATAGAAAGATACGGATAGATAAATGAATGAGAATAGGTGAATAAATATGAAGAGAGATAGAGATAAACAAACAGAAATAGATAGATATAAAGACAGATAATGAATAGATATGAACATAGATAAAAATAGATAGAGAGATATAAAAAGGCAGAGATATGGAGATAAGTATTCATTCAAAGAGGATATATTCATTCATTTATATTCCTGATCTCAAGGGCCTTACCCCATTATTACCCCCCTTTGTACACGGGTTCTATCTTCAATTTAAAGAATTTAATCTTTATTCAATTTACCAGATATTAAGCTTTATACTTAGCTTTTACCCATCCATCATGTAGGAAACAGAGACAAGAATCGCGCCATTTTTTTTTTGTCCCTTGTCTTGATTCGGCTGGATGGGAAGACAATGGTTAAAAACTCCATCTGTGAATTCAAGAGTATTTTCAACTCATTTTGAAATTCTGGTTTGTCAAAAATGTCATCTTTAATTAGAAATATGTATATGAACCTCTTATGGCAGGTAATTAGAAAGGTTCACTTAGAAATCCTCTAAAGGAACCTGTCAGCTTCTTAAGTGTGAAATGAGAATGAAAAAATAGACTGAGAAAAACCAGAGGGAAACAATATATGGTGTGGTTTGCATACATATATATGTAGCAATGATCTTGCCATTGAGCAAACAGCCGCAGTCAATGCAAAGACCAAATATCTGCTTTCAACCCAAATTCTCATCGTGTTTATCTTTGGTCTATTTGTCTCTTTCAACACGACAATTATGTATTCAAGAAATGGATATATTTGGTCCGACAGAATAAGTTATGAATAGCATTACATTATATAGCTCTTAAAATTGAGCTAAACAGCCGCTGGTAACGCAAAAGCCCAAATAACTTTTTCACTCCAAATTCTCATCTTGTTTATTCTCTGTCTATTCATTTCTTTCAAACGCGACAATTATGTTTCAAGAAATGGATATATATGATCTGGATCCGATATATGATTATGATTTGTGTTATATTAAATAGAAACTTATCTGAAATGATCTCCTGTCACTACACGGTTAATGCATCACTTGGCCTAAACAACATAAATAGAAAGAACAATTTAGGAAAATAGGGCTGCTGCAGGAATCAAACCTGTAATGAATAGGGTTACCGCTTCAGCATAGCATTGCTCTTACCATTGAGCAAGACAACCACTGGTATAGATGCAAAATCCAAAATAACTGTTTTCTCTGCAAATTGTCATCTTGTTTATTCTCGGTGTATATCTGCTCTATTTGTTTCCTTCAACGCAACAGTTATGTATCAAGAAATGGATATATCCCTTCAGTGGGCTTGCATCCTGTCAAGGGGTGGTCATAAAAAATTGTAGGTATAAAGTCCTAGTCACAATCAGATTTGAGACCCACAAGGATCACAAGCTGATGCATTAAACAGAAACTAGAACTTCAACAATGGCTTTCCTACCCCATTAATAATTGTCTCTTCAGAGATGGGACACTTTACCTTTGTGTCACATTCCAGCCTCATAGGGAAGTGAATAAATACTATCATTGATTATTACAGATCTTTACTTAGAATCACAGAAAATTTCAGCAAAGAGTATTTGATGTTTCCATCATAGTAACAATGGCTATAAGTTGTCTGGATTCCAAAAGAAGATCTCTTTCAATTTTTCTGTGATTTTTTTCTCTATTATATTAGAAACCATCAACCAAAACTGTCAACATTTCTCCAGTTTTCACGTTGGCCTGGCTATACATGTATGTATCATTCATACGGACGGCACTAACAGAGCTAGAGGGCAGAAATTGAAAAAGTTAATCATTAAGTCTAGCAATAGTTTTGTCTCCAAAATAAGTTTTTGGAGGAGGGAGGGTATCACTTTGTGATGTAATTTCAAGCTAAACTGATCCCTTAGTTCAGTAGTGTTCACTCTTGCTCTTTAAAAATTCAGATTTTTGTTAGTGATCACTGCCCCCCCTCCAAAGTGAGAGAAGTGACTTATTGATTGATCACCAGTCTTCCTTATTTTCAATTGATCATCCCCAACATGCTGCCAAAAGACGTTTGTCATAAGACGGTTTCTATTGGGTGTTGCAACTGTTGTTTAAGTAAGCCTGGATTGGTAGTAAAGATGTGCCCTCAGACCAAATATGAACTTTCATTCTTGTTCTCATTCAAGAACAGAATAATCAACTAAAGCGAAATATCCTCTAACAGGGACAGTGGGATGAAAACAGTCCACTGCCGTGGCTTGAATAAAGGGTTCAGTTCAAAATTCAAAGAATGTTACTCAATACAGGCGCCTGAAGAAGGCCTGAGGACATAACGGCTGAAATATTGTGACATTAACAACTAAGATTAGGACAATGGTTTGAATAAATCAGTGTATAATAATGATGATTCCTAAACGCAGAAATCCAGACAAACAGCAAACATTTATTTTTCAACATAATTTCCTCCCTTGTCAATGCGCTCAATACAATGGTAAATATCAATCACATAGATTGAACATTGTACAGTGGAATTTCCAATTGAAATTCGGCTAATAAAATTTCAGGTTGAAATTCAGTTAATTGATACGTCAGACAACCACCTACTGATCCACTATAGATGAGTATACTCAGTACTCATAAAATGTTTGGAATAATCAACTGCTTTTAAATTATTTAAAATTGCAGATCTCAGAGTTAACGAATATTTTACTGATAAGAAAAGTTTTTCTTTCTATCTTTTTTTTCCTTTTTTTTGAAAATAAATATTATTTGCAGCTGGTGTCGTTTTCTTTGGCATAATATATTAAATTTCCTTACTGCGAAACCCAAAATGGTAAAAGAAGCAAAAAACAAACACCAGGAAAAAAATCAATCAAAATGGCTAAAATCACCTTCTCTCCAAAACAGTTGTATGGTTTCCTAAAGGAGTTAAAACCAACTTGGGCTAATGGTTGATGTGTTTGCTGTAATGAGCCTGACGGACTTCCCTTCTCAAATTTTCCTGATTGAAATGTAGGCATTCTCATTATCACAGGACATGGAAATTGATTAATATGGACAGGAGTAGAAAATGGCAGGGGGAAGAAGGGGTACTCGGCTAAAAGTCTTCTTTTTTTTTTTTTTTTTGCAGGTAACAGTAATTCTATCTTCTGACAGATCTTGTAGCTGGAATCACTCATCAGAAAATGTCAACCAATAAGACGAGTCTTTTATTTCCTTGCAAGAAATCAATCAAGATTTTTTCCTTCAAATTTCCTTTTTTTTTTCTCTGCTTTTAGGATGTTGATTTTTCTACTAACACAATTACATTTCCAATTTCCAAATACAGACATGTTTTTCTATTCTTATGGAGAGAGGGTAAATTTTTGGATAACGTCTTATTGTGAAAAGACTGTTGGCATCATACTTTTGATAATATTCTAACATGGAAAACAAGACAGGCAATTCTTTTATTACTAGATGTATCCAACATCTCTACAACTCACTTTGTTTGTCGTCAGTTAACTGATGTCATTTATTCTTTTTTTTTGTAATCAATTCACATGATAGAAAAGAAACATCCACAGCGTCCCTCCCAAGGGTTTATTCTTTTCCTTTTTGTCATCAAAAAACAATCATTTATTTTTTTTTTTTTTTAATAATTCTCATGATAGATATAGAATTACATCATTAGCATTCACAAGCATGGGATTATAGATTAAAGTTGTTTTTTAAGATATGATTTATATAATATAGTGGTTCTCATTATCTATGGTTTCCCTTTCATGGACACATCATCAAAATTCTGTTCGCGTTATCATTAAATGAAGTATTATAAACATTCTATTAATTATGAAAATTGAGATCAATGATGGAAATAGGTTTAAGGAAATAGGTATATGCTGCAGCTGTATCAAGGATTCATGCAGGGAATCGAACCTGGGACTTTCTGGGCATGAGACAGATGTGCTAACCATTACACTATCTGAGCAATATGACACGAGGTGTAGTTCAATATGGGAGGGCCACATGCGAATAGGGACAAAAATTGTCAAATCTCTTCAGCTTTGTTCTTTGGGAAGACCACAAGCATCTGGAAATTCCCTGTACCTACTATCCTCAGAGCCATCCGGAGGTGAATTTTTTTTGGGGGGGGAGATACATATAGACACAATCTTTATATACATCTATCCACCAACCCTATCCCAACGCCAAGGATGACCAAACATTTCACTTTTGGCTTTCTATATTTTGGGTTTATCAACTCTCAGTTTATCGGCCATTAAGGGATTTTTAGTAAATGTTTTCTGTAATGTGTTTTCCATGCCATAAAATGTGTTGGTTTGCTACTCTAATTTGTTGTTCCATTAACCTTAAAAACAAGACTTGACCTCCATGCAAGGCAGAATAGAAATTACTTGGCCAAAAATCAAGAATTGATATACATACAAGACAATGAATATAGACATTTATTTACTTCACGATCTTTGCCAAAGTGAGAAAAATTAATGTTTTTACAGAAGTTGCTGATAAATCAACTTGAAAAAACTTAGAAACGACAAAAACCAAAGATGATTTCTATATCAATCACGTTGATATCTTATAAATATAAATCTTGCAAATATTATTCTCCGAAAGTTACAACCCTGATTTTATACAAAATATAATCATGAGCCTTTTAGTGTCCGTTTTCCCCGAATTCACAAGATCTCTCTATAATGGACATCACAGAGCCAATACTTCTTGAATTTCTCTAGTTCATCAGGCTATCTTACATTCTGCTGGTTACAGTTTTGCACATGATCTCTGAGGATCCACTTTGTGCGTTGTGATGGCCAGCAGTTGTCAGTCATTCTTGCAAATGACTAGCCCATTATCATTTGAGTTTTCAAATGGATTCCATGATATCTCTGACTTTTGTTTTTTTTTTTCAGCATACTGTGCTGTTTTGTGATCCCTCCATGTGATTTTGAGCATGATTTTCTCCTTTGCATATTGCATTGTTCTCAGTTAGCACATAACTAGAGTACACTGACAAAATCGTTTTTTTTTCAACTCATTTGCAATGCATTTCTGTAATAAAACAATTCACAATAGATTTTAAGAGTAAAATCGGGTACAATGAACAGTGAAGCACTGCTACAAAATATCATCTATACATATCATAGATAGCCCTATTCTACCACCTCCAAGTTCTATGTTCCAGTTCCAAGTGAATGATTGCAGACAATTTCTTCTTCCTGATCCGCAAAGCATTTCTATTGCAAAATCATTTTCCTTGCATTTGTATAGTAAAGCAATGCTATAAAAATAGTAATAGTTCTAGGGAAGTTTTCAGAAACTAGGAACGTACAGAAAAGAATATTAGTCAGCGTTTGAACATTTGTCCATCGAAAAAAATGAAAAATGAAGAAGTTCATGGCTTGTTCCAAAGAAGCCTTCAACATCTTACTGTAAGCATAATGAATTAGGGAAGAAGTTCCTCTCTGTTTTTGGAGGTATTCAAAAGAAATTGTTCATAATGAATCACTGGAACCTGAACAAGCTATAACTACTCAATGCTACAGTGAGCAATTGGCTTGTTTGAATGAAGCAAATACTAGTCAAAAATTGATAATGTTAAAAAATTGTTTTAACGTCTAACATATTTTAGAAACTGTCAACCAGAACTATCACCTGAACATAAGTTTCTTCAGTTTTTAGGTGTGTGGCTGGCTGCCTCTGTGTCATATTTACAGGCTTCGCCAATGGAGCTATAGAACTGAAAATTTGAACATTTACTGCCTACGTCATGGAAAAATAGTTATATTTCATTCATTGGAAATTCACCTCAGCCCTAGATAGTTTTTTGATGGGGTTTCTTTTAGCTACATAAATTTATGCTGTTTTGTTTGTATCTGGTAATGCACATGCTTGATTTTTGAAAATTTGGACATTTTTAATGATCACTGCCTAACAAAAGGCAAGAGAAGTAACCTATTCATTGATCAAATTTTTCAATTAATCACGCCCATCATGACATGCTGTCAAAAGACAGTTCCAATCATATGACAAACTAGACCTATCAGGGTTCCATTCATTAAGTTTTCAGAATTGGTTACCTCTCACAAAATACTATTCCTGAATACTGTGTTTAACCACTTTTTATAACTATGGTTTGAAATAAGCAACTTTTTTTTCCAAAATTTACATTTAATCCTTTTATCTTTTTCAATATTTTCTAAATTCAGAATTGCATTTTGGAAAGACACTAAACATGAATATTTCATTAAAAGTAAAATTTGCACTATTTTTATGACTCTTGGATTTGAAGAGTTCTCTTCTATCTCTCCTACATAATCACCTTGAAACAAATTCAATATATAACAATGAGAATATATGAAAATGCAGAATAGATTAACCTTTTTATATCTTCATACCTGAAGGTAACTATTTGAATATTCAATACATTCTTCTTAAAATCAGGTCATGTAATTTAATAACTTGGGAATGATATGCAAAATGAAAACTGCTCATTTTTTTTATATTTTCATTTGGTTATTCAAATTTATTCTAGAGTACACCCAAAACAGAAAAGGAATTCCTTGAAACGTATGAAAGAATAGCATGATACTTGTCAAAAGTCAATACCAAAAATCTACGTTCTGAATGTATAGAATAATATACTAATATCTATTTTGATTGCAAGGATTCTAATGATTCTAAAAAAAACCAAGCAGTGGTATTTTTAACTCTGATGTCTAGAGAGTACTAATTTTTTTTTTTTTTTTTTTGTATAAGCTTTGACAAAGCAGGTCCTGCTTCTGAACAATAAACAAATGGATATGCGGAAAGAGCTTCTGTTTAAATATTCAACGTAACCTAAATTCTTTTCACAGTAAACAAGGCCAGCAGCAAATCAAGTAAAATCCAAACATCTATTACCATTCTCATGTTCAGGTCTTTATTGCTTGAACTAAGAATATAATAAAGATTATGGATTCTTAGAGATCATGACACTTTTGGGATAATATAAACTTATTATTTAAATGATTATACAAATAACATTTTATGTATAGTACATGATATAGCCATATTCTATCTGTCTGTATCCCTTGCCTTATTCCCTGGCCTTTGACAGTACTTTTTTTCTTGAATTTCAATGCAATTCTATAACAAAATAATATACAATTTTACATTACATTTTTAAAAGTTAATCATAAGGAAATGATATATAAGTAAGAATAAGAACTTGTTAAAGCATATACAAGGTTTTTCCTTATTGAAAAAATATTTCATTTGTTCATGTGGAAAAACCAAATAAGGAAGGTGGAATAGCAGTCAAGTCAGTGGGCAAGGATAAGAACAGCTGAAACTTTTCCTGCATTTATAGGGTTCAAATGCAGTCAATGTAGAAAATACAACCATGGTTATTGTTCCATTCTTTTCCTACCATCAGAATTTGCAGGGTCACCGTGTATGGAATATACTTTTTATTTCACTCAATATTTGACCAATCAATCTTACCTATGGTATGGTTGTACAAAAAATTATTTATAAATGATACAGCAATATTATGAGTGATTGATCAAACTATCTGATCAAGAATAATTATCAATCATAATAGAAAAATATATGAATATGAATAAAAAGTGCAAAATAAAATGTTCAATATTATTTATAATAAGTTTGTAAAAATGTTTTTTTTTTTTGTATTAAATACTTCAGTTGTAAATTTGTTTGCGGCTTTCCATCGAAAATCAGTGAATCATCAAGAATCAAAATTCCATTAAGATTTGTCCTTTTTACTCAAGCAGAAAATTGCTTCCTCTATTGGAAACATCTGTATTGTTTGAATAGATTGACGGAGATACTAAATAATCACAATCATTGCTTCTCAGGTTTACAAACTATATGGAAAGAAAGGTGTCTCTATTTCCAGAAAATGTTTGTGAACAGAAAAGGAATGTTGGCAAATATATCAGTGGGCTCAGCTGACTGGTTGAAGATAAACTAATTGATGTTTGTTTGCAGAATTATTTCAGAACATCAGTTAAATCAAACAAAATGAATATGAAATTGATTAAGAAGATAGTATTAATGATCTCAAGGCTGAATTAGTTTGAAAAGGATTACGGTATTTAACGATTTCTCAACTCTTAAATTTAGAGAGCTCCGATCTTCAGCAAACGGCATAAAAAAAGTCTCCTATGCTTACACTACGTTCCTCAAGTAGAACCAAACAGAAACCGTGAAAGACAGACTTGAGAGACAAAACATAAGAGGAAGATGTCTGCCTGAGCGTACAAGATCTTTCAGAAAACCTGCTGTTTAGAAACAACACAGAGCAATGGCTGCAAAAGAAGAAATCAGCTTGTTTGCTCTTTCACACAGGCGTTGGCCCGTCTTTATGTTTCTTCTCTCCTCAACAGCGCAGCAGGTGATGGAGAAGACATTGACAAATGACAAATGGAGGTGGGGATGACAATCAACCCAGGTGAAGATATACAGGATTCCCCTGGAGCACAACAGAAGTAGAATCTACACATCGACAACTTCCTATAATATTCTCCGCATCTACACCTCCAAAAAAGGCGTTTATTTCTATTCATACTTAGAAAAAAGAAAATAAACCAATGCATTCGATGAACTATGATATACGGAGGAGGCTGCTTAAAGGGATCACTTTATGATAGATAACTTTTAGATAACAATAACCAGCTGATAATATTAAGCAGAGGATATAGAAAATGGGGTAGTAGGGCATTTGGGAACAACTGATTTTGATAACAACAATCATTTTATTACATTATTCGTGATTATAATGAATGGCTCCATCTGAGTACACTTTTTTCCCAAAATACTTAGAAAATATGAACTTAAAGAGAATTGTTAAAAAACAATGAGACTACTTAATATTATTCATCAGTTTTACCCCTGAGAAAGATTGGAGAATGGACCAGGTGAAATGTATTCAAGACAAATAAAGAAGACTTAGTGATTCATGGAATGATAGATTTTTACGTTCGTTCAGATTCAGATAAGAAGGAAAAGTAAATGCTTGAAAATATTTGGGAACAAGAATTCATCCATATTATGCTGACAATTCAAAACTAATTTTAGACTAGTTTTCTTTCATCTTATTTCAGTTGCTTTTTATTACATCAGGGCATCAGGTGTAATAGTCATTGAATTTCTTAGATGAGGCATTGTTATCTTATGATAATTTACCAAATTTCTGTACATATGGCACAGATTACTGCAGAAACCACTGAAAATAACGAAATTTTCTGCCTGTATCAGTGTGGCCCGAAAAAACACTGTTAGCCTTTTCATGGCCATTTTACAGTTTAAAATAGCTAAAGATTGGCTAAAATCATCAAAAAGTATTGCTAAAAGTAGCAGTAAATGTTGAATTTTTGCTCTACCAAAACATCATGGTATCACCAAAGGTGCCTCACCCCCCCCATCAGTATGAGAGTGTATGCACATTCAATATTTTTTCGAGTTTACCAAAAAAACCCTCTGAAAATCATAAATATCAATTTCTGAAAACAAATTAAATCAAACACTATCTGAGTTTCATCTATCTATGTACTTATCAATTTTCATGTCTATTTTGGTAATTCTTTTTTTTTTTTTTTTACTGCAATTTGCCCCCTACCACCTTGGCCTCCTATCGGGGTTTGTATTCAGCTAGTTATTAATTTCAAAGTAGTATCACTTTCTTTTTCTTTCTATTGCTCTGTCCTTGTATTTCATAGATAAAGCCTTATCATTATTATTCATTTGGACATGTTCTTTTAAAATATATATGTGTGTGTGATGAAGTGAGGATTTGCTACACAAACATGTATATGTTTCTGCCCTGTTGGGGCTTACTCAAAATCAACTTTATCTCTTTAATGTATCAAGCACTTTATAAGATAAACCCATCACATATTGGATATAGTATAATATTATATGATACTGTACTCCTGATTTATATTGTGTTGTGTAATATATACATATACGTATTCTAATGATATAAAGTTGTGCTTATAATAGAAACACTCAATATTTCCAATAAAACAAAGCTGGTATAATATGATACTTATGGAATTCTAAGTACAAATTTGTTTCATGCTTTTCCATGATTTTAGAGTTGATTCTGGATGAGAATTTTCTTCATCTACCTCCAGTATTCTCTAGATAGTCTTCTCATAACTGTAACAGAAATTTTCTTCCAGACATTCAAATCCAAAATGTAGAATGTCATTCATAGTTTTCTTAAATAAATTCAAATCCTGAAAACCATGCTGGTGAAAAATTTAACACACAAAAACAGGATATACATAAGATCTTGTATTGATTTTTACGAAGACTCACTTGCTAATTGCAAAGAAGCATGAAATATACTTGTAAGGAGGATTCCATGAGTATTTTATAATATATATATATATGTATATATATGTATATATATATATATATATAGATAGATAGATAGATATAGGAATAAGGTTCTCTTGTAGGCAACCTTGTAAAAAAAAGGATTGATGTCCATAAAAACACATGCTTCGATAAATGGAAGTTTGTGACTGTCCTTTTAGCTGTTAATATTCTCGTCTTGTTCACTACTTACTCATTGCTATAAATCATCCCCTCAAGATATGTGATCCCATGGGCTTTCCTGGACATGTTTTGGTTAAGTAAGGCTTTTTTTTTTTTGGTTAAATGCAGCTACTCTGGTAAGTAATAAATATGTATGTGTGAATGTTTTGATAAATGTGAATGCGATCATACATTGGTAGAGCAAGAAGCCCTTAGTGTAAGGATGACAAAAAAGCATTTATTGTACAGAACAAAAAATCATTCAATACGATATTTTAAGTTTTTTCAAATTTACTTTTGTTACAGAATGTAGTATTGTAACAATTGTTTTTTGACTAGTTTTTCACCTTCAGCCTA
>OY735220.1:10391485-10520939 GCA_963457665.1 Thysanoteuthis rhombus
TTGCAAATAGATTAACATGTATAGTCTAACTATATCATACATAATATATATATATATATATATATATATATATATATATATATATATATAGGAATAGAGCACTCTGGTGGATGAGGAATTTCTGTGTAACTAGACATATCGCTTAAATTCAGCCTTATTGACCGTCCAGTTCCGTAGTCCAGAGGTAGGATGTTGGCTTCTGGGTCTGAAGTGAAGATTTCAATTCTACCTCGTGCTACTGGATGGGATAATAGAAAGTCTATAGCCACACTGAAGAGATCTAATACATCGAAGCAGCTGTCCGTGGATGACACAATAGTATATATATATATTGTGTGTATGTGAGTGTGTTTTTTCAATGAGCGTACAGATTCTACACTCTGATCTTCACTTAGTAACTCCTAATTGCCAGAGAGGAATATTTTGAACCGAGGCTATAGGCATGGATACTCTGATGATAGATATTAGTGTCGATCCATATGTAGATAATCCTGTCAATGTTGATGGGTTCTGTGTTAGTATCATAATAATACAAGATATTTATACCACCACACAGATAGGGTTTATTGAATCAATAGATCAAGAACAATTTGACCCAACCCCTTACAATAGGCCACACCTGATGAGTAGTGATCTTAGTTATTAATAGTTATTCCATCACCACTATTATCATCTGTCTTTTAACATCTGTCGTTGGACATAGATCTTCCACAGGATTTGCCAAACCTCTCTATCATGAGCGTCGCCAAGCCAATACTTTCTGAATTTGTCTAGTTTGTCCCTCCATCTTGTATTCTGCTGGATTTGGTTACACATGTGATCTCAGGGACCCATGTTGTGAGTGTTGATGTCCATCAGTTATTAAAAAAAACTATAAATGAATGAAATCTAAAAATTTGTTTTAGCAAGTTTCAGCACTCAACCCGCATGTTTTTCATAAATATAAGAAAGGAAGAGATTGTTAATCGTCAGGAATTAATGAAAGTGTTTTTGAGAGGCCATTATATATAAAAGGGTAAAAGTATCAATGATTTTACTATAAGAAATCATTGCAAATAATTTGACTTGTGAAATGCAGCGAAAATCAGTCAGAAAGGATTTGATACTGGTCGGATATTGAAGCAAGTTTTACAGAAAGATTATTGCTATTCTTTGTATAATGTAAAGATCAAACTAATAATTTTCTAACGGTAATCCATTAAAAATCAAAAATAAAGGTATTGTCAGTGGTCACAGGTGAAGGCAAGCATTACAAACGAACAGGGTTATCATCATGAGAATATTTCAATCTATAACTCAAAAAAATTTTTTAACCTGATGTTGAAGGTTATTAGAATTAATTCTTTTTGAAATCCTTCAATGGATATAATTATTTGTAATAATAGAGAAGGACATTTTTGTTTACAAAGCCTGAAGAAGTTGACATGGATCCAAGAGTTGACTCAGAGAGGATATCATAGAATTGATCAGGAAACAAAATTGGAGGTGGGCAGGGCACATAGCAAGTAAGGAGCATAACAGATGATGAAAAAGTTGGTCAGATGGTGCCTAATGTATGGGAAACACAGCATGAGAGGATCAGACAGAAGATGGAAAGAGAAAATATAAGGATTTGAAGGAAAGATATAGCAGAAATTGGCTTGGTCACAGTCAGCATGGAAGGAATTTGGAAAGGCCTTTGTCTAGCCATGAACCTGGAATGGATGATGATGATGATAGATCACAACTAATACCAATCCCTTAATTGTCCAGTTCAAGCCTTTAGTGTTTGGCCTCCTCTCCATAATACCCATGCATTAGACACACTGAAATATTTGGTAGAATAGGAGAAAAACATGCATTTTATTGTGCACGTATGTTTACATTTGCATAGTTCTTGCATGGAAAATTGAATTTATCCTTTGTATATTCAAAGTCCATAGCAAAAACGATGCCAATATATTTTTCAAAGTAGAATACATAAAACATATAGCCCATGTGACAAGACTACCAAACTTTTTCATCAAGAAACAATTGCTATTTGCCAATGGAAGAAACAAATTCTCTTAAAATTCATGGCTGGAGATTGAGACTATGTTAGGTTTATTTATTTACCATGTAGATACAAAAAAAGATGAGAAATAAAAAAAGGAGTTTTTGTTTTTGATATACCAGCATTTGCAGTAGATGTGGAAAAACACTCTAAAGGCACACAGTGATGTAAATGATGATGATGATGATGATGATGGTGGTGGAGGAGGAGGAGGCGGAGGCGGAGGCGGAGGAGGAGGAGGAGGAGGAGGAGGAGACCCTGCCAGCCTTACACTGTCAGATTCTACATGTTCCTTACAGAGAGAGGGGCTTTCCCACAATGGTTTTTGCTGTATAAGTTGGCCCCAGCAGAGCCAGGTGGCCTTAACTGGTGAACAACTTATGCAACACAAAATTAGAGAATGACAAACACAACCCAACCTCCTCCAAACACTGGAGAAAAGACCCACAGGAAATATATTGGAAATGTATTGGAAAATGGAAAATTCCATCTAAGAATAGAAAAACAAAAAAAAACACAATGACGCACTGGAGTATTCTTCAATAAACCCATGTATGCATATATATATATATATATATATATATATATATATATATGCGTGTGTGTGTGTGTGTGTGTGTGTGTGCATAAACCTATGCATACATACCCATATATTTATATATCTGTATAAGTGTATATATATGTGTGGGTGTGTGAGTGTCTCCGTGTTATATATCGTGCCCTTTAAGATAATTCTTTTGCAATGTCATTTTTAGATACAGACACATACATGTACATATATATATAAGCACACATTCATACATACACACACAGCCATGTCTTCATGTAATCAAAAACCAGCACAAAATACTCAAGAATGAAAAGAAACCAAAAAAGTCCAAAATTCTTCGATATAGGTGACTATGATTGAAGATCTTCTATTTTTGATTCAATCCAAAACTTGAATCAATAATTTATTGATCTTTGGAGACTTTTACATTTAAAGAAGAAGTACGAAAAGCAGGAATATAATTTCAATTCAACAGTTGAAATATTCAGGATAGATTCCTTTATTTGTACTAACCACAACAAAGTCTAGCACTAAAACTAGAACAGCAAGAACTATTTGACACAAGAACCTTTTACCAATTCCAGCTCAGAGCCGCTAGGACTACAAGAAATACTTTCACTCTGTCAAGTACAAAATGCTTCTTCTTATTCAGTTCCAAAGAAAAGAAATACAGAAATAAATGGTAAAATACAAAACCATGCCTGCAGTGCAGTTAAATAACCTTTACTAGAGTCTCAGAATCTTCTGTAGTTACCCAGACATATTGTCTTCTGCAGTACGGAATTGTTGAGGTAAAAACTCGTAAAAGCAGAAACATTAAAATAAGCCAAAATATCTAAGGTCGTCATCTTGGCTATCCATCAAGGATGATGTTCTACATTACACAGAATGAAGATGCCTGTGTATGTATTTATTTAACGTGTACTGTTGCACTTCAAGAAGCACACGATACTCCACAAATCAACCAACTGATTACAATGGCATGGGAACCAAGATGATTGGAGATGATGGATCTCTTGCATTGACTTTAAAAGCATCCATTTTATTTGATATCTTCTTGGATTACATCTGTTAAAGAAAAAAAGCTTGTTTTCTTAGAGCTTAAAAAATAAATGGCATGTTTTCTTTGATTGTCAGAATGCATCTTGCTAAAATATAGGTGTGTGTGTGTGTGTGTGTGAGTGAGGATTTGAGACAGAAAGAGAGAGAGAGAGGAATAACCAAGGGAAAAACTGGGGAGAAAACACAAAACTGGCCTCATCAGAAATTTTTTTTATAAACATGCCTGGTTGCCGCAGGTTCAAACTCCACTCCTATTTCTCTTCCGATAGAAGATGATTACTGCAACTTTGGTGTTGTACGTATAATAAATAAATTTGAAAATATATAAGACTAAGTTGGGAAGAGAGCTGCTTAACAATCACTAGGTTATGATTTCAAAGCATTGTAGGGAAATATCAATTTTATATATCAGTTCACATGATCATCTTTTTTGCAAAAAAAACGTCATGATCCCCAAATTACACTAGACAAACTAAATGAAGAGAGACTGAAAGTTGGTCTTCACATAAACTTCAGTAAAACAAATGTCATAGACAACAAACATGATGAGGACAAAGACACAACAATTAAAATCAAAAACGCAAACCTGAAAAGGATAACAAATCTCCATGAAATCCTTGAAAGAAGAAGAAATCAAGCAAAGTATCACTCTTTTGGTAGAGCAAGCTCAACCATCAAGAACAAGAAAATCCCACTAGTCCTAAAGAGAAAGGTATCCAACCAATGCATCCTCCTGATAGTCACCTATGGGGCTGAAACATGGCATCTAACCAAAAGATTGGCCCCTCGAATTGAGAACCATGCACCATTTGCAGGAGAGAATCATGCTCAACATCATATGGAGAAATCACGAAACAACACGATATATTAGAGAAAAAACAGGAGTCAGGGATATCATAGAAAACTCAAATGGCAATGGGCTGGTTATGTTGACAGAATGACAGACAATGGATGGACATCATGACTCACAACGTAGATCCCAAGAAATCATTTGTGAAACTGCGTCTGGCAAAATATAAGATGGTGTGATGGACTACACAAGTTCAGAAAGTATTGTCACTTTGACGCCCATGATAGAGAGGTCTGGTGAGTTCTATGGAAGGTCTATGTCCAATGACTTATGCTAAAAAAACGTTGCTGATGATGATAGAAAAACAGTAGAGAGTTTACTCTTCTAAATTTGTTGAGGATTGTTCTTGTTACAGAGGGGCAAAATAGAGTCCACACCATTTTGGACTTGAGCTACACAAAAAGAGAATTTGAAACCAAAGAGTTTGAACCTTGGCAGAAGGTGTAATCAAACATTTCTAACTCATTCCTAATCTTTCTGCCATGGTATTTTCCTTTTGATTCAGTTCCGTGGATACCACAATATTTATAATAGATTCTTGCACACCTGAACCAAATGCAGTATGGCTTTTGCCATGACACTTAGTATGAAGCACCCTTTGTAAGGTGACTATTTTAAAGAAGATGGTGGGAATAGGTGTTAGGGTTATGATTATTCCTCAAATTTGGACATCCTGGACACAAATTTAAACCAACAGGATAATCCCTCTCAAATCCTGATTTTATTTTTATCCCAAAACACTGACAACCAGAACAGTTTCCATAGAGAATGTGGTCAGATATCTGTGGCAGATCTCTGAGACATGGAAATGCCAGGCATTGTGTCAATACAAAATAAGCAATTGGATTATGTTTGGCGAATTTGTATTCAGAAGACGTGCAGTTATCAGCAACTTTGTAGGATGGCTTTTATTCTTCAGTAACAAGAGAGACATCCTGTGATGGAATGATTTACCCGCAAACATAAATCTACAAATAAGTTGTCATGTTAGCTGCTACTGTACCATGCAGAGAAAGAATGAGAAATCTGTTTCTGGGCTCAGCTACTTGAGCCTAAACATACAGATATATGTATGTGTGAGTGTGTGCGTATAAGTAACTTATATGCAGATCTGAATCTCTTTCTCTTTCACTTCCTCTCTTTATATACATCTGTCTTTGCCCTTCCCCTTCCCTATGCATATATATATATATTTGAATATATATATATATATGTATATATATATATATATATATATATATATATATATATATATATATATGTATACACACACACACACATATAAACATATATTTATATTTATGTTTATAAATACACCCATTTGCATATGGAGAAAAAAGATGGATATATATATAGGGGGAGGAAGAAAGATGTATATATATCTAGAGAGAGAGAGTTATATGCAAGCTGATATCTTTATCTTTCCCTCTCTCTCTCTCTTTCTCTCCGTATATATATATATTTCTTTTCTCCATATGAATATATATATATATATATATATATATATATAGAGAGAGAGAGAGGTACAGAGACAGACAGAGAGGGAGAGAAAGAGAGGGGGGATGGAAGAAGAGACATATACGTAGAATGGCAGACAGATGAGGAGACATTTTTGCAAAAAGTTCATAGAGACTTAACGACTTTGTTAAATGGCCAAGGTGGTTGTGCATTTCCAATCATATGACTATATATCTATATATGTGTATGGGGTTGTATGATTGTATCTCCACACATACATACACACACACACACACGTTTTCTGGTCGGTTCTATGATGTCTCAGACTCCTGTTTTCTTCCTGATATACTGAGCTGTCTTATGATCTCTCCATGTGAGGTTGAGCATGATTCTCTCATGCGTGCATTGCATGCTTCTCAGTTTGAGAGTCTGTCTCTTGGTTAGATTCCATATTTCTGTTCCATAAGTGACTATCGGGAACAGGCATTGATTTTATACTCTTCTTTTTAGGATTAATGGGATCGTCTTTGAGACCCTTCTTTGATTTCTTTCTTTATTTTGATATTTATCAGTATAGGTCTGGTGATTCACTCAATAGAAACCGTCATATGACCAATGTTTTTGGCAGGATGCTTTGTGGGGAGGGGAGTCAATTAAAGATTCGGAAAAAAAAGGTGAACAATGAACAGATTACTTCTCTCACCTTTTGCTTAAGTTTGAATGTCGCTGGACACAAACTTATGGTCAATTTTGCATAAGCACTGATTGCAAATTGAACCCCACTAAAAGCCCCAGGCTGCACCAACAGAGCTAGAGGGCTGAAAATGTTAACGTTTACACCCAGTTATATCCACGAAAACTTTTTCGTATTTTGAAAATTCCTCACTTATTGGGACTAAATTTAATGGAGATTTAAATTAGCAACGTAGGTTTATGCTAAATTGATCCCTAGTTTGTGCCCAGCTGCACTCACTCTTGTCTCTTAAAATTTCAGACACATCATTGATCCAATAAGAAGTGAGAGAAGTTATCCATTGATCATCCCTTTTCCCAATCTTTTAATTGATCATCCCAAAAGACATTGGTCACATGATGGTTCCTATTGAGTGACAAACCATACTTGTTTTTTTTTCTGTGACATTCTCCGGATATAAGTTTTATATTTTTTCTCCTTTGTTTCAACTACTGGTTTCAGTATGGTATCAATTTCGACATGTGGTCCACTAAAGGGATTTTTTGCTCATTCTATTAGATGGAGAGACGAGCTAGACTAGTTCAGGAAGTACTGGCTCCGCGACGCCCATGATAGAGAAGTGTGGCAAATCCAGGGGAAGGTCTATGTCCAATGATGGACGTTAAAAGACTGATGATGATGATGATGATGATGTGAGCCAATTTCTTTTGCATTTTTCACTGTGTTTCTTCATGATTGTTATCTATTTCATTTAAAAGAGAGCGTTGACAAACCTATGCCACCCATAAACAACAAGAAAGATAAGAATAGCCTGAGATATCATTGAATATTAACAATTCATCTTGAAATCTTACCAAAAATCTCAACTGGAATTGCACCAAGTATGAAACAACATTAAAAAAAGGTTTATGATTTATAAAACCATTGTTTCTAAAACTGTATTTTCCTTGATTTTTTTGGGTGATTAAAAAAGTTCTTTCTAAGGAATTGATTTTTTTAAAAAGATTTCAAAAATATGAATCAAATCAGAAAACTACCGAATGTATAAAAACCGAATCACCATTTTGCGACACAATAAAGAAAACGAAAGATTAAAATTACGGCAAATGAACCGTTTACAAAGACATTTCTTAATTAGGCTCAAAATTAATTTTTTTGATTTCTTGCCAATTAATAAAGAAAATGAGATTAAGTTGCTTTTTTATTCAAATAAGCTATGTGTCTGGCCGGTAAAGAATGACAATGGGTGTAAAATATTTTCGCTGTTAACACTGCATGGATAATAATCATGGGAGTGTAGTTTACTCAAATGTTCACTGGTCACTCAATTCTCCATTTATCATTGTGGCATGCCAGAGACAAGATCTCTTTGTCAAGATATCTATCAATTTGATTCCAAAAATTCTAATGTTATGGTAACAATATGATCAACACAAACAATGAGTTCACTTGTCTAAACAACTTATGAAACAGGACTGGTTAGTCTATGAATAAAAACCATCATGTGACTTATGTTGGCATGTTAGGATGATCAATTAAAATATTTGAAAAAGGGGTGATCAATGAATCATTCACCTTTTGTTGGGCAGTAGTCAGAAAAGTTTGAAGCCTAAAGACCACTGAACATAAACTAAGGTCTAATTTTGTATCGACTTATAGTGCAAATAGAATCTCCTATGAAAAATGAATTCAAAGGAGAATTTTCACAAAAAGATAGTTTTTTCTGGTCATAATAAGGAGTGTGTTTGGATTTTCAGCCCTCAGGCTCCATTGGTGCAGCCTGTATGCACTATATATAGATAGCCAGCCAAACCAATTTGAAAACTGAGGAAACCTATGTTGATGTTGATAGTTTTGTTGATAGTTTCTTATAATGATAATAAAGAATACTGAGGAGAGTGCTGGATGTTTGAAGAAACTTGTTTAAAATTGATCAGCACTGAAAATCATCAGATACAACTGCTGCTTCTTCTTCTTCTTCTTAATCTTCATCTCAATAATAATTATGATGATGATGATGATGATAATGATGACAAGTTTGGATGCTGCAGGGTCAGACTCCTCTCTGACTTCAATATTGACTGAAAATGATTACTGCAACTTTTGTATGGAATATATGATTTTTTTAGATTTTAAGAATACATATATTTTCTTGGGAATCACGCATTCATTTATTTATCAGGAAAATGTATTTATTAATTAGAATTTTTCTGAATGAAAAAAGCCAGTGTGATGAATTTTTGTTAATATCCAGGAATCATCAACTTGACTCAGCCAATAAGATAGCAGGCTGACAATCAGTTCGTTTTGAGTTCAAATCACGATGGAAGAATGTAAGTTTTACATATTGGTTTACACCCCTTGTTTTGGTGAGGTTTGTTCTTCTTGTTATTTTGGTAGGAAAACAAATGAGAATGATAGAAATAAATGTCTGGGTTAACTTGCCATGAATTTGAGCCGACATTGTCAACGAGATTTAATACTTGAGAATAACAAAGACTGAGCGGAACATAACAGTCACCAATTAATTTTCAGTCTGGTGCCTGGAGATATACTACAGAATAAATGAATGAAATGTGATCAAAATAAGAAATATAGAACAAAACAAGAGAATAAGGAAACCAAAAGAATAAGCATACATACTATGCTCTAATCATCCCTTCAGTAGGCCAAGCATAGATATCTATACCATATGAAAGCCCTTAATCTTAACAGATAATAAGCATATATACAAATTCTGTTTATTTGCACTCATACATCTTATATAACCTAATGTCGGGAATGGACTCGCCATAATCTGATGCATTCATGTACAAGAGAGAATATAGAATAGGGAAAAATCTACTCTTCCGATTGGGATGAACTTATGGTTAATTTCCATTCCTATTAAAACATAAGTACAAAGATCACGTTATAGAAACTCTCAAGACTTTATGTCTGATCACAGATTGAAACATCTTAAGTTAAATTGAGACTTTGAAGAAGAGAGCTTATCCTTTATTTTCAGTCGGTGCCATTCACTAATGGCAGTAGACTGACAGTCTGAGTAGACTTAATAAAAAAAAAAGCCATTAGTATTAAAAAGAAAAGTCTATAACCAATGCATCCTCCCAATATTTACCTATAGAGCTGAAACATTGAACCTTAACAAAAGATTGGCTCTCAAATTGATAACCGGGCAACATGCACAAGAATGGATCATGCTTAACACCATTTAGAGAGATCACAAGACAGCATGTTAAAATCAAGAAAAAACAGGATTTAAAGATATCGTAGATTCTAATGAAAAATTTAGATGGCATTAGGAAGGCCATGAAGCAGTAATCTCAGTCAACCGCTAGACATCACAACTCACATTGTTGATCCCCAGTGATCATATGCAAAATTGTTGCCAGCAAAAATTCATATAGCGTAATGATCTAGACTAAATCAGAAAATATTGTCCTCGTGATGCCCTGACAAAGAAGCCTGGTGAATCTTGGGGAAGGTCTATGTCCAATGATGGTGATGATGATGAAGATTAGGATGAAAGAAATACTAGTGAAAAAAGTAATAATGGTTCATGATGGCAAGTTCTGAATTTCTATAAGAAGGACATGAGGTGTGACAGCTAAAGGGATGAAAACAACATGGCCCCAGTGATCGATTAAAGATTCCTGTTGGAAATTTCCAAAAGATTACCAAATATCACAAAAACCTGAAGAAGGGTGGAAGGCAAAGTGGCTGAAATGTAATGATAAAGACACAAAGATAAGGAAACGGGTCTAAATGAATCAATGTAAAGAAACAAAAAAGTCTGGTTAATCACCCAGTAGAAACTTTCTTATAAACTCTTGGCTGCATGCCATGTTGGGGTGGGGGGTTGATCACCCTTTGTTGCATGGAGATCACTAAAAGAAAATATCTGAAAAAAAAAAAAAAAAAAAAAAAAAATTCACACCCCCCGCCTCCCCAACTCCACTAAATATATAGTTGGTGCGAAAAATTTCCCAGACCCCAATGTTTTTCCTGGATATAAAAGGACTAAAATTTTATATTTTCAGCCCTCCACATGCAGAGCCAAACCAGCTTGAAAACTGGAGAAAACTGAGTTAACAGTTTTTGTGACAGTTTTAGCAGATGGTCTCTAATTTACTGAGGAAAACTACTTGTAAACAGAGAAGAATATTGAGAACTCTTATTCAGCAAAGGATCCTCCTCCTCCTCCCTCTTCTGGTACATTGCATCCTGGGGCAATCAGGACTCTCCACACCAAACAATCCCTCACAGTGTCAATGATGTCTCACACTTGGGTTACTTAGTTCTTTCTCATCGTCCCATACTTTCTCCCCTGACTTCCTCTCCTACGTGTCCCCCTAGGCATGCAACTTTGTAATGTAAGGCATTCTGTCGTTGTCCATAAGCCAGACCCCCAATTTCCAATATCGATACCAAATTAAGGGCAGAGGATAACTATGATTTTTGGAATGTAGTGGACTCTGAGAACTAAGGAATAAATGATAGTCTTGTATACCATACGGTTTTTATGTTTTATCTAAATTTTTGTGCATGATAGGCAAAACGTATATTTTTCCAAATAATCAAGATTCGGTTCATAACAATCTTTGTGTGAAGTTTATTCAACTCAGTTTTCACTTATTGATATAAAAAAATACAAGAGAAGATGTAAAATATAGAAAACTATAATACTTGAATTACAAGTTATTTTCCTATTAGTAACCCATTCTCTGGGTTGAAAATTGGCAAGGAAGTCAATAGTAATTCGTATGGGTTATACACACTACATCATCATCATCAGTCTGCGAGTGTCCGTCATTAGACATAGACCCTCCCCAGGATTTGCCATATCTCTCCATCATGGGCATTGTAGAGCCAGTACTTCCTGAATTTATCTAGCTTATCATGTGTTCTTATTTTCTGTTGACCACAATTTTGCACATGAACTCTGAGGATCCACGTTGTGAGTTACGTGTTAAATGAATAAAGCTTTAATTATTTGTAGTCATCATAAAACAGCACAGTATATATAGAGAAAAGAAAGTTCTCTGAAGTATGAAAAGCAGTTAGAAAACTCAAATGGCAATGGGCTGTACATGTGGCAAGAATAGTAGATAACTCCTGGACATCGCTACTCACAACATGGATTCCAAGAGATCACTTGCGAAATTATGGCCAACTAAAAGTGAGATGACTTGACATACTTGAGAAATCCAGAAAGTACTGGCTCCACAATGTCCATGATAGGGAGGTCTGGTGAATCTTGGGGAAGGTCTATGTCCAATGAAAGACGCTAACAGCATGATGATGATGATGATTTATCTTCAATGATGGATACTAAAAGACTGATGATGATGATGATGATGTAAATAAACAGGTCTGGTTAGTCTCTCAGTAGAAACTATCAAATGACCAACGTGTTTTGGCAGTATGGCATGCCAGGGGTGATCAATTAAAAAATTGGAAACAGGAGTGATCAGTGAATCGGTTCTTTCTCTCACCATTTGTTTGAATTTTTTGAAAAACCTCAAAAGACTAGTGTGAACGCGAGCAAACTAACTGATCAACTTTGCATGAAATTACATTGCAAATTGAACTTCCCACCCCAATCTATTGAAGTGAGGGGGCCAACCAAAGAAGCATCAAAGATGATCTTATTGTAGAGGTGCATCGTATGTTTATTCATTCAAAAGTTAAGATCAAAGTATAAGTATAAGCAATACATTGCTTGCACTCAGAGATCAAATTCACAAAAGAAAACTAGATTTAATCCACCAAGTCAGATAAGATCAATCTGAAATCAACAACATAAATAACAGGATGTAGCTCAACTACAAAAATATCTTCAAAGAAGAATTATTTACGACATAATCACCACAGGGGCTCCTCAAATGACTTTGGTCAAGCTCCCAATCCTGGCAGGAATTTTGGCAACATGAGTACAACATCGCAGTTGGTCAATATTTTCCCATCCACTTTTAATCAATCCTTGACAAGATAGGATATCCTCCACCAATCATGCAGGAGATAAGAGTTTCTAGTTTAGCCAGGAGGGACTTGTTTACAACAGATTTTTGGCAAGATCAACCCATGCAGGAAATCATTTCGAAATTTGCTAGTGGTGCTTCAGCAATGGCCAGGGCCAATGTTTTTTTTCTTTTTTTTTTCCAGTGTTGATGGCCATGCCAGTGGTGCCTCAACAATCAACACAGTCCTTTTGGACTTCTTCTTTCTATCTTTGCATATAAATATATATACAGATATGAAATATCAGAGGATGGACATTTTATACCCGAAAGAATGTGATAATTATAAAGACTTTTTATGCAGGAACTATATTTTGCTTGACACCAAAGTTACTCAGTTGCAAATCAAGCTGACTCAGACCTTGTATATAAATAAAAAAAAATAAGTGTCATATATATATATATATATATATATATATATATATATATATATATATATATATATATATATTATATATATATACACTTTGGGTATACCTTGAATAGTGGGATTATTTCCTTGAAAAAATTGTTCCTTACTATCCAAAACAGCACTGTTCACGGTCTAATGATAATTCAATGTTTTTTTTCTCAGCTGATACCAAGTTATATTAGTTTATACAGCAATACATTAAAACCTCCAGTAATCAGAACTTCACCATTCAAATTATTGCTATATATCTATATTTGTGAGTGTACATGAAAACAAATGGTATAAATGCTTTGTAAGTATGTATGAGTGTATATAAAGGACTCTATTCATTGAATTCAATCTGGGGAAGAATTTCAAAACAGAAACTATGCAACTAACTCTAAAAACCTTAATTGCAGAACCACAATGGTGAGATATCTAATAAGGATGAAACTCAGTACACTAGCAAATTACCTATGACATTAGTTCTCAAGCTGTGTCCTGAGGAACCCCAGAGTTCCGCAAGACCTTTCCAGGGGTCTGGCAAAACAAAGTGACATTTTGGCAACATTCATTACGTAAACCATTCCTTCATGGCTTTTCATGTCATCATTCTATTTCTTACACTTTTTATATAAGAAAAAATTAACAACATTTTGCATTTTTAATTAAAACCATCAAGGTTCTTTATGTGACACGGCAGCTGTTCAGTCAGTAGTCGTTCATATGTCTATTTCCTCAGTAAACCTTGTTCTTACATTTTCATTTGAGTGTGAATTCTCTATGTGGGTAAATCCACAGACAGAAAATTCCATAAATAAGGCTAAAATACAATAGTTAATATATATACGTAGAAGGAAAAAGTTGTTTTTTGAAAGAATTCCCTAGAAAATTTAGTTATTGAAAAAGATTACCCAAATGGTTAAACTTTGAAGACTGCTGGTCTATGAGATGGGCTTGCTAATATGCAAACCCCATTACTTTTAGGTATGCCTGAGTGAGTATATGTTCTTATCGTTATGTGTGAATCTGTGAGAATATTTGTATGAGTAATTTTTACTGCCTCTGTATGCGTGTGTGGCATATGTGTGTGTGAGGGAGAGAATGTATCTTGTGTGTGCCTATATTCTCCCAGATTAAGAAGAGAGCGTCTACCACGGAACGCACTGTAAAAGTCAAGAACCAATTTGAATCTTCTTGATTGACACATGTGGCTGTGCTTATTGATTTGCTGATGAAAACGACGTTCCTTGCAAGAAAATAAGGCACGCACCATCCATCTTAACTGGCATGAAGACACGCGGACACGTAGACGGCATGAAGAAAAATAGACAGAGAAACACAACTCTTCATTAAGTGCTCTATAGCGAGTGACGAGCCATTCATCCACTGCCCCCAAGCAGGCACCCATCTCCTCCCTCAACTCAAACAGAAACTCATTCAGATATGATTATTTGCCAAGTCTGTCATATTCAGAAGGAAAGAAGAGAATTAGTAACATAAATATATTTTTGTACCTCTCTGTCTCTCTCTCACTCTCTCTCTCTATATATATGTACATATATAAATTGGGCATTGTAGCTAGAGGTATAGAATTAAAGTACCCCTAAAATGCCTGTAAAGAATAAAAAGAATATCTGGGTGATTTGCGACTGAAAAATAATATTGCAAGGACCGCATTTGTGCTCAACACCATCTATATCATAATAACAGATTTGTCAAAGGAGATAAATATCAAATGCCAATTGTCAAAATCGAAGATGCAAAACTGGGGAAAGTAGACCACTACATTTATCTAGAACAAATCTCTATGAGACCCACAAAAGAAGAAGAAATCAAGCAAGGAATCACTCTAAGATGGCAAGCCATTGGCAGAGCAAGCTCAACCATCAAAAGCAAGACAACCCCATTGATCCTAAAAAGAAGAGTATACAACCAATACATCCTTCTGATGGTCACTCATGGAGCTGAAACCTGGAACCTAACCAAGGAACAGACTCGCAAACTGAGAAGCATGCAACGCATGCATGAGAGAATCATACTCAACCTCACATGGAGAGATCACAAGACAGCACAGTATATCAAGAAGAAAACAGGAGTCCAAGATATCATAGAATCTATTAGAAAATTTAAATGGCAATGGGTAGGCTATGTTGCAAGAATGAAAGACAACCTATGGACATCACAACTCGCAACATGTATCCCCAGAGATCACATGTAAGACCAAGGCTGGCAGAATACAAGATAGAGTGATGAACTGGACAAATTCAGTAAGTACTGGCTCTGCGATGCCCACGATAGAGAAATGTGTTGGATCCTGAGGAAGGTCTATGCCCAACGATAGATGATAAAAAACTGATAATGATGATGATGATAGTGTATACATTTATTTGCAAATGTGTAAAAAATCTGGTTGCATTGAATATTATCAACTGGCTGGCTGGCTGGCTGGCTTGCTATATATCTACGTATTATACGTACAGGCTGAACCATTGGAGCCAGGGGGCTAAAAAATTAAACATATACTAATTATTGCATCTAGAGGGAATGCTTTTTTTTTTTTTTTTAATAAATTCCTCCCCAAAATAAGTTTTTAGTAGAGGTGGGGGTCAATTTACCCTGTAAGTTTTTTGCCAAAATTGATCCATTGTGTACAGTGGCATTCACGCTTATTTGTTTCTTTTAAAATTCAGACTTTCTTGTGACCACTGCCCAGCAAAAGGGTAGAGAAGTGATTTATTCATTGATCATTCCTTTTTTTCCAATTTTTCAATTGATTACCCCCAACACAGCAGGGTCATATGACAGTTTCTAATAAGTGACTAACCAGACCTGTCAAGTGATAAATCTGTGTCAAATAACTCTGCATGTTTACTTATGCTATGTTTCTGAAGCTGATGTCACACTGATTCTTAGCAGTGAGTGTGCACCAAAATTTTATGTTAAGCAAATTTTTTTCCCTGCGTTAAAAGTACCCGAGCCCTGAATGCTTGGAATTGCTTCAAGATAATCTAGATGCAGCTTATCTCTCATGGCTAATAAAACCGAATAGGCATACTTTAATATGATGCAAGTATGACTGCATTCTACAAAGTGATATATTAGAAACCATCAACCAAAACTGTCAACATCAGCATAGGTTTCTTCAATTTCTAGATAGGTCTGGCTGGCTATGTATGTATCATATCCCACAGGCTAGACCAATGGAGCTAGATAGATAAGAAAGTTGAAAATTTACTTCTTGTCATGACTAGAAGAAACTTTTCTTTTTTTTTCAAATAATGGGGTAGTCAAATTTACAATGAAACTTCATACTAAATTTGTCCTGCTGTTACATCCAGCAGTGTACTTGTTTCTTCTAAAAAATTCGGTGATCACAGTCCAACAGAAGTGAGAGAAGTAACTTATTCATTGATCAACCTGTTTCCAATTTTTTTAATAATCACCCCAACATTGCATGCTGCCAAAAGACATTACCAGACCTGTTTATTCTCAAAACCATTTTCTTCAATTTGCTATTCTAGTAGATAAGAATAATTGCAAATTACCACATCATGTGACTAATCTTTTGTGCACACATTAATTTCCTTTGTGTGCTGGTTACAAAATGTGTGGATGTGCTATGTGCTCAGTTTAGAGAGAACTATGCTTAGCAGATATTCAAATGGGGGATCACATTTCGAAAGATTCCTGTTTTTTTTTCCTGCTAATGTGGAAGAGTTTGGGGAAGCATTAAACCACAACAGCCATCATACAAAGGTAACGTTAATTCAATTATCATCCAAGGTTTGAAACATGAAGAATAAAGAGGCTCCTGAGTGAATTTAATTTAACTTGGAAGTGAAACTAATAAATGTTTACGGTGAACTCTGTTTGAAGTTGTCAAGTTTCTGAATTAAATATTTACACCAAAAACAAATTGAAGATTGAAAGGGAATAAACTTTCTTTGAAGCTGAAAGGTTAACTGAAATATACAGAATATCTTTTGAAAATACATGAGCTCTTCATTTGTTAATAGTCATCATCACCATGAGCTTTCCTTATTACTGAAGGGGAGATGCCTTCTTAATCCTATCCCATGCGTCTAATAGAAAAAAACAAAATCTGGTTACTGATGCTAAACTACCAGTTAATAATAAACATGGTGTTGATGAGATCTGGATAGGGAGTGAGTTCAAGGGTTTGATTTGGATTCACACTTGCTAATAAGTTCCAGTAGCTAAGTAGTAAGAGCATCACCCTCTGGCATGGAGGGACATGAATTTGATTCTCACTTATTTCATCATCATCAGTCTTTCAACATCCGTCGTTGGACATAAACCTTCCCCAGGATTTGCCACACCTCTCTATCATTCGTGTTGCGGAGCCAGTACTTTTTGAATTAAATCTTGGGGATCCATGTCATGAGTCGCAATGACCATCGGTTGTCTGCCATTCTTGCAACATGACCAACCCTCTGCCATTTGAGTTTTTACTCATGTTTAGATGCGATAAAAAGCAACAACACTCAAAATGAAGGTAAGTAGGAGCAAGAATAAATAATAATGATGACTTTGTGGTTTTAACTAAGGGTAGTGCCATCTTTGCTACAATTAATCTGCAGAATATTCCTGTCAGGGATTCTCTCATAGATTGGTTGGCTGCCAAGGCCAGAGAGCCTATTCTGCCTTGCTGATTATCCGTAGCTGAAGGGAGAAGAGATAGATCCATGTCTTCCCTGAAGGCATTGGTGCAGTGAATGTAAACAGCCTCAGCTGGAGTTTAAACTCAGCACCCTATTCCATCATCCCTAATGCTAACTGGTATTCCACTTGCACCACTTGTTAATAGTAACTAAGGTTCTTACGTGGAAGTTGATTAAACAGTTTCAAAACACCTGGTTAGTCTCTCAATAGAAACTGTCATGCGATCAACATCTTTTGACAGCATGCCTTATTGGGGTAGATAAAATTAATATATCTCATGGAAATAATCAGCGAGTATTATTTTCAATAAAAGTCATAAGTGGACATATTTTGCTATTTTCAGCTTTTGGAAAATTTTTTTAGATGTAAATACAAAAATGCAAAGCTAAGATATTCTACTCTGTCATCATAGCAGCTGTTGGAAAAAAACGTTCAGAACTGATGTTCTATTAACATCAAACCTTCCTTTCTGACATAATGCAGCTGATATCTCTCTGTTGTTTAACATAATTGGAACTGGTCAACCAACCGACCAAAAAGGGTCTTATTGAGATGCATTTGGAGACATCTAAATACAGATGCATCATAAAATAAATTGGAAAACTCTAATGGCAATTGGCAAGCCAAGTACCAAAAATGTCAGACAACTACGAGACATCACAACTCATGATGTGGATCCTGAGAGATCATATGCAAAATTGTGGCTGCCAAATAATAACATGGCGTGACAATTTATACAGATTATATTGGCACTGTGAACCCCATGATCTTGGGGAGAGCCACTGTCCAATAAAGGATGTTAACAGGCTGATGATGATGATGATGAATCAATTACAACCGGAACATAGCATTGCTTAACTTCGATAGTCTAGTGGGGATATGCGACTGCATTAATTAATTGATGGCCACTCTTGAAAGTCACATCAGGGAGCAATAAAAAAAAGTTAAGGTTAGGGATATTGATGCCTCTGGGTTCAAAGATTATGAATTAATGATGTTCCTTTCAATAGGGACACACCCTGCCCTTGTGACCTGTCATTCACCCTGCTCCTTATTCCTCATCCATCATAAGGCCACAGACAGCATTTCTTTTAATAACCTACAATAATAGCTTGTGTCCGGAACAGACAACTTATATTTGAAATATTAACCAGAATAACAAAGAGAATATTTACATTAAACAAATCATCAAAAAAAAGAAGATATTTGTGAAAAGAAGCATTATCGTTTATTGATGATATTTTCCCACTTATAACCATTTCTTTGTGTTTTAATCAATAAGAACGACTATCTTGCCAACTTTAGCAACTTCATACTATCTCTATCATTTCATTACTGAAACCCATCCGATTAGACGGCTTCCAGCTTTAATATATACGTACAGGAACACCTTAAATAGTGCAGTTTTGATTTGTGTGAGTTCTGATATAGTGAGGTTGGAGTATTGCTGAACAAACTCATGTTACTGACAATAAGCTAAAAAAAAAAACAGCACATTAAATCATAAAACCTTGAACAGTTTGGTTTCGAACAGTACAGAGCATTTTACAACAAATTGACCACACTAATTCAGGCATTCAGGTAGATCGAACAGAAAGTAAAGGTTCAGTTTAGCGTCATAGTTACATTGTAAATAACACTTTTTACTTTAAAACATTTCCCAAGGTCCATTTAGTATGCATGCCAAACTTGGTTTAGCTACCCAAATATTTAAGATGAGGGTAGGGCACAGTGACAAACATAATAAATTATTTAATGTTATCGAAGATTGTTGTTCTTCATCACAACACTCTGGATCAAAACAATCTTCATTATTACAATTAATTTACTGCAATAATAATGTGGATATTTGTCATTCATTGCAGCTCCAAGAAACTTCATCATCAACCAGAAGCTGTGATAAAAGTATTCTCAGGAGGAAACTCTGGTAACCCTTTCACAGTTATCCCTCAGGAAAGATCTTATATTGAACAAACTATCTGAGATGCTTGAGATACCCTTTTCTCATGATTCATGTTGCTCAGAAGAAACAAAAAAAATATAAGTCAAAAGAAAAAAACACAAAGCATTGATTGTTCAAATAAACACGTAAGTGTCTGCACTAGAAGAGTTGGGTGAGGGGTGCCAACACCACATCCCGAAAAAAATCCCTTGTGACAGAAAGGCTGACAGGAGATCAGCAAGCCACACAGCCTTGATCTCTTGTCCAAGCACTATACCCCTGGTGGGATAGAAAGAAGAAGAAAAAATAAACACATACACACACACACATATATATATATATATATATATATATATATATATACACATATGTATATATATACACATATGTATATATATATATATATATATATATATATATATATATATATATATATATATATATATATATATACACATATGTATATATTTTCCCTTTCTTTCTGTCTTTGTGGGAAACATACTATGTATTTGTTTTGATTGGTAATATTTTGGCACTGTTAGTCACTGACTGTTTTCAGACTGAATGAAACATTACTAATTTCTAGTTTTGAATTTGTTGTCATCTTCATGACGTAATATTTTGGTCATCCATTTCATAAGTCACGATGACAACTTATTCAGAAAAAGAAATTTGTCTAGTTTCGTTCAGTTTGGAAACAATGTTTTGTCTAACAATGTCCAAATATTTCAAGTAAAAACAGATAGACAGGACCTTTGCTGCAAAGCGAAAAACAAATTATTATTACGCTGATATTAATGATGTCACTAAAACAACATATATATATAAATATATATATATATGAATGAATTAAAATATTGCATCATATCATATTGAAACTATACCTGAAATGATCTCCCATTTCTACATGGTGAATGAATCACTTGGCCTAGACAATGTAAATCAAATGAACAAAGAAAATGGGGCTGTTGTAGGAAATATAATGTAATTATATATAATATAGTGCAATTTATAATCATTCTGTCAGATTATCCATTTCTTAATAACACACAAATGTATGTATATATTGTATATCTATTTCTTGTTATATCAAGAAATAGATATACAATCTGACAGAATAATAATGAATGCATTATACTATTTGAAACTCTATTTGAAATGACCTGACCTCCCATTACTACACTGTGAATGTATCACTTGGCCTAGAGAGCCAAAATTAAATAAACAATTAAAGAAAATGGGGCTGCCTCAGGAGTCGAGCCTACAACTGATTAGGTAGCCGCTATAAAGTAGCATCCACCATTTTCTTGAATTGTTTATTGCCTGTTTGTTATTTTGGTCGTTGCTCATCAAAAATTTTGATGAGTCATTGACAAAAAAGGAGAGCAAAACCAAGCAGTTGCTCAACTAGCAATGGAATGAAGCGTTCTCGATGTATCACTGTGAGCATATACCAAGAAAAAATGCATAAGAAATGCTACCAAATTCAAGACGTCATTCTTGAAAGTCAACTCTAAAACTTAAGATGGGCCAGCCATGTCATAAGAACATTTGACAACGGAAACAGAAGAGAGGAAGACCCTTGATCGGGTGGAATCAACTGATGTTAAGAAGCAACAGAAGGAACAGGCAAAATGAGTCAGGGTGATCAGCTGAGGGACAGATCGGATAAACGATGAAGGGTTGCTTGGTTTGCGTATGTGCTCTCCAACAGTGAGTGTATAAGGTTTTGCTTGGCTTATCACTGTCCGGAAGTAGGCAATTGATAATTCTCTTTGCTCTACGAAAGAAAGCAATAAACTCTCTTCATCACATGTTCTTGTGAATATTAGATGAAGCATGAAATCTGCAGCAGATACTTAAAGTAAAGCACTGGGCTTATGCTTGTGTGGAAGAAGGCAAGGCCGGGCTCAGTCAATTTGTCACAGACTATTTCCTTTATTGCATTAGCATTCACTCTAAAATGCATACCTGGACATTTCTGGTGCTTTTCCATGGAGAAGTGGTTAGTGACCTAGTCTCACCGACCATTACGAATGTAGTGAATTCCATCTTCATTGAGTGTTCCACACATGTGATCTTACGATAGATTAAGCTAGAATGCCTCACTATAAGTTAGCAGTGAACAACGGCTTTGGAGTACCTGGTACTCAAAGTAAGTTGTGGCCTTGTACCAGACTAATTAATGCTTAGTAAATAATAAACTATTGCCTTTTGCCAATCTTACAATTCAGACGAGTCTTTTTTGTAGAGAAAATCGGCCTTCAGAATTTGGGTTTTTACCTGGGTTGAAACATTGACCTCAGCCAATTCCATTTTCCATGCTAATAAGTATTATGCCATCCTGTACTTTCAACAAGACCAAAAAAAACATATACATCCTTTTATATCCTTGACGCTGGCCTATCTTAACCAAACAACAATATTCTTTGCTAGTAGGATCAAATCAAAGGGGTATATTGATAGTGTTCTTCACTCTAGACTCTCCCCAAAATCCTATTTTGAACCCCAGTAGCGGATTAATCATTAGGCTGAGTAGGCTTATGTCTCAGTGACCAGAAGTAAGTGGGGCCCAGAGAGGTTTGAGTCTATACTAACGCTCATCCTAGGTGCCTGGGTCTTAGATTATCAGTCACTGTTGAATCCATCTCAATGCATGGTTCTTATACACCCCTGATATCAGCCAATGGAATCTACACATTTCCATTCAAATCCATGGCTTAATTCAAATAAATGAAAGAAGAACAATATAAATATCATTTCATGCTATAAATTTTACAACAGACTGATTGTAGCCAATACGGGGTACAAATATACACTCTAGGTCAAGCTGACCTCTTCTAAGGTCAAATCTATTTAAGTTCACACGACTGTCACATAATCAATATCTTTAACAAATAAGCCAAGTTGTAACCATTTCACGATTGTGTTTATTTATATTACTAAATGTAAAAGTACAAACAGACAGACTGAAAGGGGTCTAAGGCATGAGAGATGTACAGTAAGTCAATTGTCTATTTGTAAATCTATATCTATATAATGAAGAAAAAAAAAGCACTCAGAAGGTACATATCTCAGTCAACACCATTGTCACTAAAAACTGAATGAAAATCAGTTTATATATAGCAACGATGCAGGGCAGGTAACTGAAAATATCCCTGAATCCACCCCAGAATTTTATCAATCAGTATCCTACCCTTCTACAAAATATCATTTGAATTTGTTGAGAACTTTTAGAGATAGCGTGTGAACATACAGACAGACAGATGCAAGTGAATGAATGCATTTACATCTTCCAACTTAGTTGGCAGAGGTAAATGGGGGTATATCAAAGCCTAGATGATTCTGCAACCTTTTATACTTATATACCTGGCATAAAAAAGAACTATATATTAATCAACTAATTAACACCTTGCTTCTGTTTAATGATAACAGCCTTGAATATGTAGGTCTTCCTATTAATCTTTTAGCTACCGTTACCTAAAACTGATTACCTATGAGGTGCTTTGGCTGACAAGGAGATAGGTAACAAGCAGCAAATGAATTACTGAATCGATAGAAAGATCAATTTTTGTCTGAAGGAATTTACTCAGGCTAGAGTCCCCATCTTGGTTGTTTTAGTCACAATATTCCAGCTGTAATACCCTTGGCTTGTCGTATTCGGTAACCTTCTGTAAATTTCTAACTGAACCTTTTATTCAATCCACATAAGTAGATAGTGCTCATTCTACTGTCAATGCCAGAGGATATCTCACCAGTTTATTCTTCTTAGTTAATTTATCCTTTCTGCCTCTTCCACTGAACTCGGGTCGAATAAACTGATACGAGATATCCTCTGGCACGTACAGTGGAATGAGAACAATCTACCCCTGTGGATTGATAACAGGATCAGTTTGGAATTCCCGAGATGTCACCAACTACGATAGACACCTGAGGGCTGGGGAGAAGGGGCACAACAAATGAAACTTTGTGACTATAATAACCAAGATGCACACATTAGTCCTTGTAAATCTGTGTATAAGAAAGATACAAACTGGTTATGAGGGATTTTACAAACATGTAGACTAATTAACTCCTCTGGATAAAAAGCAAAAATGATTTGACGGCAAATAACCGGTGCCAGACCCCAATCAAATTCTTTTTACAAATACATATAGGTGATCCGAAGGCATCTCTTCCATTCACTACTCTCCTTTCAAATAGGGGAGGGCATAACTCTAATCCAATTTATTCCATCCTAATCACGCAGCTTAAGGTGTACTCAGTTAGCTGCAGATTGCTCAGGGAAATTTGTCCAAGATTTCTTCCATACTCTTTGCTCATACCGAGAATCAAACCCAAATCCTTCTATGTATGAGGCAGACATGCTAAATATAAAACCATCCGAGAGGACTTCCCCAGAATGAATGGTCGAAAAAAAGAAATTCCCTACCATATAAGCCAATTAGTTTGACCAAAATACTATTTAATGCCTTGGTGATACAATCAACCTTTAACCGGTTCTTAAACTCCAGAGCTGACAAAAAAAAACAAAACAAAAAAAAGCAAGTAGCTTCAACAAATGAGCTATGACCTTTACCCCACAGTCACGCTATACCAGGTGAGCCATGACCCCTACCCCACTATTTCGTAGACAACATAGGTTTAAAGGATATTGACTCCTTCAGGTTGGAAGTAATAATTAGATTTGTGCATAGTGCATGACTAAAAGCTTAGCACCATTGTGTGCGCCTGATATCTACACCACTTAAAGAGTCAGGAATTTTTCATGAGTGGTCTTGCTTAGCGAGAGAGTTGCTTTATATAACACCCTCCACACCCTCATCTACACTCCCACGCTCAAGAGCTGCACGAGAAAACTCCCTAACCTACCCCGACTGCTGCTTTTAATGCACCCTCAAATGAGAAAACGAAAGCTGGACGACGGATAGATAGATGGATAGATGGATAGATAGATAGATAGATAGATATGAAGATAGGCAGTTAGATAGATGTGAATAGAATGAGATAGATATGAACTGACATAAATATCAACACACAGATTTAAACAGATTGATGGGAAGATAGATATGTACATAAGAACAGATGCACATAAGCAAGCTAGAATAACAAATTATCAACCCAAGATAGATAGATAGATAAGGATATAGATAAAGATATGATCTGACAGACAGATGCTATCAGCCTTAGATTCATAATTAGATTGATAGATAGAAACAGAGATACTATCAGGTGAGAATAGATGGGAACTGAGGTAAGTAGATAGATACCTCTCTCAGTCTGTTCCAATCTAGATATGCTTAAGATAGATGGATAGATATGAGTAGACAGATCGATATCAGCAGATACAGATCAAGATGAAGAGAAAGTGAGGCACTCCTATAAACACACACACATAAGCCTTGCATATATACTTACGACAGTTATCAATTAACCTATTGACTAATAATAGACTACTCCTCTTTATTCGCGGTTAAAACTGATTTTCCCTTATGTCTATAACAAATACTTTGCAATCTTTTTCACCTGATGGGGTGGCTGGTATGTTCACCTCCAGAGTTCGACTAGTTAAAATCCAAGACTTCAAATCCAGATTTTCAAGGCTGCCAGATCATACCCACCACTGGGAAAATCTGTACAACACAATTTTCCTACCACTTCTCAGTGGATAATACATCATTGTACTTGTAAAATCTGCAATATCTATATGATCGTGTATCAGTAGGGAAGCAAATGCAGCCCCTCCCCCAGTCAGGCTTTCTCACCTAGGCTGAGAGGGTTTGAAAGTTGGAACCTGGTAGTCAATGTGGCTATAATAGTGCTGTACAATTGTTTCATGTAACCCCAACTGAATGTGCCCATATAAAAAGACAGTATTATAGAGTGTTGCTACTAAGATATATATATATATATCTTCCACCTCTATTCCCGGAAAAGTGTTAGCAGATGCTCATGTATATAATATGAATAACTTTTTAGTCTTATGGCTGTTCGTCGTTTTATATATCTATATGATTTTCAGCCTTCATTCCTGTCTCTCTCTCCCTATATCTATGTACATGTATATTTCGATCTCTTAGCTATTTTCCTGTATATATGCGCCTCTCTACCTCATACTATAAATATACCTACACATCCTCTCTCTCTCTCTCTCTCTCTTTATACATACATATATATAAAGAGATATAGATATATATGCATACAAACCTCTCACTCTGTTATGTATATTTATATAAACACATCTCTGTTTGCCATGTATAGATATATATAGATACACACACATATGCATCCATACATCTTTCTCCATTATATACACACACAGACATCAGTCTCTCCCCATTATGTATATATATATATATATATATATATATATATCGCACACATTTGTGTGTGATTTTTGCATATTTACCTCCTAGTGGCTGTAGTTCAAGCCCAGGATTTTGAGTGATGATTCTCAAGGCAACAGAATTCTCCCCACAAGGAAAACTGAAGCAACACAATCTTCCTCAACCTTTCCTATGCAAGACTAAGCTTACCTTAGGAAATACCTGTTTTGCTTAAAACTGCCTTTCAACCCAACAAAATTAAATTATCCCACCATACAAACTTATAAACCAGAAATAACTTAACAAATTTAAAAATAAAAGTTGGCATTTGCAGTTCAAAAATTGTCACAGTCAAATACACAATAGAAAACCATTTTTTCTTTATTGTTAAAAAAAAAAAAAGAAATTCAATATCATTATCTTGGAAATTTTTTTTTTTCAAATTTCTTTTTCTTAAAATCAGGTTTAAATTAAAAATTCTGATCTCTACACAAAACCTATCTGTATCGTCAACCGCAACACGGAAATGCATACAGTGAATGCTCGGAAATAACTCTTCCTCTATTTCAGTTTTGTCCCATGAGGTGAGCCCCACCCCCCAGTTTCTTTTTTCCCCACTCTACCACCTTGGCCCTTTGTAATATCTCCCTCAGACCCCACCCACCATCAAATGCAGAAATTACAGGTCACGATTCATTCATCCCTCTCATAACTATAGCAACAAAATTGACAATAGCCCAACCAACTAATAGTCCGAGCTGAGAAAATACAAGAACAGACCAAGTTAGTCATTCCGTAGAAACTGTCATCTAACCAAGGTGTTTTGGCAGTATGCCGTCAAAGGGAGTCGGATGAGGGTTATTGTCGAACAGTTAAAATTCAGAAAAAGGGGTGATCGATGAATAAGTTACTTCACTTGCTTTTGGAGGGCAGTGATCACTAAAAAAAAAAGTTTGAATTCTTAAAATGAAAATAAAAAACTATCGTGAATATTGCCAGACACAAACTAAGGAATCTTTTTAGCAAATATTTATATTGTAAACTGAACACCCTAATAAGAACCAATTCAGGTGGGGGGGGGGGTAAAAAAAAAAAACCCATCTTTTTTTGCAAGACATAATAAGAGTGAATGTTTAAATTTTCAGCTCTCTAGTTCCATTGGTGCGGCCTGTACAAGAAATTTTCACAAAGCCAGCCAGACCAATTTAAAAACTGAAGAAACCTAATTTGACAGTTTCGACTGACGGTTTCTAGCCCAACCGACTGATAGTCCAAGTTGGGAAGAGACAAGAATAATGAGCAGATAGATAGTACAACACAGATTGTTCTTCTCAAGGAGAAGCAAGTTCTGTTGGTAGCCAGTGCCTCTTTAAGTCCAATATGCTCAGCAGGATGTCACTGCTTTTAAGAGAAACAGTTTAAGAACACAGAAAAATCTATCAATAAACACAGCAACTCTCACTATGCTTTTCTGGGGGGTGGGGGGAATCTGTGTTCTTATATTCACGGCAGTTTTTTACTTTTTTAATTTCAATCAAGTAATAATATAATATAGCTATTTCCACTTCAGTATTACATTTCTTTTGAAAGCCTCAATGTAAACTCTTACTAATAAAAGATTAAGAACTAATCCAATGCTCTAGATTACTACAGTCAAAAAGTGCATATTAGTAATTTTAGCAACTGTCAACAAAGGTTTTTCCAGTTTTTAAGGTGGTGTACCTGGCTATGTATACATCTGTCGTGTATACAGACTGCACCAATGGAGTTAGAGGGCTGAAATTTTCAGCATCTACTCCTCAATAAGTTTAGAAAAAAATGTGTGGGTCTTCTATTAAAATTCTCTCCCTAATTAGTTTTTTTGCAGGGGGTTCAATTTGCAATGTAAATTCGTGCTTATTAGGTCCCTCAGTTTGAGTCCAGCATTCATATTTTTTATAATTTAAACTTTTTTAGTGATCACTACCCGACAAATGTGGAAAGAAGCAATTTATTAATTTACTGATCGCCCCTTTTTCCAATCTTATAATTGCTCATCCCCAACCTGGCATGCTGCTAAAAGATATTGGTCATGTGATGGTTTCTATTGAGTAATCAACCAGAACTGTTTCTCTTTACTCTCTATTGATCTCAAAATTTGATATAATTAATCCAAAATACAGAATGGAAAATTTACAAAAAATTTTTCATTCAAATCTTAAATTTTAAAAAAATTGATGTTTTGACTGATTTTTAATTAGATGAAGTCAACCATTATTCTTGATTTACAACTAATATTTTCTTTCATTTACGTATTGTAACTTACTCAGGCCATCAGTCTACAACAGTGAGTAAATAGCACGGCTCAGAAATAAGAGATAAGCTCTCAGTGAGACTTAAAATGTCACTTTGTTCCTCAGGGTAGCTTGGTTATTTGTACCAGCTGCTCTTGCCAACCGAGCTACAAGAACACAGTGAGAGACACAAGATCAAATCTAACCTTTGAAACCTATCCTTCATTTTTTCCTGATCACGCACCACCATATTTGTTATTGTTTTTACACTAGTAGTATCAGTAGAAGCAAACATTAACTCTATTTTTCATTGGGTGAAGTATTGTCAACCAACATTTATTTTCCATGAGATAAAGTATTGTCAATCATCGATTTTGTATCAGTATTTTCTTCCTTCTCAATTGATGTGAAAGAAAACGCTAGTCAAAAATCACTTACATAAGTTATGAATATACTTTTGAAAATCAATGTTTTTCCATTTTTTTGAAAATGTGACAATTCTAATTATTCAAAAAATTATTTCTTTTAGATGTTACTCAGCAATAAAAAATAAAGAAAACATAGATTTTTTTTCTTTTCATTAAACAACTTCAACTAAAAAAACTAATTAAAACTTATTATATGATATGATTAACTGAGTAAAATTATAATATGACAGTTAATGAAAAACAATCTTGTTTCTTTTCATAATCATCTGTACACTTTTCTAATTGTACTTTGAATTAAAATCCAGTCAAGAGCAGTATGACTGTGAATTTCAATATCAATTTCATTTTTTAGTTGTTTTTAATAGCACATTTCAGCTAGTCAATTCTCAAAACATCATGACCTGAAGTCTTAATCTGGCCATCCTTCTCACCATAACAATGTTTTGATCTTCACAGATTCGGTTTTTCACCTGAAGATGGTACTGATACTAAAACAGTCGATGATGTAATTCTAAAAAAGCAGACATAGTTTTGGAAACTTTTGTCCCTTTGTTTTCTTTCTGTGAAGTATATAGACCTTGGGAACGGGCAATTTTCTTGTAAGAGATAAAATATGGATTCCGTTATTGCAAAATTGAAAGTAAAAATTCTTTTCTGCTGGGAATGTAGACTTTGAAAGACAGTACTTTTATTCTGAAAGTGAAAGTAGGATTTATCTCCACTGGAATATATAGACTTTGCAAGTTGGAACTTTCAGTGTAAAGTGAAAGTAGAATTCCTTTTCTGTGAGGTATGTAGACTCTGGGTGTAGGCACTTTTATTGTGAAAGTGAAATTTCTCTTGTAGGGTATCTATACACTTTGTGTGTAGGAATTTTTATTGTGAAAATAGGAATTCTTTTCTGTAGGTTCTGTAGACTTTGACTTGGTACTTTTATTGTGAAAGTGAAAGTAGAATTTCTCTCCTGTAGGATATACAGACTTTGTGAGTCAGGACTTTTATTGTAAAAGAAGAATTTCTTTTCCTGCAATGTATACACATCATGTATATGCACATTGTAAAAAGGTAAGTAGATTTTTTTTCTATAGGTTATGTAGACTTTGAGACTTTGTAGTTTTATTGCGAAAGTGAAAGTAGAAATTTTTCAGGTATGTTATCTATGTAATTTTAAAAAGAATTTCTTCATTACTTTATCAATACTTCTCTATGACCCAACTGTCCACTGAGCATTATCATGAGTGTACAACAACAGGGTCAGCTGATGGCTGTTACCGATACTTGACAGACAAGGTTGTAAAGCAGAGAGGGAGAAAAGAAAGTTATGTTGTTTATTCAGAGGGTAGGCAGGGAGAGAGAGGCAGTTTAACAAAATGGTAGAAGTGAGAGGTGAAAAAAGAAAGTTATGTGGCTTAATAAGAGGGTAAGTAAGGAGGGGGAGAAAAGATAGAGGTAGAATAACAAGCGGGTAGGAAAGGAGATGTGATGATGGCTCCTACTGAAACTGTAAGTGTCACAGATGTGGCCCTAATTACATACTGGATTTTCCAAAGGAGAGAGCAGCAAAACAGCTACAATTAAACTAAAAAATTGAAAATTTATATTTTTTAACAAAGTTCTGAAATAATATGATTTTTAGATTTTATTTTACATTCATAATTTGTAAAAAAAATGTTTTAAATAATAACTTAAGAAAACTTTTAATCTTGAAAAAAGTTTTACTAACAAACTTTTACCACTCTGTCTCTCTCTCTCTCTCTCTCTTAACATATATATATATATATATTTATATATTGTGTATACCATTTTTCAGTGAGTGTACAAATACTAGCAAATACTAGTCTTCAAACCGAGGCAGAACTGCTGATTACTGACACTTTGATCTTGGATGGCTTGGATATAAGCCAAAGGGCTGGGAAATGACACCAAGCAGGGTGCACTGATACTATACTACACTCTGATCCTTAGCAGAAGTGCTAATCGATACATGAATATACCTGTCAATTTTTGATCGACACTATGCTAGTTTGTATATATAATTTGGGAGAGGGTACCTTTATTATCAGAAAGTAAAAGTGAAAGTAGGGAATAATGCTTACCTGAGCTCGGTCCTGTTTTGTGGTTTCATTAGTTGCTGGTAGTATAGTGTCCCATTTACTACTGCTGATGCGTCCCACAGGTATCCTCGACAGCTGTTTGGTCTCCTTTTGAGATTGTTGTTGCTGCTGCTCCTGTTGCTGTTGTTGGACACTTGTGGTCATCTTGGCTGAGCAGTGACCAGTAAGTGTCACCTGCTTTGGTCGCAGCAGTGAGTGCGAAGGCTAAAACTACAACAACGACTGATGATGCTACCTGGTATTGTTTCCATGAACATCCACAGGACTGGAGGTCTGAGGAGAGCAACACCAGACAGGTGAATACACAAAGAGACCGGAGAGAAGAGAAACAAGATCTTAAGATTAGTCAGGACGAAGGTCAAAGAAATGGTCAGAGGCCGCAGGGTAAGAATCAGTAAAGGTTTTCGGGTGGTCTTGAAGAATTTCACAAGATGACCACACGTGTCGACTTCAATAGATACCTTTACCAGTTTCTGGGGTAGGAAATCCTGCTGGTCAAACAGATCGGTCGGTAAAGGGTTAAAAGTGACAAGAGATCTCACACGGATGGTATCACAAACCAAGCCTCAATCCCTGGACAGATAGTATCACGACAGAGAAATAGAGAGATAAGAAGGAACGGTACGATAAGAGTTAGGGTAACTTTCAAAGACACAACCCGGCTGGCACGGTCCGCACGTGTGTACACACTGACACGTGTTACGCAGCTGCTTTACACAGTTATACCGGCACGATGCCGACCCATGAATCAAGATCTACACTTAGTATCTCGCTCTGTGAATTAAACACGTGTGTATAATTATGATTACTTATAATAATCAACTTCTCACGTGCATTTAGCAACAGAGCCCACAAGTGTGATCAAGTACAGGTGGATCCTTTTCGTTGAGACTGCAGGTATGGGCCAAAGATGGCAACTAGTGGCTAGAAATGCAAGGGATTAGCTGGGCTGGGGTAGGGGTCAAATTCAAATGGGTGGGGACTCAATGGAAAAGAAATAAGGAGAGACAGCCGATTGGAAGCGAGATAGATGGATGGCTGGGAACTGGGAGGGATGCAGGGATCCGATATGCACAGGAGAATCCGATAACTCGCTCGGAAAGGAAACGGGGGGGGGGACCTTTACCAGAATCTGAAGTCAGTGGCCCAGAGCAAGTTGCCGAGTGCCACGCTCCCAAAAAGTAACAAATAGCTGATAGGATTTTAATAAGATCTTGTTTGAACCCCTAAGCAACTAACGGTCAGTCTTAAAGGAACACACCCACCTACACATACACATACACACACACACTTTGACTTATTAACACTAAAAACCACACAGATGAACTGAGTGATATACACTCACTTCACCTCACCCCCACAAAGAGACACATGTCTACCAGTATCTCTCCGGTACTTCAAATGCAGCCCTGCCCCACCCTAGAGCAGCAACAGCAGCAGCAACAACAATAGGAGAAATAATGTCCTATAGTTGAACCCAGTATCCAACTGTCATAAAGAGTCAGTATCCTTTGTTTTGGTAAGATCCAACAGTAATAAACTAGTTATAGTAGTAGGTACTTTAGGACACTAGTACAAGTTAACGGTATGTTAAACATCCAACGACATCACTAGTCCCATACCTTGGTTACTTACAGCTGGCTTGTCTATAAAATCACTTATTAGCATCAAAGGCCCACAGTGATCAATTCACATACTTACAAGACATATTCTTATATCTTATATATTTAGAAAGATTTCATAAATATCAATATTTTGAGTTTTTGTTTATATTTGTGCGTGTACGTGTGTAGTCTTTATTTAGTGTGTAAGTGTATCTATATTCTTAGCGTAAATTGTCAGATAGATAACTCAATTTGCTCGTATGAATGTACGCATATATATTTCACAACACAGGTCAGATGAGGTAAGTATGTAAAATTTTCAAAAAAAAAAAAAAGTTCATATATATATTTAGGTTTCAATTTTTTGTTCTCTGGGTGTTGGTCACGGGTCTGAGAACCATCTGAAAGATGACTGAGATAATGTTCTGTAGGAAATGGTTAGTGAGTATTTTAGAAGAATGATCCAAGACTAGGAAATAAACTGGACTGTGGACAATAAAAAAACGTAGGAAGACTTGAAATGAAACAATGAGAAAAGATGTTTAAATTGTGTAAAAATATATCAATTATTTACGTCTTTTTTTGGTTATTTAGTTTGTTTTTGAAAATGAAAGATTTTCTGATCACTGTTTAAAATAAACCTTTGATGAAGATGAAGACAAAAAAGCCAGCTGATAAAAGAATCCAAGTTAGAAAAAGTTGTTTTTTTTAAAAAAAGCCAAAGATAAATGTATGTTCATATAAATATAAGCATATATATATATATATATGTAGATATATATATTGATGGATACAGATGATTTGAAAATATAATCACCTGTATTTATGTGTTTGTATGTGTGTATTTTTTTTTCTGTTTCTTTCTTGGTCTTGATTTTAATTTTTTTAATAACTTTTCAAGATTTCCAACGCCTCTCTCGAAGTATGTAATTCCAGATAATATTTAGTTTTAAATTCCTCGATCTCATCTGAAGAAGAAATGATATGACATCAATGAAGTTGTCTTATGGTTTTCATGAACAGGTAACAGCAAAAATAACATCCAATGTTGTTCTCTCACTCTGGTAATCCGTGGACACGTACTCTCGACTTTTAAAAGCATTCCTTGTGCAAAAGATTGGGTTGACCAAAGAGTAGAATTCCAGGTAATTTGGAGAAATGTAACTGCATTTTTTTTTCCATTTGATTGTATAGAAACTGCCAAATTTTAAATTCTTTTTCTGTAATTATAATTATACTTTCTGGATTGTGGGCTGAAAAAAAGAGACTTATTATCTTTATAAATCTTCGATTTTTCTTCAAATGGTCAGATTTGTTTTAGAAGAATTTTACCCCTGTCAATGAAGTTGGAAGAGGTATTCACTTGTGTTTGTCCGCCCAATATTTCCAAAAGTTCTCGATGAATTTAAATGAGATTTTTTTGTGGGATCATGGGCCGTAGGCTACGAAACGATTGATCAAATTTGGGGGTGGATCCAGGTAATATCTTTTCAATTAGGAGATATTTTTTCCTATGTTTATAATAATCCGAATTTGGAAAATCGAAACTTAGTTACCTTCCCTGCATCGTAGCTAAATATGAACAGATTCACATTGAGTTTTTCAGTAGTGTACGCAGTTGGCAGAGGTATCCGCTCTCTGAGCACTTTCTATTTTTTTTGCAAGTTTTTTTTTTTTCAGCTCTCGTTTAAAGATTTCATATTGTCACTAAATTACAATTCTTTGAGATTTTGGTGCTTGTTTTTTTTTTTGGTACTGGCACGAATATTTTTTGGTACTTGTTTTTTGTGTTTTTGTACTCTATCTTTTGTACTCTTCCTTCCAGAACCAACTGTGTTTATATATTCACAGGCATGGTATTTTTCTCTCTCTCTGTCTGCCTTTCTTTTCTTTTTTTTTTTTTTTTTTTTTCCCCTTGCTAAATTTTCTTGTTCTTTTCTCTGGTCAAAAAAAGCGATATCTAGCCAATTCGAAAAGTCAGTGCCGCAACCCCGACCCCTAAATTCAAAACCCAAAATCAACACGTGCGGGGTAATGCATACACATGCACGCCGTCTGCCTCTGCCTCCACTGTTGCTGATGATGCAGACTGAAAGCAGCGAGCACCGACCACTCTCCTCTAACACGCCGACGACCACTCTCCCTCGTAGCACAGTCCCTCTCCTCTCCGCCTGTTACCAAGCCTGCCACTAGGTTGTCGTCTGCTACTGAAGATATCTTAGCACTTATTTGATAGTCAGAAATATCCAAATGCCATCTCATTCACCATGTGGCTGGGTGACACAAGACCACACCCACACTCTATCATGCATTGTAGTGTAAATGAGGGGGAGAACTACACTAGCATGGAAGTGTAGAAATTTTCACTACTTTACGAGTTAGTGACTAGCCGAGCTGGTGAGGAATATACAAAATATTTCAAGCTTTGAATGCCCACTCCCAGACTTGAACTCCAACTGCTACGACAGAGCTGGAGGGCCATTACTATGTGAGCCTCATACCTATCCCCTTAAAGTTGTCATAGTAATATTTTTTATGCTAAGTAGAATAGATTTGACGTGTACTAAGTAGATGGGAAGTGAGAGACTTACCCAAGGTCTAGATGCCCATTCAAAGGCTTAACATAGAACCAAACCTTTAAAGTTTCAGTTTTTTTTACCTCAATCAGCCACATACTCTACTGCTTGTAGTAGTAGTAGTAGTAGTAGTAGTAGTATTATCAGTAGGAAATATACTTACTGACTATTGGAGATTTCAAAGTAACTGATGAAAACTGAGTAATGAGAAACTTGTCTAAGATTAAGATTTCCCTTTCTAGGTTTAAACCAGAGCTGGATTGATTAAAGTATCGGTGGATTTACCAGATAACTATACTCATCAGCCCTATGAGTAGATTGATATTTCATCTGGATTCAATGGATTTTCAAAGAGCAAGACTGATTGCAGGGGGTTCTCTGAGAAAAGCAAAAAGGACAAACGCAAATAACAAAGTCTTCCTTCTCTTATTGATTTTTTTTTTAAAGAATAACTGAAAATTATAAAATATATTATGTTATGTATAAATACAAGATAAAACCATAATACGTAGAATTATACTAAAATAAAACATCGGAAAATGAATGTGAAAGATTCTCTAAATAGTTAAGACTATGAGATGATGAAATTAGCTGAACTATTGCAATAGTTTCAATGTTGTTGTTTTTTTTATAGGCTAGCATCTCTCGTACCTATGATCGTCACTGACTGACAGACTGACATACCGAAACAAAATTTTCAAATTTAGCTCTATTGGGGCTAGATTTAAGCCCTTTTTTTGTGCATTCAGCTTTTTATAAGTCACTGACTGACGGACACACCGAAACATGTCATTTGACGGCCCTTCCGGAATGGTAATCAATGAAATCGAACTAGCGCGTCTACGGTCTGACTTTCATGCATGTTTAGTATTTGTTGTTGTTGTTGTAGTAGAATATTTAATTAAAAAAATATTTTTTTTGATTTTTAAAGAATATTTCCTGTATTCCTTTTTCTTTTTTTTTCTTTTAGCCGTTTACGTTTCCAGCTGGTTATAATATTTTTGCTTTGGAGAGATTAAAGCATTGATATTTCCATAACTCGCAGTTCCGTCAGTGGAATTTCAAATCATCCATATCATCCACAGGGTTTACTAACGCACAATTGTTTATATATTTTTTCATCATTTGCCGTCAGGAGGGAATGAGCAGGTAACCTATGTGTGTAGGTAGGTAGGTACAAATCCACGTGTGTGCGTGGTCGGGTGGGGGTGGTAGGGGGGGAAGGAGTCGGAACGAGAGAGGATGGAGACGTGTTTTTACATACGGCAGCTGGACTGGTCAGGTGAGAGAGTGAGAGAGACAGAGAGGGTACAGAGAGAGAGAGTACAGAGAGAGTGAGAGTGAGAAACATAGACCAGGTAAGTATGAGCTTCTCGCAAATATTTAGCAACGTTTTTAAAACTGGAACAAAATAAACTACGATTTTTTTTTTCTGAGTAGCGTTTGGAAAGGGGGGGTCTTGTTTTTTGTTTGAAAAAATGAGTCGGTAGCCGTGAATTGTTTGATTTTTTATTGCCGATGTTATATATATATATATATATATATATATATATATATATATATATATATAGAGAGAGAGAGAGAGAGAGAGAGAGAGAGAGAGAGAGAGAGTGAGAGAGAGAGGGGGAGTGTGATAGATAGATAGATAGATAGAGAGGGAGAGTTCAAAGGAATTTGGGAGAAAGTCCAGTAGATGCAAAGAGAGAAAGACTGAGCAAGAAAAGGAGAAAGAGAAGGTGAGGAAACAGAGAGAGAGATAGAGAGAGATAGGATTGGTCAAAGAAAGAAAGAAAGAAGTAAGGAATGAATGCAACAGGCCCAAAGTAAAAAAAGAAAAAAAAAAGGAAAGAAGAGTCTATGTAGGCGAAGGAGGAGAGACTTTGGTAGAACTGTTCCGTAGCAGCAGTTGTAGTGAAGGGAGACCAGGGTAGGGAAGATGTGGAGGACGGGTATCCAAGAGGCAGCAACAGCAGCACCAGCAGCAGCAGCAGTCACAACAGAAATGTCTACAAGGCAAAGTGTTAATGTATTTACTATTACTAGTACTACTATTCCAGGTGCTGTTAACACTACTTTACCTTAACAACCCAAGTCACTCTAGCTAATTGTTAAGTCTTTAAAACATTCTTTACGTCTTCCCAATTACTAACACTAGTATCATAACTTAATACTAGTCAATATGATTAAAAACATTTACAGCTCTGTCCACGAGGCATAATACTTATCTATTCATCAATATAGTTTTTATCCGTGAAAAAAATCCACGGATATATTTCAATTCCAAATTCTATATGATTTTTTTTTTTTTAGAGAAAAGAAAGTGTATATACAGGTATACCTTGATTTGTGCAGTTAATTCGTTCCGAAATTTTTTCCCACCGTTCAAAACCGCACTGTTCAAGGCCGTATTATAATTTAATGTTTTTTTTTTCCCCAGTTCATACTTAAGTTACATTTATGTGCACAGCAATACCTTAACCACAATACATCAAAACCGCACTATTCAAGGTATTCCTGTATATACACTGGAGGCTGTAGTACATTTGGTAAAAAAATCTACCAGTGTTTCTGTGAAGTTTGAGCAGTTTCTTCACATTCTTTTACTTACTTTCAGACCTAATGGTTCACTACTTCAAAGCTGTAAATGGTGTAAATAAATGTTTAGTTTTCATCTTATCAATTTCATCGGAGGTTTATCAAAAAGTAAATGAACTTATATAAGTGGAACTGCCCATTGTTCCAAATGATGAGTAGGAGATATATTTTAGAAGCAAAATTGTTACCTTCATGTGGAATAGTCCATTGTTACAAGCAGAGAAAGAAAGAGATAAGTCACACTGTCCATAAGATAGATAGATTGGTAGCACTGCTATTCCAGCTGGTGCTGTAATATACGTACTTAAGTAAAACCAATGTTTCCCAAAGTGGGTTCCACGGAACCCTATGGTTCTGCAAAAAAAAATTCTGGGGTTCTGCGAGAAAAAGAGTCTTTTAAAAAAATTTGATAGAAATTAATTTTCTAAAAATGATTGTTTTCACCATTTTCAAATCAATATATATCTACAACAATTAAAAATGAAATTGTTTTTTATTTTGATATTTCATTATCTATCATATCAAGGTATACGATGAATTCTCTCACGAAAAACAATTTTTGTTTCATTTAATGTTTTATTAAAATTAGGGTAGTGGGGGTAGTCAGTAAAATAAAGATATGGATTCCGGGATTTTTGGAAAGTCATTTAAGGGTTCCACGACAAAATAAGTTCAGGAAACACAATATTACAAGGAAGGGAGGTAAGATTATATAGCGCCAATCTTCTAATGTGAGGAGCTTGCTTACTAATCACTGTCACTACAGGGAAATATGCAACCAGTAAGACTCTGCAGGTGTGGGTGTTAGTTGGGATGGGGGACATTTAGGCCCCCTATCAAGCTGTCTAATAGAGGGCAAGGGGGTTTGAAAGTTGAAACCTTGAAGGACAATGGTGCATTAAAATGCTTTATTTAAGCCTAACTTGTTGTACCCTTATAAAAAAATGGTGTTATTGTTCATCGTTAACAGGGTTGCTGATAAGATATATGACGAATACATCCTTTCGCCCCTACCCAAAAGAAATGGTAACAAATACCCATGGCCATGAGCCAGGCCCTGCTGGTGCTATTATAATCTCCAGTACTGAAATCAATACTGTTTCTGTTAGTAGCACCCTTATTAGTAAAAAAAAAAAAGTCTGGTAGCGATTGAATCTCACCTCGGAAAAACATTGGTTCTGTACTTACCTGAAAAAGGAATCGATATAATTTTTGGAAACGTAGAAAATATGTTTAGCTCTTGGACAAACCGTGAAAACATTATGTCCTTAATAGATTCTGCTCTTTTGAAATTGAATGTTGAAATTTCATACTTTTTAAACTTGAAACTGAATGTCACTTCTCACTTATTCAAAATTGATATTTTCATTGTAATTATTGGAAACTGTCAACATAGGTTTCTTCAGTTTTCAAGTTGGTTTGACTACGTATGCATGATACATGCATACAGGCCACACCGATGGAGCTAGAGGGCTGAAAATTTAAACACTTACGTCTTTTTATGTCTAAAAAAAACAAAACTGTTCCTCGTTTTTTTCAAGCCCCCCCCCCACAAATATTTTTTTCTTGAGGAGGGTTGAATTGCAATGTAAGTTTATTCTATATTAGTTCCTAAGGTTGCATCTGGCAGCAAGACCACGTTTTTTTTTTTTTAAATTCAGTGATCACTGCTCATCTGAGCACAAGAGAAGTAACCCGATCATTGATCATCTCTTTTTCCAATTTTTTTTTAATTGATCACCCCCAACAAGGTATACTGGCAAAAGGTGTAGGTTTCTATCGAGTGACTAACCAGACCAGTTAATATAATGATGATTATTGATTATTACAATTTATATTAATATTACTACTGTTTAATTGCTTCACAAACTACTTAAGTTCTTCCTACTTTTCCCTAGCAATATCAATAAACATCCAAATATTGATCAGTTGTGTCTTTTCTCTCATACTACTACTACTACTACTACTACTCTGCACTCATTGAGTGTTCCCACCAGTAATAACTGCTACCTTTCACAGGAGATCAAGCGGCAACAAGTCTCTGCAATACACTAGCATTCTCCTCAGTATTCCTACTGTTTTCAGTAATTTTGTCACAGTAGTGGTATTTTTAATGCATTTGCATTTTTTTGAGCCAGTTGCTTGGTGGTTATTGTTAGGGATCAAGTGACAGCAGGTCCTCCCAGTTTTTCCGACGTCCTCCACAGTATTCTTACTAACCCTACCACTGCTGTGGCCGAGATGGTCTCTTTAACAATTCTTTCTATCTTCATCTGATTATCATTATCGTTATTATAATTATTATCATGATTATTATTATCATTATGATTATGATTATCATTATTATTATTATTATTAGTAGTAGTAGTAGTAGTAGTAGTATCTGTAGAAGAAGAAGCAGATGAGTAATGCTGTGGCAACACACAGAATCAGTGTTCCCTTACATTTTCTGGGGGTGGGGGGCAGCGTTCCTTTACTATCCAGCTGTAGAGGCTTGCTCTGCTCCCTGGGAGGCCACGTTCAGTGGAGCAGGCAGCCCTGCATTCCCACACTTTTACTTCTTGGCACGAGTCGTAGTAATTTTGATCATTATAATTATTATTATTATTATTATTAGCAGCAGCACTATGGATGTAAGAATTAATAATGTGATTTAAATGAAGAGAGGAAAGTGTACAGACTGGATTGTAGATGATGGCTTAAAAACTGCCATTATTATCATAAGAAGAAGAAGAAAAAGAGAAGAAACAAAAAGAAGGAAGCTGGATGTAGTTGTTGTGGTGATGATGTTGATTCACCTGTCATTTATTATTATTATTTATGGTAAATAAAGGAAAGGGCAAGAATGTTGTTGTTTTTTTATCATTATTATTATTTGCAATTTCACACCAGTGTGACTTTTGAATATTTTTAGACTATGATATGATATAACAAAACTGGAAATTTTTGTTACATATTGTATATCTTCATCAATCAAAATTCAAATGTAAAACAATTTCTCTCAAGTATTATCATTATTGTTGTTGTTGCTGGCATTTTCATACCAGTGGCCTGGTGGTCACTGCTGGAGACTGAGTGACAACAAGTCTCCCCAAGTTTCCAGCCCTCCTCTTCATACTCTTACAGTCCACAGTAGTGGTGTGGATTACAGTTTCACACCGGTTGCCGGTTCGTTATCGCTGAAGGCCGAGTGGCAATAAGTCTTCTCAGGTCTCCAGCCTTGCTCTTTCTTTCTTCCTTCCTTTTCTTCTTCTTCTTCTTCTTCTTCTTACTGCTACTACTACTAATAATAATGATAATGTAGTATTGGTATTAGTGTAGTGCTAATGACGATGATAATAGTCTTATAACTAGCAGTTATTATTATTATTATTTAACTAGAGAGAGAGAGGAAAGGGCAGAGGCTGTACACAATGATAAATGTAATGATTGTGTTAGACATCATCATCACCATGAGTTGGTCTCATAGATCATTACTACTGAGTTGTGATTTCGATCCTCATAGGGTGCCCCATACCTGTGGCCTTGTTCTAATACTAAGCAAAGCTTAGTGAATACCATCATCATAAGTTGAAAACTTACTTGTGCCCTGGGGATGTGACAAAGTCATTATAACTAGCAACAGTTGATGGTGCAGGAGAATGGGAGTTAATGTCTTAATTGAAGATATTTCTACAATATGATCCGTGTGATAAACAAGCTTAACTTGAAGCCATTTCATTAGTTTCCATTGGCCAGTGTCCTTATCGTTTGTCAATATCACCTTAAAAATCTTACTACGTAGTTACTATTATGTACAAACATCTACTTATACTACTACTCTATACTGCTACTTACCGTACACACCTTAAGGGCTTAGTGGCAAGGTCTGAAGATTAGATAGCTTACGGCAGTGGTTTTAAAATTGGTGTCTGTGGACCCCTGAGGGTCCAACAAATAATGCTTGGGGGTCTATAGCAGTGTTCCTTCTCAACCTGATATTGCAAATCTTGTAGTAGAGAAACACAAACACCCATTGTACAGCCATGGAAAAACGTAATTATTGGACACAGAACTGTTCCATGTATTAGAATTCAAATAAAAATAATCTATCTGGAATAAATACAATTTTTGAAGGTCAGAAATTTGCTTTTATTGTAGTTCATTGATTACAATCTGAAAATAAAAAAGCTAAAAATAGGGGTCTGCCAGAATATTTCCTTCGAAGGGGTCTTTGAGTTTTCAAAGTTTTGAAACCATTGGTTTGATGTTCCAATATATGAAACCCCTGCCTGCTTTCTACTACTATCACTACTCCCCTTCAACTTGTAGTCTGATCAAAACTGAGAGGGGAAAAAAGACAATTGGTAAATGTCCGCTGGGAAACGGTTGGGGGCAAAGTCAATAAGGATTTATCTGCCTTCTATGAAGGCTATGATCACCACCACACTAATACTTTGACTTCTTTTACTACTACCACGCTACTACTACTACTAATAATAATATCACCAATAATTGATAACTATTTCTAGCAGGTCTGATTAGTCACTTAATAGAAACAGTCATTTGACCAATGTCTTTTAGCATTAAGGGGTGATCAATTAAAAAATAAGTAAAAGCCAGATCAATGAATAGGTTGTTTCACTTGCTTTTTGTATGATAGAGCTCTAAAAAGTCTGAATTTTCAAAAAACGAGCATGAACATTCATTGCCAAATGCAAAGTAGAGACTAATTTAGCATAAACTTACATTGCAAATTGACCCTCCACTAAAGCCCTATTTAGGAGGGATATTTTCAAAAGGCAAAAAACTTTTTCTTTTGAGCTTCTTCTTGTACGAGATGTTAGCACAACATTTCAGCCTATCCTTTCAATGGGCTTCTTCAGGTGGTAATATCTGAATGTGATGGGGGTAAACAGAATTTTTTTCTCCAATGGCACGGGTGTTTTCTTTACCTTTCCTTCTTACCACTATCAGATAATACACTTGAAGAAGGCAGTAGAATGGATCGCCCAAAATGTGTTAACAATACAAATAACAAAGAGTTCAATCGTCTGAAAAACTCTCTGAATGTTAATAACCCTTTTCAAAACTCTAGGCAGTATTTTGACAATCAGTTATAGTTCTAAATGAATGCTTATCTAATACTAAATTCATAGTCATGAGTGGATCTAAAAGATAACTGGAATTATAGATCCTTCCCATAACATAAGAAAGAAACTGAGGTTCAATTCAAACTTATTGCCTCAAATGGTGGCATGGATTCAAATGATTGTTTTTTTATCCACTATAAGCAAAAACGACACAGATTTTACTGATATAAACTCGAAAACAAACCAGTTACCCCAGTCAACTCATCAATGGTCTGCGGATGATCTTCATTGATTGCATGGAGAACTTTCTCAAGATTTTTGTCATTTCAGATTGTGGTTTGTCTTCAAGTGACATTTCACCACATTTGAAATGAGAATAGCACTCATACTCTAGAGTTTTATTTAAAGTTACTTTCTTGAAAGCAATTCAAATAATTATAACACTTTCAGCTGCGGTTTCCATTAAAAGAAAACAAAACTTCACATATGTTCTTAGTTCTTTTTTTTTCATCAGTAATCGTGAAAATAACCAAACATACTTGCAGCATCAGTAGAAAAAAAACCATGGGAAACAAATCAGTAAATCCCAATTCATACCAAGAGGCAGACTGGCTTAGAATAGTGTTGACTTGTGACGTCTAGAGGTGCAAAGCGCAACTACATCCTGTTTGCACACCAGAAAGAGTCAGGTCACTTAAGAGCATGCAAAAAAGCAAATCCATTTCAAATTCCTACTGAGGCTGCTCAAGTTTCAAATGTTCCAATCACGCTAAAATCTTTGAGAAAGGCACAAATCCATTTCTCCCTGTGCTCTGTCCCTTTACCAGATATCTTTGACTAAATAACCTTCCCTTCATAGTGCATTAGGGAGGTACTAGCAGAGGTTGGGATCCTCAAGACTGTCTCATCTAGCTTATGCGGTGCCTCGCCAAGAAATGCAATCACGATAAAGGTTTAGATACTACAGTAGCAACCTAGATTGAAGACCAGGTAGCCACACTCTTATCCCAATCTCGGGTTTTTTGGGATGAAAGAGAGTTTTTCACTTGAAGAAAATCATTAATGGATTTCAGGGAGCTAAGGGTTAACAGTATTGTCAATGCGTTTTGGGGAATATTCACATGAGGTATTTCCATCAAAAGATAAAGACCAGAAGATTATTATACAAAATAGCACAGTCACAGTCCAAAATGATCGGATTATTTATGTATGGATTGGCACTTAAACCAGATTACAATATCTCTGTACTCTGCCTTGGATCACAGAATCTGTGCACCAATGATCAAAGCGTGGCTCCCCGGCACTTTGGTATCAGAGTGTAGCTATCTGTTCACAGTACATGCTTTGATAGCATTGCACTAGTGCAATGAAGTGACTGATGATGGCTTAGTGAGGCACAGTATTACTGGGCACAAGAAAGCTGGGATTCATCCTGTGGAGCAGTACTTCTAAGGGCAGCACTAAAAGGAATTGGTCGGGCTTGCCCTGACGCCTTTATAACTCTAGTTACCAGGACTGGAGCAATTTTTGCTGCTCTCCCGTAGCTGGAACCCCACATTAAAAATGACCTTGCGTCACATCTTGCTCTCGTGAGGAAGCAAGTAAGTATGATCAGAATGTAGCTACCTGGCTTCTTGGATGGGATTCTGGTATAGTATCTAATACTAGTTGAAATCTTGTCTCTTGGCAACATGCGGCATGAATAAGGCCAGCCTAGTTCAAGGGATTTCAAACCCTGTGATAGCACCTCCCCACTGCACTAAACAGGGAGGGTCGTGACACTGGTTTTAGGGACCTGGCAATTTTTGTTTGTAGGCCCTCACATTAAACCGACCTTCTATCACATTGTTTTCTCAACACTTCTTCCTTTTCTTCAACTGTACTCAAAGAACACATCTTCTATTCTTAATGATCCTAAAAATGATATAATTATTCATTTATTTTATTGATAATATAACTACTAATATTATAAAGCATTTACTTTAACGATTACTGTTTGCAAAGGTTCACTTCTGGCATAGGTAGTTAGTATAGTCTTACAGGGAGTAAGTAAGCAGTTATGACCATTGTGGGAAGAGTTGTATAGTTAGTAGTAATAGTAAATAGGATAACAGCTATAACCTTTAAGAAGGATAAATTATTCAAAGAAAAATGCGGAAAAAAACGCCTCTAAATTTATTGAAAAAAGAAAACCCTGGCCCAGCAGAAAATTTAAAATTGAATAAATTGAAAGTAACCCTAAAAAATAAACTTGACAGGAATTAAGATTTAATTTGCAAAGCAAGCAATGAAGCGTGATGAGTTCTGTTCCCATCTAGTTGTTTCGTTTTATGTTTGGTAATCAAATATTGATTATCTACAAGTTTATTTTTGGAAACATTTAACATCTTTTATGTTAAAATTGCCCTTACTATTTCTTTCTCTTTTTTTGCACACTCTCTCTTACACACACACATATATATCTATATATATATGCGTATCGAGAAATATATATATATATATATAGATATATATATGTGTGTGTGTATCAAGAAATATATATATGTATGTTTATACATACATACATATATATATATATATAAATGTGTGTATCAAGAAATATATATATATATATATGTATATATATATATATATATATATATATATATATATATGTGTGTGTGTATATATACATATATATATAAATAAAATGATGGGATTCCAACATGTGGATTGGCACTTCTGCTGAGGATGAGAGTATCTGTGCACCCTGCTAGCAAAAGTTATTCCCTGGCATTCTGTGTAGGATCTGTGCACTCAGCCTACGACCAAAGGGTCACTCCCTGCCCATCTGCCTCGGATCAGAGTTCAGAATCTGTGCACTCTACCTAGAATCGTGTTGTTATTCTCCAGCCATCTGTATGAGATCGAAGTGTAGTATCAAAGCACTCGAGTGGAAGTTAGAAACAAAGAAACAGGCAGAAAAAGCATGCTGTACATAATTTAGATAGGTACAGATATATGTATATAACTATACAGCCTAGGATCAGAGTTTAGGATCTGTGCTCTCAACCAAGAATCATGTTGTTCTCCAGCCTTCTGAGTAGGATCAAAGTGTAGTATCTGTGCACTCCAGTGGAAGTTAAAAACAAAGAAACAAGCAGAAAAAGTCACATTGTACATGATTTAGATAGGTATATATATATATAAAAATATACATATACCCACATTGCGTTTTCTATACGTGGATTATCCTTTATTTTTCTCCTCCATTTCCTTATGATTTTCTTCTACCTTGAATAACCACCCATTTATTTATCATGAAATTATCTCAGATTTATTAGAATAGAAGTATCAGTTGAAACTGAGCAATCATTTGTACTGCAGTTGTGAGCACAAAACTCACAAGACACTGATAATGTGTTTGGTATTTATCAAGCTCCCAAAATGTAGCCTTGTGCCAGACTAACCTTAATGTAAATAGATCCTTAGTACAACTCTTTCCATTCTAACAAGTACTATGACAATGTGGTAAATTCTCAATTGAATTAATAAGGTTAATAGTAGATATGATTAATCTATAATATAAATATAATAATGATAATAAAAATAATAGCCAATAATTATTACCGTGCAGGTGCAGAGTACGTAGCAGTTACTAGTACCGAAAACAGAGTTGATGAAACAAGTTTGAGTTGCGGATGGTTCTGTTTATCTCCCCTCCGCACTAATGCATTTGGGAAAGGCATGAATCAACTTCTATCCCTAGTTAAATATTAAAACAGTTGGAACCCTTTAGCCTTATTTTTCTTCATATTCACAACTTTTCGATTGTTGTACCCTTTGGTCTTCTTCAGATATTTATTGTATTCAGTAACACTTTCGGATTCCCGAGTTGAGCCTCCGAAATGGAAACAGTAAAACTTGTGGATTGAATCAGGGGCTTGACTTGTGATTCTGAAAACACTACCAACTATGACAAACATCCGAAGAAAGTCGGAGGTTACTATGGTTGAAAGCTTATGGATTTAAAAACAACCACGATGAAGAGAATAGTTATAATCAACTTATTCCTCCATTTTAGGGGAAAATTTTTTACAGCATATTTTGTAACTATGTATAAAAATTCCCAAAACTTGGTGTATGGTAATGAAAAAAAAAAGATGTTAATTATCTATTAATTAACAATAATAGCTAACAGAACAACATCTTGGTAACATTATTAGTAATACTGCTACTGCTAAAGCTTCGACTACATGGAGATTTTGCCCTTTATTTCAAGAGATCCTCAAACTTTTAGCTTCCTTCTCCCTCCTTGTGTTTTTCCATTCATCCTTAATGGGGAGGAGAGAAAAACAACAGACATTATCAGCTGTTTTAGTCCAGTTGTCAATGGTACAGTAGCCAAGCATGGTGCCTCCTGCTTTGTGTGTGTGTGTGTGTGTGTGTGTGCTTCTAAGAAGATGTACAGTGGGTCACATGGCTACAGGCGGATTTAAATGAATTTCTGACCTGGTGATAAAAGAGAAAAAGGGAGGCAAAAGTGGTGGGAGTCCGGGGGGGGGGTGCTGATACCGGAGGCCCAGCTTAACATTTAATTATAACAGGCACTGGGATCTATCTATCTATCAATCTATCTATCGATCTCAGTCTGTTGAGATCTATCTATCTATCTATCTATCTATCTATCTCAGTCTGTTCATATCCATCTCTGCTCATTATCTATCTATATTCATGTCTATCCATCTATCTATCTATCTATCTCAGTCAGTTATTATCTATCTATATTCATGAATATCCATCTATCTATCTCAGTCTTTTCATATCTATCTCTCTTAATTATCTATCTATATTCGTTATAGTCTGTTCATATCTATGTGTTCATAACTATCTATCCATGTTCATTATCCATCTATATTCACATCTATCGATCTCTCTCAGTCTGTTCATATCTATCTCAGTTCATAACTATCTCTCCCAATTCATTATCTATCTACATTCATATCTATTTATCTATCTATCTCTCTATCTCCATCTGTACCTCACTCTCTTCGTCTATTCATCTATATCTCTGTAGTCACAAATGCTGGATTTGAAGAGATGAGGTAGTCATCAACAAGAATAACAATTCTTCTCTCTACAATCATTCTATATTTGCCCAAAGAGTGTGCCCAAATATACTTAAACTAAACACATGGTGTATTGATACTGTGTAGGCACTCCAAAAAAGTCCCTTTCAAAAGATTCAGATATAACTCGCCTTTAAGAACTAATTCGTTCCTAGTGAGAATTCGTAAAATTAGATGGGATTATCATTAGAAAAACAATGTATCTTCAATCCACAAATGCATACAAACTTGTAACAGTGCAATTCACTCATGAGAAACTTTTCACTGGGTTCAAATTGAAATAAAATGAGATTTTATATAATCGACTCACCATAGCCACACAGATGGCCCACTCGACCAACCAGCCAAGTGGGCTACAGATTCTTCTCTCATTGCTCATCTGAGTGTTTGTGTCTTCAGCACTCCTGGTCACATTTTTTGGGGTACAACCTTGAAAATTAGCATGAATACAACACTAGGCACCATCTAAAAAAAACATTCTATTTTTTTTTTCAAAAAAGTGCTTTTAGGGGTCTTTATGGTCATTTTGGAGCAACAATGCCCACATCTTATGCTGATATTTTTTAGATAATTTCAGATAAGGTATCGCTTTTTTTTTTTTTTTAGGATAATTAGTTCTGGTATACGTGTAGGCTATGGTGATTTCTTTATGCGAGGTACGGATATTCCCATCAAATCTAAAATTATTTCAATTTTTCTTAAACATGAGTTCATAAAATGAGGTGTACTCTTCAATAGATGAATCAACTTAATGCAGCATTCCTCTATTTGGGAGAATGAGGACTAGAAAATTGTATTCCGTCACTTTTCTAAGTGAGGAGGGCAATTGCCTTAAAAATCAGTATTCAAAATCCTAGTTTTTACCTGCTCTCTCTCTCTCTCTCTCTCTATATATATATATATATATATGGTTAGTGAACAGGGATTTGGTAGAAGTTGATTCATGCCAAGGGCATCACTGCAAATAAACAACTTTCTCTCACTCATATATATATATATATATATATATATATATATATATATATATATATATATATAATTGCTTTTTTGTGTCCATTGTTGGACATAGACCTTCCCCAAGATTCATCAGACTTCTCTATCATGGGCATCATAGAGCCAATCAATACTTTTTGAACTTATTTCGTCTTGCCACTCTTCTGCTGGGTACAGTTTCGCTCATGATTTCTGGAGATCCACATTGTGAGTTGCAATGTATATAGGTCTATCATTCTTGCAACATTACCAGCCCATTGCTATTTGAGTTTTCTAATAGATTCTATGATATCCCCAATTCCTATTTTTTCTCTAATTGTCTCGTGATCTCTCTACATGAAACATGAAAAGGTACTATATATAGAACAAGCCATGACGTACAGGTGTTGGAAATAGAAAACCAACAAGATCACTTGAAAACAAACTCAGAGCCATACAAAAATAAATGGAAAGACATACGTTAGGAATAGATCTAAGAGGCCAATATGGATCCGTGAGACCAGGTTAAAAGATATCATAGAAGTGATTAAAGTGACAAAAATGGAAGTGGGCAGGATACATAGGGAGAAAGAAGGATAACAGACAGTGCTCAATCGTAGTAGGAGACAAGACGTGATAGAGAGAGGAGATTGGCGGGTAAGATATGGCAGAAGTTAGCACAGTCACAGTTGGCACGGAAGAAGCAGAAAAAGGACTTTGTTCCAGCACTGAACCGGTAATGAATGATGATAATACCATACTGTATCATGAGGATTTTCATAGCGGCTACTTTTCTTCCCAAAATGAATTATTAATTTACAAATGTAAATGGAATTTTCTGGAATATTTATGAACATGCAATCTGCAGGTTAAGGGATATATATATATATATATATATATATATGTGTGTGTGTGTGTGCGTGTTTGTGATACATAATGGATATTAGTATTTGACAATGAGAATAAGGAAAGATAGTTTTAGGAACAGCATTTTGCTCAAACCAAATCATTTACAGTAGCAAGCAAAACAACAGCAATGATTTGAAAATAAGGTATATACCTGTGGTTCTGAGACTAACAGAGTGCATAAAGATGGTAATGGGTGTGGGTTCAAATCCCACCTGGGGCTCATTTCTGTTTTTTTATCTATGATCATCGCGGTTGTTTTGCTTACTAGCGTAAATAATTCGGTTTGAGCAAAATGTAGTTCCTAAAACTGTCTTTCGTTATTCACATACAGATATATTTATAAACATATATATATATATATATATATATATATATATATATATATATATATATATATATATATATATATATGTATATATATATATATGTATATATATATATATATATATATATATATATATATAGAGAGAGAGAGAGAGAGAGAGAGAGAGAGGAAGAGAGAGAAAGAAAAGTAGAAAAGAGTGTGATAAGTAGATAGAGAGTTGAATACCTGTACTTCACATAAATGAATCACCACAGCCAGTGTGTGTACCAGAACTGATTATAAAAAAAGAAAAAAGAAAAAAAAGGATCTTTCATCTAAAATTATCTGAAAAAAAATCCCAGCACAAAATTTGGGCATTGTTGGTCCAAACTGATCACTGAGACTCAAAAAAGCAGTTTATTTTAAATAAAACAAAATATTTTTTAGATAGTGCCTCATGGAGTGCCCATGTAAATTTTCAAAGCTATAGCCTGAAATATGTGACCAGGAGCACCCGGAGATGCCAACACACACATACACACAGAGATAAGCAAAGAGAGAAGAATCAGTAGCCCACTTGGTTGGTCGGTCGGTCGGTCTGGCCATTTGTGAAAATACATTGATTCTCACCCTCTCTCTCCCTATAAATATATATATAGAGAGAGGGGGATGGAGATTGTGAGAGAGATAGAGAAAAAGAGAAATAGAGAGAGAGACAAGGATATTAATTTAAACATCTTACTAGAAAAGTGTATCCTTATCATTAATTAATGCAGAAGCTTGGATAAATCAAAGGGACAGATCCACGATTTTATGAGGTTCAGTTTTCTGCATAAGTGTATGTAGAGGGTAAAGAGAGAGAGGCAAGGGCTTTTCATATATCAGTCCAGAATGGAAATGACTTCCTGGAAAGACTTATAAATATTTTATAATTCATATTTTCTGATTGATTCCATTTGGTCAGGTATGCGCATTTTAAAGTAGATCTGATCATTCTCCTATTGCAGTAAACATGCATCTCTCTCTCTCTCTCTCTCCCCCTCTCTCTCTCTCTCTAGATATATATTATAAATGATTTGTATTATTTAAAACTCTATATGAAATATTATAACAGTTGGTCATTCCAGATAATAGTTTTAAATAATATAACACATTTATAATCATCCTGTCGGATTATATATCCATTTCTTAACAACACACACACACACATATATATATATATATATATATATATATATATATATATATATAATTAATAGATTTGCTACACAAACATGTTTATATTTCTGTCCTTTTGGACTTCTTTAGGCAAGCTTGAAGAAGCTAAAAAGGGTAGAAATATAAACGTGTTTGGATAGTGAATCTATTATTTTACCATATTTAAAGCTCTACTTTAACTTACCTTAATGCTGAATGTATAGAGCATTTTATGAAATAAAATCATCACACATTGAATATTGAATTACTGATTTGTATTCTGAGATATATATATATATATATATATATATATATATATATATATATATATATATATAGTGTGTGTGTGTGTGTGTGCACATACCCACTTATATATATGTATGTGAATATATTTACTTGGCTTTACCTACTCAAGTTTACCATTTTGAAGTAAACTGTTCAATTTGGAGGACCCTATGCTCATACGTACAAATATACCCACACAAAAATAAACATCTATACATATATATAATCATCAGCCATTTCAGGTCCATTGCTGGACAAAGCCTATCCAGCTCCTCCAATAACGATTGTAGGATCATGTTGGTTCACAGAATTCAGTTGCTAATTGAGCTCACCTGTTGCCATTACTGTCTAGTGAGTTAGCTTTGTATCCAGAGTTGTCCTTCTCCTACACTGGTTGCCTCCATATTTCCAAAATAGCTGGGGAGGACAGATGGATACCTTTTCCAAGGGCATCAGTGCAAAGTGAACATGAACAGCTTTGGTCAGTGCTAATTCTACTATCTGTCCAGTTAACCATATACACCACACTCACTTTTTATACACATACGTATACATACATACATACACATGAGTATGTGTATACAGATGTTCACTTAGTTCAGTCTAACCTGGTACTAGGCCACTCAGTGAGGACTGAAGTCACTCCAAAAAGCTTGTGAGATAAGCTGTCTAATCATTGTGTTTGTTATGAGAGTTCTCCTGATCTGTGAATTTTTGTAGATATCACTGAGTACAATGCTTCAAGAAATATCAATATAATGTTTAAGTTCTTTTAGTCTATAAATATTAACTTGGAGACAAACCAATGATTAGATATACCATATTTCCTGGCTACCAGGATATGGCAATTGTCTGCCCAACTAGATTCGGGGAAAGATATCCAAGCATTTTTTTTATAATTAGGTATACATCTATAAGTAATGTAATATCTGGCATTCTGAGACGCAGGATAAATTTTCTAAGTTTATTCAAGGAGGTAAATACCATATGTAACATGGGGAAATACTGTAGGTCTCAAACACATACATAATATCTAGTGATATACATACATATACACTCATATACACATATGGAGACAAATACATTCACACAAATGAATACATAAACACACGTATATGTACATTATATATATATATATATATATATATATATATATATATATATACACACACACACACACACACACAGAGTTGCCTTCTAAAATATGCTGGTTAGCAAGTTGCTTATAACTTGTAAGTTGCTAGTGACTTTGATCTTGATTGAGTGTCTCACTACTGTGTCCTTGTGCCAGACAAAGTTTAGCTTGATGTTAGTGAGTGTGTATATACATACATATATATATATATATATATATATATATATATGGAGAGAGAGAGAGAGGGAGAGACAGGTATCACATACCCATCCTATCTAACTAGATGTATATACTCAACACATATATAGAGAGTAATAGATAGAAACATACATTTACGAATACATAATCAACGTCAGTAGACATACATGCATACACACACACACACATACACACACATTTGTGGCTCTGTACCAGACTAAGTTGAGTAAATATCAGGGTGCAGAGAAGAGACTGGAAGCTACACAGGTACCCTTACCTCTCACTATCTAAAATATATATCTGGTTATGTATGTATATACAGCAAAATAAGAGATTAAACATGAGTGGTAATCTTTATTTTTTTTTCCTGTTGGTGGGGGTAGGGGCTACTTATTTTGAAATAAACCAGTTTGTCTATATCATTAGAATTGTGTTTGTGTACATGCAGGTGAGTGTGCCTGAGTGTGTGCGTGCATGCGTGGCCTGTTCGATCTAACTGCTTTTGTGTTTACATGTATGCAAAGCTCATATAAATCACATGTTTCATGGGGCTCTTCCTTTTTCCTTCTCTCATTCATTCATTTTCTCATTCATTCACTCTCACATTTGCTGACTTTTTTTTTTTTTTTTAAATTTTCTCCCATGCAGAATCAAGAGGCGTTGTACAGCAGAGCAGGGGAAGTGAAGCTTGTTAACAAGTGAGAATCCGGAGATGCTTCTCTCTACTGCTACTGACGAAAGTCAGAAATCAAAAAGGGAGAGAGAGAGAGAGAGTCAGAAAATTATAAACAGATAAAAATCATAAACAGAGAGAATACAGGAAGAAGTAGAAAGAGAGTGAGAAAGTGACAAATAATACAAGGAAGATAAAGAATCAAAAGGAGAGAGTGGGGAGAGAGAGAGAGAAGAGATGGGAAAAGATTTAGAAAGCCTTGAGGATTAGAGGGAAAAGAGGAGAGTTTGAAAGGGACAGAGAGGGTAAGTGAGGCATAGTTGTACAACGTAAAACAACAATTTGGTCTCCCTTTCTCAAACGATCCATGGTGAAACAATCATTGTTTGTGGAAATTGTGGGGTTTTTTTTATGGAGGGAGAGACTGGGGTGATAGCCTAACACTCAAATTGGACCGTTTGTTTTACACAGCAAAAAAACTCCAACTACCTTGCTTTTCAACCATAGCTGGGGACAGAAGTGGATTCATGCCTTTCCCATGGACAATGGTGTTAAGTGGACCCCAACTTTTCAAATTAGAGTTTGAACATGGTTCACTGATTCTATTCTCTGTGTCAATGGTCATTAAGCCAACCTCTTCTCCAGAGTAGGAAGGCCGGGGAGTGAAAAAGACAGTGAAAAACTAGAGAGTGAGAGAGAGAGAGACTGAATGAGGTAGAGAGAGAGAAAGAGACTAAAATAAGAAAACAAAGAGAGAGGGTGAGAGGGAGAGGAAAGACAAAGAAGCAGAGAGAGAAAGAGGGAGAAAGACTGAAAGAAGCTGAGAGAGGGTCCAAGACAGAGAGAGAAGAAAATTAAAAGGAAGTACAAAGAAAGAAAGGGAAAGACTGAAAGAAGAATAAAGAGAGGCAGAAACAGAGAGAGAAAAAGACTAAAGGAGCAGAGTGAAAGAGACAAAGAAAGAAAGGGACAAAAATCGAAAGAAAGCTTTAAAAAATGACCAAAAACCAAGACTTAATGGAGAAAAATTGAGAGAAAGAAGTTAGAAAAGGTAGGAAAAAGAAGGGAAATGAAAGTAAAGAAAAGAGAAGACAGACTGAGAGGGAAGATGAGAAAATAATAGAAAAGTTGAAAACCAATGCATAAAGAGAGACAGGGAGGGGGGAAAGATAGAGAGAGAGGGAGAGAGAGAGAGAGAGTGAGTGAAATGATTTGGAAGAAATCTAAAGCAATAAAATTTTTAAATTTGAATCAGAGGCAGACTGAGCGGTCGGGCAATCAGGCAGTGCCCGAGGGCCCAAAGCACCAAGAAGCCCAAGTAGCAAGGGTTGAGGGGCCCATTAGACTTTTTGCCCAAGAGCCCAGATCACTGTAAATTCCACCCCAGGTTTGAATTTTAAAAAACTAAAAGAAAGGGAGAAAGAACAATGTATATATATATATATATATATATATATATATATATATATATATATAGAGAGAGAGAGAGAGAGAGAGAGAGAGAGAGAGAGAAAGACTTGATAAGAAAAAGAAATACTGAGAAAGAAATCAAGAATGAGAAAGTCAAGTTTTCAGAAAGGCAACAGAGAGAGAGGAATAGAAAGGGAGACACAGAAAAAGAGAAAGGTACAAAAAATAGGCAGAGAGGAAGAGAGAAAGATACAGAAGAAGAAAAGTGAAAGACAGATAAAAAGAGAATCATAGAGAGAGAGAAGGAAAAGAAGAGATAGTTACTTACTAAGCTTTGCTTAGTCCTTGGACAAATAGAATAAACAAATTAAAGAAAGCTGCTGCAGGAATCGAACCTGCGACCGATAGGATAGCCACTTTAATGTAGCGATGCTCTTACCATTGAGCTAAACAGCCGCCAGTAACACAACGGCATTTGCGTTGCCGCGTTAATTGTAAATAAAATAAATGATTAAAAGATTTACATTGTCTAGTTCAAGTGATATATTAACCATGTAACAACGGGAGATCATTTCAAATAGATGTTTCTATGTAATATAATTCGATTCATAATCATTCTTTAGGATCATATACGTCAATTTCTATATATACATATATTTTATATATATATATATATATATATAGGTAGATAGATAGATAGATAGATATAGATAGATCGATAGAGATATAGAAAGAGAGAGAGATATTTATGGTAGGAGCAAAAAGCAAAACAGACAGAGAAAGAGAGAGAGAGAGGGAGAAAGAAAAATAGGGATGGACAATAAAAAAAATTGTGAAATGACTTAAAACAAAAGAAAAGCCGAGGAAGAATGGGCATAAAAAGAATAAGAAAACAAAGCAACAATAGAGAGAGGAAGGAGAAAAAAAAAACGATGGTTTACAAAAAAGATGCAACAAGCCGTTAGAAAAAGAGAGAAAGTGCAAAATGCCGATGACAATGTCACTGACTGCGTTTGCCGCTGCCACCGATAACAGTATCAACAGAAACAAATTGTGCATATGTCAGTGCCAGTTGTGGGGGGAGCCGAGTGCTAGAACCAGCGTCAATGCCGAGTGTAAGACGGGTGCGGGGAACCCGGCAAGGTGGACGGAGTAGTCGGAAAAATAATGCAGATGAAGTGAGGACGCCAACGTGGAGAGGGGAAGGACGAGGCCCGTGCGGCTCGTAAAGCAAGGGGTTGGGGACCCAGGGTGGTCGGGAGACTTGGGCAGGGGGGGGGAAGGCAAGGTACAGTGAGAAAATGCAAGGAAATAACACCGATCCTACCCTGTTGCTAGAAACTGCAGCCGATACCGATACAGCGAGCAGAGTGAGAAAGAGAAAGAAACGATGGAGGTGACGATGCAGGGGAGGTAAAAAGGATCAGGGACGGCGGCAGGGAAGAGAGAAGAAGAGAGACGGAGAGATAGTAAGTTTGCTAAGTGACACAAACTAGCAATTTTCGTTAGTTACTGGTATTAGTAGTACTATTTGAATTTTTTTCTCTCCTAATAAAACTTCCAGAACTTCTTAAAAATTAAAAAAAATTTTTTTTTCTCTCTTTAACATCTACAAAAATTTCACTCAAAACTCGAGATGAGGACGATTTTTTTATAGACTGGACTTGGATAAACTATTGGAATGAAAGAAGTAAATTCTAAAAAAAAAAATCTTTTTTTCTTTTTCACCTCTACCGATGAAGTTAAAAGACGTCCATGTATTCACTCATTTTTGTCCGTTTGTCCACACAATACCACCAAAAGTTCTTGATGAATTCCAATGATATTTTGTAGAAGGATGAGCGAAAGGAGAATTTTGGGGTAGATCCAGGTTTTTTTTTTTTTTTCAATTGAGAGATATGTAGACGATAGTCAACCCCCCCCCAAAAAAAAATTGGAAAAAAAAAAAAAATCAAATCTTACAGTCACCTACCTGGCATCGTAGCTATAAATGAACTAGCTTTTATTCAGTCTTTAGTGTATGGCATTGATATAAGTATGCACTAGGCACTGTCTAGTTTTTAGATGGTACTTGATTTAATTACACGAAAAAAAATTGATGAGAACGTCAGAGAAGAGAATTTTATTTCTGTGCTCTAATTTTTTGTACTTCTGCAAACCAACAATTTTAATACTTACCCTTATAAGTAGTACTATTAGTATCTCTGATTATAGTAATGAAACTGTTCTCCCATCTAAACCGCCCATGGGTATGAAAACTGGCATTTTATCTAGTCCCTTTATTCATTGAATGATTGCAGTTAACAAGCTTGGAAGTAGAGCTAATCTACCATATTTTTTGTCAAATGATGAGAATAGTCTCTCTTCTGGGCTCATTGAGGAATCATCCTGTTAAACAGGGGTCTGTGTGTTCCATACACCTCAACCCATTGTTGTACTTCGAAACATAGCCTTTGTCGTATAATGTGCAGGGTGATTGTTGAAGCAAAAACTGCATTTTATTGCAGAAGATACAGTCACATGTCGACTCAGGGCCGACCCTAGGTATCAGCAACATGGGCAGTTAACCAGGGGTCATCTGTGATTTGTCAGAGACAGTTGAACTTTGCAGATGCTAAAGAAAAAATGGGAAAATGAATAAATTGAATAGAATAAGACGAGTAAAAATTAGAAAATTCTCTGATGTGAAGTTAGATTTTGCAGAAATATCTGAGTTATATATATTCTATTGTGGTGAGTGTAAGAAAAACAACCAGCATGGAAAATTCTCATGACCAATAACAAGCTCAGTCTGGTTTGGCTAATTTGGTGAGGTAGAATGCTCACAATAGCTAAGGGTAGGGAGGGAAGGTATTAAAAATCAGCAAGTGCTTAGGAATTAAAGAAAGCTATACCAACAGAATGGGGCTGTTACGAGGTGTGGTTAAGATATAACAAGCCTAAGCTCATACAAGTCAGACCTCAGTGCGTAGGAGTGAACCAAGTGATATACATTGACCTATGAGTGTATAAGCAACCCCTGAAGGTTTCGAAACTGCTCACATCTTTAGTTCACTGTTAAATATCACTTGAAGTAAACTTGTTTTCCTGACTCGTAAAAACGGTCAGAACAAAAATTGAACAATGTATTGATTTTGGGGAAATTCATCAAAAGGGCTACCGAATCTTTTTGTATGCTAACTGAAGTGGAAGGAAATGGATGTCATAAGTGCAGGAATTTGAGTGGCACACCAGATTTTGTGAAGGCTGAAAAGACATCAGAAATGATGGATGATATGGATGTCTACGCACGTCAAGAACTGTCTCTTTATTGATAGAGACCATTTTTGCAATCATTCCGCAGCTGAGTCGTCAATCACTTTAAACTATTTGTTTAATGATTTTTTTAAAATTATTTCCCACAAGTTCAGATTTTTGAAAAAATTATATTTTAATTTATTAGTGCAGTTCATTAATCAATTATAGAGATTGAGAAGACGAAAATGAAATTAAAACATTAGAAGTATTAGAGGCTTCTCCAGTTATAATGTGGGAGTCGAGGTTCAAGAAAGCTAACCGCTTCATAACCAAGCCTCAATGAAAATTTTGCTATTTGGGTACTAGACTCAACAATTTTGGAGTCAGATCAACGTACTTTGGAGGTAGATAAATATTTTTGGGTCCACTATGAACATGCGTTATCACATGAGCCGTGCTTTAATGATCCAGATAATGACAGGGAAGGCCTGTATTTAGAAATTCATAACTATCGCTCTAACACCTTGTTTCAAAAATGTGAACGAGAATCAAAGAAAACTGACATCATTTCTGAAGTTCTAAGATAACAATGATTTTGAATGAACAAGATTTTAAAAAAATACAATTATTTGTTCATTTCGAGGCCAACAGAACACAAGACGGGGAGATGAACTTGACAGATTCAGGAAATACAGGCTCCGCGATGCCCATGATAGGGAATTGTGGTGAATCCTGGGGAAGGTCTATGTCCAACGATGGACGTCAAAAGACTGATGATGATGATGATGATGATGATATAGTTCTAACGCTGTACCATTGGGTGAAAGAACTGTGGTAGTGGCTGAGGATATAGACGGAGGGGTCTCCAGAGGACTCAACCGCCAAATGTATGGACTGAGAGCAAAGCACATCTTAATCCATGAGATCCAGCCATCAGTCAAGAGCTCAAGAGGAGATGGGTGCCGTCAAGCTGTCACATGTTTACTAAAAGGACATAGGGAAACTCTTGGTGCAGGTGGAAGATGAATTAGCATGGCCGAGAACATCAGCTTGTTCTGCCCCTTAGAACCCCAACCCTAACCCCTCCCGCAACTACGGCAGCAGTCAAGGGATGAACTGAACTGATTATTTTCAAGATCTTCTTCTTTCCTGTGGCTATTGTCACTGCTAAGCCACCTACTTTCTCTGTTACTACGCCAACTGGTGACTCTTCAGTTTCTTTGTTGTTGTTTTGACATCTTAGTATCTCTTCCTTCTTTCTCATTCTGCTGCTGTTGCCAAGGAAAGGGACACAAACCTCAGTTTAAGGGATGGGGTTGTTGCGGGGGGGGGGTATCAATGCCTGGTCAACCTGCTGACCACTGATTGAGTACTTTCTTCCAGTGTGGGTCATTCTGGTCAAAGTCACTTAGAAAGAAAGAAGGAAATTGAAGTAGAGCTTGATATTTAAGGCTCAGTTAAGAACTCACCAATAAAATATTCAGGGCACTAAATACCGATGAAGGCTTACCTATAAAATATATAGAACATTACTAGAAGCATTTCCATTAAATATTTAGAGTCCAACTATTGGGTCGTTATATGTGAAATGTTCTTTTGCAGGTAGCAAGATGAATGATGATATAAAGAACAGAAAACGGTAAATATTTTATCAAAATCTGACCCGTTTGAAGCAATAAGATTTTTCCGGCAATCTTCTTATGATGGTACGCCATCTCCATAAAAAATTCTTATAGTGGTTTACAAATTCAATAAAAACATGAATTATGGCTTCTATACCCTCTGAATCTTTTATTGTGGACATCAAGTTCAAAATGTTTGAAAATATAATCTGCACGAGAAAATGTCATGTGAATATGGAGGATGCTGCGAGACTTTGTATATCAATTCTCCAAGCTTAAACACAGTCAGCTGAGAAGAGTTCGGTCTGTAACTGTCACGGAACATTTCATTCAGTTCACATGGGCTCAATTTTCTTACATTTTAGGACACAATTTTTTTACATTTTAACCTTTTTGATTGCCTTCAGTCGACAAGATATGGTTGCAGTTGAAGTCCTAAAATCTCCAGGAAGAGCTTGAGCCATTGTTTGTGGATCATTGGCTGGTCGATGATTCATCATTAAGAACAGATTTGGGCCTCCCTTAACATATTGAACCAATGTTGAACAGTTCGCACTGTAGTAGTATTTACTCCAAATGCTTTGTTGACAATACCAGCATCTTGAGCAGCATAATGTCCTTAATTGAAATTGTACTTGAAAATTTGTTTAACTTCTTGGGGAGACACCATTGCTGTTAAAGGCTGAAAAACCCCTAATGAGAAAGAATTAAATCTCTATTAACATTGAATTCTCAAGAAATGCTATTACGTTTCACTTTTAGTATTATTCTCTATGATGTAAATAAAAACAAGAAAAAGAAGAGACTGTGTTCAAAACATGCAAAGTTCTTTACAGAAGTTAGGCAACATTTGCATCTGTAATAAAACTATTTGTTTCCAAATGATGAAAAGAAGAAGACATAATACTGTCGAGATTTTTCTTTTCTGAAAAAGACTCACAGAAAATGGACACTGACTGGTTTTCTTTAGCCTTTCTACATTTTCTTGTTTTATTCAAATGTGCATCTATTTGTGATCCCCATCGGTTATGGGCCATAACTCTACGCATACAGTATGAGATACGTTAAAAAATGTTTTTCAAATTATGAACTCTTTTTCTCAAACATCACATTTCTTTTTTATCTTGAGAAGAGATTTTTAAAAAAGAATAAGTATTAGTGTGAGGGAAAAAAGAAAAAAATCAAACAAATTTTCTTTTTTCTTTGCTAACTCTTTCTTCCCTTCCTTTCTCCTGAACACTTTCAACATTTTTAAGTATGGTCTGAAAGAAAGACACTCTTGCTTTCATAGACCTGTCGACATTTGTTGCAGGTAAAAATGACCTTTGTAAGAACCAGGGAGGGGAAAAAATACAATGTATTGGTCTGCATCAACTTTTCAACATTTGAATGTATTGTACTTACATACTTTTCAAGACGTGAAACTTTTCTAAATGAAAGAGATAGAAATTCGCCATCAATGATTAAACGACTGTAGCGTAAAAATTTGAAGTCAAGTAAAACAATTTCATCGAAGAATAAATATGGTCAGAATAAATTCTTTTTATGACATCACAGGTGTTTTCCACTGGAAAACATCTAAAATAGAGTAGAAGAACACCAAGATTCTGGAAAATCTGGATGTTATAGATAAACCAGTCAAAATAAGGCATCAAAAAGATTTAAAGAAACTTGAAAAAAAAAATCTTTTTTTGAAGAGGTGTAGAGGTGTATTGAAGCCAATTTTTATAGTCTATAGACAAAGTGGTATGACCAAGTATGGTAGAACACAATGACATAGAAACATGCAGATATAAAAATAAGGATAGAACCCTTTGCCACCTTTGATGGCTATAGTGATTCAATTAAGCAAAAAGTAAAATTCAAATTTTCATTTGGATGTTTATCTAATATGAAAATAAAATGCAAGCTGAATACATATATATATATATATATATATATATATATATATATATAGAGAGAGAGAGAGAGAGAGAGAGAGAGGGTAGTTATTATTTTTTTATAAATGAAGAGTGCTTGATAACAAATATAGCATATATTAATATTGACTGAGTTTCATGGCAGAAGGTCTGACAATCTCACTCACTAGTGTGAAATACAGAGTCACCGCAAAGCATTGAATTTTCTATATACACACACACATATATATATACAAACACACACACACATATACATATACACACATACACACACACACACACATATATATATATATATATATATATATATATATATATATATATATATATATATATATATTATGGCATGAGGATTTGCTAGTATTCACTACACAAACACGTTTATGTTTCTGCCCATTTTGAGCTTCGGTTTATTTTAGAATCCTATTTGGAATAGGGGGTGGGTCTATTATTCTAGCTGGTTGGGTCTTTCATTTTATTTGTTTTAGTTCGGTGATTGACTGTTTACTTGCTTTATTTTTGTTTTATTTAATGGGGATGCAAACCAGGGGGTATGGTATGAGTGTTCACATTCCATCGTATTTCAACCCCTTCTTAAACTAACTTGATATTGCATCCATGATTTTTATTGTGTGTGTGTGTGTGTGTGTATGTATATATATATATATACATATATATATATATATATATATATTATTGTGTCATCCACAGACAGCTGTATTACATCTCTTCAGTGTGGCTATAGACTTTCCAATATCCCATCCAGTACCGCGAGGCAGAATTGTAACCTTCACATCAGACCCAGAGACCGATATCCTACCTCTAGACTACGGAACAGCACAGTCAGTAAGGCTGAATTTAAGCGATATATCCATTTACACAGAAATTCCTCATCCACCAGAGTGCTCTATTCCTATGTTTAATATACAAGACTCTGTTTCGCTCATCCAAAATCTACTTACCCTTGGTGGCACAATGCTCACAGACACACAAAGCAAAACAGTTGAAGCTAGACGTGTCGGGTTATAATGGTTCTGGGAAGGTAAAGCCAAAAGCAAACCAAAGTTGAAAATGCTACCCAAAACTTGGGGGACTTTGACCAGGGAAAAGAAACTAATTACCCTAACAGCAACATGCATTGATTGAAAATTGCAAAATTAGATATTTAATCATCAGAATTTGTTCTCACTATTTCTACAAATTGGTTTGTTTGTTAGAGTAGAAAATGATAAAAGCTAAGCAGGAGAATGGTGGAGCAGTGGTAAAGTCAGTGGGCAGTGATGAGAAAAACTAAAACTTTACCGCCTTATATATATACAGTAAACGTAAATGACGTGTGATTATAATTCAATTCTAGCTCTCCTGAATCAGAATTTGTAGTGTCCTCAAAATGTTTTGTGATTGGGGCTCTTCCAAGTCCATTTCCTATTGGGTCCCTTCTTGAAGAAGGTGTTCATGATTTTGAATCCTTTAGCCGTTGCAAAGTTTACAAGATCTTCTCCTCTCTCGTTGCGTATTTTGTATCCAAATTTGCCGACGCAATTTTCATTTCCTTAGAAATTAAATACATGAACTCATATCACATGGTTGTATCTATCTATCAGTCTGTATGTGTGTGGGTGAATATGTATGTATTTGTATCATTAAGAAACGGATATATAATCCGACAGAATATCTATGAATGCATTAAATTATTTGAAACTCTATTTGAAATGATCTCCTGTTATCTATTTCTTAAAAATATGATTATCTGCGCTGTGAATCAATAGTGCAGAAATGGACAGTGAATGAATAAGAGATGAACGTGGGGATAAAGCAGTTTTTTTTTTTAACCTATTTTGGAAAATTTAGTTACCCTTTCAAAGGAGGTTTTCCGGGAAAAAAATAAAAAATGGTTCTGTGTTTGAATGATAGCCCATGACATGTCACCAGGTATCATTGGTCCTGAAACCCCAGTCACTAAAATTATCAATTCGGAAATTTTTGCCTTTTTTTCCAGTGCATGTACGCAAGTATGATTGCATCTCATTTTAGGGATGACAGTTGAGCTGAAAATTGTAAGCATGAATGGGGTCAGCACTCAGGTCCTTGGATGGCACCCCAAGCAAAATGATTTTGTGCCCTTTAAAAGATGTTATTATTTTATATAAAATCTGTCATATCAAGAAATTTTCTTTTTTTGACTGTTTTTACGCACTAGCAGTAGTAATAGTAGTCTGTTAGCATCTGTCATTGAGCAAAGACCTTCCCTAAGATTCGCCAGACCTCTCTATCATGGGCATCGTGTAATTATCTATTTTCCCATTTGTATCAAAAAAGTCCTACTGTTTCAGACACATGACATGCGCCCCTTAGAAGTTGGTGCCCCAGAGAGCTGCCCCTGTTGCCTGATCCTAGGGCAGGAATGTCAAAAAAAAAAAGCCCTTGCTTGTTTTTTCCTGTCGATAAATCCAAGCCTGGGCATTTATTTTTGTACTCGGTTTTATGAACTTTTAAAAAGCTTGCAAAGAACGCAGATAAATTGATGTCCGCCTATTCACAAACCCTGAGAGAGACACAATCACACTTCATCTTGTGACCTTTTCGGAGAACAAGCAAAGCTGGTGATGATCTCTTTCTAACAATGCTCACATCATTATAGGTTTGGTTTCAACAAAACAATTAAACTGTCGTTCTTCGTGTTTAATGAGGAACTGAATAGCAGTCTGTCAACTGAACAGAATTAAAAATAGATAATCAACGTGAAAAAAGGAGAAACAAAACTTTGTTTGATTGGTTGAGGGACAAAGCAAAGTATTTTTGTAATTTTTTTAATGTTGAATATTTTAGTATTTTTGTGGTGGGAAAAATAAGAACTCAGTCAGTCTGTTGTCTTTTGAAAAGGAGGTAAACAGGTTGCCTAATTATATTGAATCATATGTACATAGTCATAAGCTTTATGCATATACATAGTCATAAACTTTATATATATATATATATATATATATATATATATATATATAGTCATGAACTTGATGTATATATATAGTCATGAACTTAATGTATATATATAGTCAAAAACTCAACACTTTAGCTGAAAGAGAATTTTGGTTTAGAGATTTCATAATTTTTTATCCAAACAGTCCTCCAAATCATCCTACAATGTCTTGTCGTACAAGTCAGTTAATGTCCAATTTCTGTAACTGTACAATGTTCAAACTATGGACATGTTTTGGGGATATATATATATATATATATATATATATATATATATATATATATATGTATATTATGGATGTATATGATCCAATAGAATGATTATAAATTGCGTTATGTTATACAGAAACTCTCATTTGAAATGATTTCCTGTTGTTTCAGAGTTAATGTATTACTCAAACTAGACAATGTGAATTCTTCCACAGTTTATTCTATTTACATTGTCTAGGTTAAGTAATACATTAACCGTGTAACAACGGGAGATCATTTCAAATATATATATATATATATATATATATATATATATATATATATATATATATATATATATATTTAGATGATTTGCATTACCATCATATAATAGCTAGACCCAGAGGTCATCATTAGTGTCAAGGAAGAAAACAGGAGTTAGAAACATCATAAAACCTATTGAAAAACTTGAATGGCAATGGGCAGGTCATGTTGCAAGAATGAAAGACAACCGGTGGACATCACGACTCACAACATGGATCCCCAGAGATTAGATGCAAAACCAAGGCCGACAGAATACAAGATGGAGAGATGAATGGGACAATTTTATGAAATACTGGCTCTGCAACACCAATGATAGACCATCGTGGCAAATCCTGGGGAATGTCTATGTCCAACGACAGACGTTAAAAGACTGATGATGATGATGATGATGAGATACCCAACACTTCTGGCCTTGTAACAGACTAAGCTATATTTGGAAATACCTCAGATAGATGGATAGATAAACAGACTGAGATAGATTTCTATGTGGATAGACAAACAGACTCATGTAGACTAGTAGCATTTTGTTGATTTTATGTCTGCTGCTCTTTATTACACTAGTAGTATTAGACATAATAGTCTTTGAATTTCTGAGATGAAACAGTGCCAAGTTTTATGAATTTTTATGACTATTTCTTGCATCTTAATTTCAAACGCCTTTTATTGCAACTCCTAGATCATAATTCTATCATAGTTAGTAAGCAGTGTGGATTGGAAATAATGAATAAGCCTCCAGTGAGACTCGAACTCGCATCCCGTATACTAGGGAACGTGCCTTTCCAGGACAGCTGCCTACCTGAGTAGGTTATGAGTACCACCCGTAATTCAAATCACACCATATCGCTTCTAATTCTTTGTTTCACCATAATTTTTATTTATATTCACTAGTCGAGTGAGTTATGATATTATTCAAAATTTCCTCAGTGAAGCATTCTTGATAATAATTGTTTTTGACTGATATTTCTTTCATCTTAATTTTTGTTGCTCATTATCATTTCTGATCAACATTGCTTGCTAGCAATCATTGAATGACAATGTGGAAGTTGTAATAAAAAGCAAAAGAAGTTAAAATAAAAGAAATACAATGTTGAATATTATTCATAAATGTTTCGAGTTCACTGAAAAACCTCTTTATATTACACTTGGTACAACCAATCAATTTTTATTACAATAGCACACATTTTTAGTACAGACAGACCCTGATTCAAAATGAACATTGGATGTTCAAATGGGAACATTGTGATAAAAATGAATAATCTTGAAGCAGAAAATACCTAAGAATCACAAAACGTACCTTGTTTATCAAAAAGTATAAAAATGTATTTTATTTAATAAAAAATTCAATGAATCATTACTATCATAAAAATATGGTATATTTTCACCGTTTGAAACATAATATGATGCCTGCCTCCATCTTGGATTTTTCCCTCCTTGAAACACAGGCAATTTTGAAAAATGTTCTCAATTTTAGACAGTTTTTTCAAATAAAGGAGCTCTGACCTCATCGTACTGTTTAGTGTTGTATTAGGTCATGCAGTACCAGAGTCTGTCTGTATCTTCTATCTATATACCATGTTTGTTTCTATGTCTGTAAAAACGGACTCTTCCATTTAAAGGAAACAATTTTGTTGATAAAAATATCTCCTAGCTAGCATTTGAAACAATGGACTCTTCAACTTGAACACACTTAATCACTTTCAAATAAAACTCCAGATGGAATTGATAAACTGTAAACATATTTCATACTTTGGAAAGCTTTGAAAACATGAACTATAAAGTCTCAAAATACATAAGAAAGAGTGAAGGAACCCCCTAAACTGGACAGAAACACAGATGGATATTTCTACCAAATGCTTCACGGTCTCCAGTAAAGTTTCTTTTAAAAGAAAAAAAAATCATCTCAAAGAAATTCAAATATGAATTGTTTCACAGTTAATAAGCTCGTCATATAATAAATATATCATAATACTGTAGAGAACTTTAAAAAGTTTGAATCTGTCCTGGAATTATTCATAAGTCTCCATCAGGTTTGGTTCGTTTCATAGATCTATTCTTTCTTTACTTTCACATTCTAAAGACACAATTTATATAATAATGATATTGCACAATGGCACCTTACAATTCATACTCTGAAAGTGCAAGAGAGAAAAACGTAGACACTTTCAGATCTTGAAGTCTACTAATATTGCTCCTCAGCTTGTACTTGTATTACACTTAGTATCTTTTATTACTATACTAATTCTATTAAGCAGCAACCCACTTCCAACAATGGAAACCACACCTGGTTTTACTTCACTAATATGATGTCAAGCCAGCTGGCTTATGCTGTAATAATATTATCAGTTATAACCAAAGAGACCCGCCGACAGAAACCTTCGCAGATATGATTCAATTTATTAATTCTACTCTCCCTACAACAAGACTGGTTCCTTATCTAATTCTGAAATACCTGGGCAAGGTTATCTTGAATTACAAAGGACAAACTAAAATCTTGATACAGTCATCTTATCATTGGACATATAGCATTTCACAGTGGTTTTCTAGCCAGTTCAGCCAATGCAGCATCTTTTGCACCAATCTATTGCGTTTCTTCTTTCAACTGTGCTAGAATTGCTAAATTAGCATAGAAGTGCTTAAATATTTTGACCATTTTTTTTCACTTCCTTTTGACCACTTTTAGTATCTTTTATATCTGTTTTATAGCCGTGTTTTCTGGAGTTTTTTTCTATATAGAGCTTTATGGCAGTCAAACTAGCACAAAAATATTTTTTGTGTGTTGGCAATGCTATTACCATCATGGAAAACTAAATCGTTTTATCCTTACCTCAATGATGATGATGATTATCATCAATATTTTCAGAAAATTTTTATCATCATGATAATAATAATAATAATGATAATATTATCATCATCATCATCATCATCATCTGAGGGTTCACATCAGATGTCCGACAGACATTGCTGGGGTTTGTGACCTCAAGTTCCTAGCCCTCTTCTCAGCATTTCCACAGTTCATAGCAGTGCTACGGTTTGCACTTTCTCACCAGATGTCTAGTTGTCATTGTTGAAGGTTGTGAGAGTAAGTCTTCTCAGGTCTCGAGTCCTCTTCTCAGGTCTCCAGCCCTCTTCTCAGCGTCCTCACATATCACAGCAACACTGTGGTTTGTACCATACAAACCTTCCTTCGCTTCACTCATTATGATGATGATGATGATTAATCAACAGTAGCCACTAAAGGCGGTGAATGCTTCTATCCCTATTTTTATGTGCCTGTGTTTGTATGTTTCAGAGCTCCTAGCCATGTTGTTTTGTCTACAGACTTGAAAATCGGCATCTGTACTTCACTAAACTTCTTGAATCAAAATTTTTTTTAAAAATTTTTTGACGCCATATTTTGACAGGGTTTTTAATAACATCTAGTTTCTCCAAAATCTAGATGTTATTAAAAACTTACTCTTCTTCTTACTTCAAGTGTGCAGGAGTGTAAGTATTCAATTGTTTCATATGAGATGTTTTTTCATTTAACAGGCAGATGGAGGATGATATAAACAATAAAAGATGGTAAATGAAATATAACCTATTAGAAGGAGTAAGCTTTTTGTATCATTCCTCTAATTATAATCTGGTATCACAATAATATAAGATTTCTGACAGATATATGGATCAATATATTTAATATTTAAATATAAAAAAACTGGCTCAAGAAAGGTGGGTCAAATCAGGAAAGATCATCTCAAAAGTAATTTTTTATTTCATTGCAAGTTTTTTTTTTTTCTTCCAAGCAATGTTTATTTGAATTGTTTCTTTTCAAGGTCAAGACTCTCTTGATCATAGTAATAAATCAGAATAGTGCAACACTGTATACTTTATCAGAAAATCACAAGTGGGATCATTAACCATTACCTCAACCCTCACACCAGCAAGACAATGGATGATTTCGCTGATCGACATTATCTCGTTGATGCTTCCTTTTTTTTTTTTTAAAGCTATTTTATCAGAATCTCAATTCTTTATCAAAAGCTTTTTCTTTCTTTCGGTCAACTGATTTTGGTTTTCGCTTTTCTTCGATATCTGAAAAACTGTCCTTCTTTTAGCAGAAAAAAATCTTTCTTTTTTATTTTTTTGTGCCTGCAAATGAAGTGAAAAAATGTTATCTACATCAAGACAAATTTCCCTGCAGTTTCATTTGAATTTTTCACAAGCTTTTTTTTAGTTCTTTGTGGTTTCCCATCTCGGTTTCTGGAGGAAAAAAGAAAGATCGAGAGGAAGGTGAAGAGGCCAATAATTCAGTCATCATTTTAAAAAATTCTAGAATTCAGTAGACACGTTCATAACAAGAAATCATATTTTCTATTCTTCTCTCGAAGCCAGAAAAAAAATAATTCAAATTCTCATTATTCTAAAACTTTCCAGAATTCAGTTCAGACACTTTTTTAACAAGAAATCTGATTTAATACACTTATTTTTAAAACAACAAAGCCGAATAAAAGTGTGACAGACTAGTATGAGACGAATGAATACGTCCATAGTCTAACAGTTCTTAGCAGAATTTTTATTTGAAATTTTCGCTGTATTATGTTCAGTCTACGGAGAAGCATTGGATAGAGTGCATTGACAAGGAGGGAGCTTATGTTGAAAAATAAATATTTGTCATGAAAAATCAATGCTTTTCTCATAAACAGGCTATGGATTTATTGATGTCTCTATGTACATAAAGACATTAATCTCAAAGTCTTCATAATTTTTATACCAAGAAATGATATCTAATATATCTGTAATGAGAAATATATGATTTTGTCAAACTCCAGTATAAAGTCTTGAGTTGACTGTTTTCTCTGTTGTAAGAACAACAAGAACAATCCACACCAAAATTTTGGGCATCAACTGCAATGTAAAACCCACATTTCCTTATCTTCATTTTAACTAATAACTAACTGATGGCAAGCAGGCTATCTTACTGACAAGTTTTAGATATGAACGAAAATTAATCATACAGATACACAAAGGCTTATTTCATTCTGATATACATATATATTTTTATAATTTTTTTTTGTATACACAATATTAAAGTTTCAGTAATCATTTTCAATCAAAATTGTAGTTGGAGTGGAGTTTGACCCAGCAACAGCCAGGCTTGTTAATTTAAAAATTTTCACTTTTTAATGTTCAATTTATGTGTGTAATGAAAATTGTTCGGTTAAGCGCATTGACAAGGAAGGAGATATTGAAAAATAAATATTTGTGTAAAATAAATACTTTTTAATCATTTGACTATGGATTTATTGATATACCTGTAGAGGCCCCATACTTTGAGTTAAGAATTAAATACAAAACCCTTCTTTTAGCAAGATATCAAAAATGTCATTTCCTACAATAATGCCCAATAATAGCCCTGAACACACATGGTTATTCACTTTCTCCTTCTCCCTAAGATTGGTATCATTTCACCGTCCTCCCAGTCGATTCAAATTTTACCATTTTTCCACCGTGACCAATCTTTGTATCAATGTTGCCCATTTCAGTTCACTCATGTTGAGGGATCTCACATACGCACAGCTACTCAACCGTGTACTCAACACACGCTCCAAACACGTATACAGCTCAAACTCTCATGAATAAAATAGCAATGCTTTTTACTACCAGATAATCATGATAATTTGTCTCCTGATTTTCCTCACTTTGGGAAGTACGCATGGATTAAACTCAATGTGTTCTCTGTCTTATATAGTCTGTCTGTTGTGTATTCTCCAGCATCAGAGAATGTCCTCCAAGTTGCTCACAAGCAATTTGGCATTAGGCATACACCCTGAACCCTGTCGCCATAACCATTCCGTGGTACATTCAAAGTCTTATGGATTCAAAAGCAGTTCAGGCACCTCCACTTTGACTCCACTATCATGGCAATGAATTCACAACTTTTGCTTAGAAGGTATCTCCTATTTTCTTCCTTTCTCTTAACTCAATCATATCTATGTTGTCTCACATTTATTTCCATTCCAGTCCTGTATTGTGATTAATGTTCATGCATTAAATGTACGTTTTATTTATCCATCTACGTACTTGTGTGTGTTTCTTTCATTTTGTTTCATCTCTGCATCCACAATCCTACTTGGTATGCCTCCTCTCCATACATCTCCCTTCCTCCTTCAACCTATCCACTGGCGTCTTTGTGGGCCCACAAATACAGTGCGCAAACATACATTCTTCATCCAAAACTTCATATACCAACCATCATTCCGATATATCTATATACATATAGACCTCATGACTTTTATACCAAGAAGTAACATCTAATACAGATGTAGCAAGAAACATACACATCTAATTTTAATTTTCATCAAAAGTTAATTGTAAATTTCTAATTTTTTTTCTATCATGTTGAACCTATTGAGGTTTGAGTTTATAAGAATGTCATTTGCTCAAACCTCACTCATCTACAACTCTAGAAACAACACCAAATAATAAAATCTGAGTTGATGGAATAAAACATCAAAAAAGAGGATTTATTATGGCTGTCAATTCCTGAATTGCACAAAAACGGCAATTATATTGTAGCATTAATTTTTCTTTCATTCTTCTCAGTCCAGCCATAAAAATGATGTTGGATGCAATTGTCCAGAATAAATTAACTGGACATTTTTATTCCCATCATGCTTTGCAACCCACAACATTCAGTCAATGAAAATTGCTTTAATTGACTGTCATTAATTAAGAGATTTAATCAATAACCTAATGGGCATTCTGCTAGCAAGATATTGGGGAGAGAGTGGGGAAAGAATCCACTGACCATCGGGAAGGTTGTTAAACTAGACACAACAGTGAGAGTGACTGGATCAACTGACCTTATCTCGAAAATATTTTGGTGACAGAAGTGAGTGAAACTCTTAGTTTAGCAGAGAGGGAATTCACAAGAAGCATGCACTCGGTGATAAGTTTTTGTCATTATGTTAAACACGACCATTACATTTATTACATGATGTTAGGTATGACCATAATATTTTCAAAAATCAAAGCAAGGCAGTTGATGATGACCAATGGTGGGCTGTGCACCCCGCGCTAAAGGGCCACACCTGAAATGCGTCAATTTCATGTCTCCATTGCTGGTAGCCCAAGATGATTGTGTAACACCACTAATCCATTTCATACATCATTTTTGCTTTTCAAGTTCATTTCAAGACCAGAAATAATTCTTTAAGGTCATTTTATTAAATTTACCATAGCTTGAGATTTGAGATTCTTTTAATCTTTGTCCAAACATATATCCTCTGATAAACAGGTAGTCAGAGATGCTTTGCGTGACTATACACGGTAATTTTAATAAAAAGACAACTATTTAGGGCTGCCAGCACTGGCGACATGATGAGATTGATGCTTTTTTGGTGGTGGCTATATTGGATTGTGTGCTAAGGCCACCACAGGTTGACACCAACTAGTTTGCAGTGGTTTTCGAAAATGTTATTGTCATACCTAACATGATGCCAGTTCGCAAAACTTGGCATCATATTCACTATTGTCATGAGATCTGATATATTCCCACTTTGCTATTGACCCAAAATTGAACAGAAATCTCCATATGGATATGTTCTGCTCAGAGTTATAGGGAATGTGTGTGAGCCTATTTTCACTCCGACAATGAATCAACCTCTTCAGGGCGCATCCTAAGCAGTGTATAGAGAACCAAGGGTGTCATTGACAGAATTTCCTTTTTGGCCTTATCAATAGAGATCTAAGAGTGTCGTTGACAGAATCTCCTTCCTGGCCTCACTGATAAAGTCCAAAGGAAAATAGAACGATAAGAATGATAAACTTTGTAGCAGGAGCTGCAGGAAGAAAGTCAAGGTTGGAATCCATCCGCGTTAAGTGGGGGAGGGGATCCACTCCTTGGTTTGGAATCAGATTGGTGGCCAACCATGGCTAAAGAGTCCAGCCTGTTATACTATATACCCAGAGTTGTGGGGAGAAGAGATGGATGCATGTTTGTCTGAAGGGCATTGGGTTTAAGTGAATGCAAACTGTCTTAGCTGGAGTTTGAACTTAATTTGAAGATTTTGTTCTCCTTTCAGCTAACCATTTGGCCACTAACACCGAGGATGATGCAAAATTTCCCAGCATTTTTGATAAAATCCCTCATACATATCATTTCATAGAATCTTTGTACAATCATAAACACAATTTCTCAAGCTTTCTATGACATTATGCCACCTGTCAGCCCAACAGGGTATTTCATCTTGAAAAAATGATTCCAGTTTTAATTCAATGAATTTTTCAGATTCTTTTGATTTTTCGAACCCGTTGGAACAGCTGAAAAGAATGTAGTGTTGCATGGAGCAAAACGAGTAATCGTCTGGAAGTGAGTCGTCTAAGAAACATACCACAAGTCAAACAACTTCTCATTGCAGCTCTATCATCTGCTGCGTCACATTTGCAATATGAGGACAGGTTTTGTCTAGCAGCAAGATCACCAGTTGACATCATTGCTCAGAAAAAATGTTTTCTCTATTCTAATGCGTCATCCGAATGAATCAATCGATTTAGCTCAAATTATACAATAGAACATTTTATTTCTCCACTTCCAAATTTTCCAGCATTTCCTCTGTCCTAGAGCTTTAGATCTTTTGAAACCATTCGCAAAATGAGACAGTGCTGCGTCATTACCACAAGTTTCAGTCATCCATTGCTTAGTTTTCACTCTACTTTTCTCAGATTACATGAGAAGTTAACAATGGCATGACAAATTATACATATTCATTTCACCCAAATCATCCATACTTTGCATGGGTGAATCATCATAAGCCATATGTGTACCAGAACAAATTATCTGAAATTATCTAAAAAAGTACATCTTTTATCTAAAATTATCTTTAAAAAAAATCTTTTATATAAAATTATCTAAAAAAAAAATTACATCTTTTCTGTAAAATTATCTTTAAAAAAATACCGGCACAATATTTGGACATTGTTAGTCTCAAAATGACCATAGAGACCTAAGAGAGAACTTTTTTGAAAAAACGAAAAAAAAATGTCCTAACATAGTACCCAGTGGTATACTCATGCAAATTTTCAAGGTTGCAGCCCCCCAAATGTGACCAGGACCACCCAGAGCCACATAGACACAAAAACACGCACATAGATAGGCACAGACACTTAAAGAGAGAGGAATCTGTAGCCCCACTTGGCTGGTTGGTCAGGCCATTTGTAGGGCTACGGTGATTTGATAATCACTTAGACTAGGAGAGTAAAGGAATCAGAATAGACAGCGAGTATCTGAGCAACCTCAGATTTGCAGACAACTTTACCCTTTTCACAGAAAACCTACACAACCTCCAACTAATGATAGATGAACTAAATGAAGAGAGCAAGAAAGTCGGCCTACACATGAACTTCAGTAAAACAAAGGTCATGTACAACATTCACATCGGAAATAAAAACACAGCTGTCAAAATTGAAGATGCAAAACTAGGGAAAGTAGACCACTACTTTTACCCACGACAACAAATCTCTACGGAACCCGTAAAAGAAGAAGAAGTCAAGCAAAGAATCACTCTAGGATGACAAGCCTTTGGCAGAGCAAGCTCCACATTCAAAGATCCCATTTGTCCTGAAAATAAGGGTATGCAACTAATGCATCCTCCAGATAGGCACCTATGGAGCTGAAACATGGAACCTAACCAAGAGACAGACCCGCAAATTGAGAACCATGCAACGTGCACGTGAAAAAATTATGTTGGGCCTCACATGGAGAGACCACAAGATAGCACAGTACATCCAGGAAAGGACAAGAGTCAGGGACATCATAGAATCCATAAAAAAATGTCAAATGGCGGTGGGCTGGCCATGTTGCAAGAATGGCAGACAATCGATGGACATCACGACTCACGACACGGATCCCCCAAGATCACATGCGCAACCGAGGCCAGCAGAATATCAGATCGAGAGATGAGCTAGACAAATTTAGAAAGTACTGGCTCCGCGACAACCCTGATAGAGAAGTAGGGTTAATCCTGGGGAAGGTCTATGTCCAATGACGGACGTAAAAAGACTGATGATGATGATTTCTATGAAAATAAAAATTCCCATAGAATATAAATGCACAAGCAATAAAGAGTTGAGTGAACTTCAAAGATTTTCCTGACATTGTGTGAAATAAATGTGTGTGTGTGTGTGTGTGTGTGTGTTTGTTTGTTTGTGTACATGTGTGTGTTTTTGTCTTCAGGCAGAATGTAGGTGAGAACAATAGGTTTTCCTTTAATAGTAAAATCTCAACAATGTAATATTTTGGACAGTAGGGTGCTTCCCTGACTTATTATATGCAATAGTCTTTTTCAAAAGAGACTATGATACAAGTTTCAGATCATGACTGCCGTCTCCTCAGACCCCTGGGGATAGGTGTTGGCTCTCACAGCCATTTTTTTGTTCTTTATTGCAAAATGTTACAGCAACCTGCCTAAAAAAAAAAAAAGCCCGAGCAATTATAAGATGCTCTTTTTATAGAGATAGGTTGGGATCTAAAAACAATATGGTTTAAGATTTCATTTTTTTTTTTTTTATCCTTCTGTTATCCAGTAGATATTACTTTTTATAGCCACAAGTGAAACAAAATATACACCCAGAAATAACAAGATATTTTTGGTGGGCTCGGAGGTACATGGAAAATGCCGGAGTCTCTTTCAGTTATTGTTTTGCTCACTTTTTGGTTTGTTTCTTCTGTTTTTATGATAGAATTAGTCTCCTCGCATATTCTTATTTTCAGTTTCTGTAAAGAGTCTACGTAAAATCAATGAACCCTCAACCTAACACGCAGAAATTCCATAAATGAAAGAAAGAGTCACAAAAACACACGGTTACAGCACACCAATGAATTCCAAAAAGGTAGAATCTAGCAAAATCTTTTCCTGGAAACAGTTTACCATTGAGAGAAAACAAAAAGGGAAAAAAAGGTTCTAATCATTTGGAATTCTTATCTTCTACACTTATTTCTGTTTTTTTTTTTTTTTGTTGCTAGAAACAGTCAAACAAAACTGTCAACATAGATTTCTTCAGTTTTTAAGCTCATGTGGCTGGCTGGCTGGCTGGCTGGCTGGCTGGCCATGTATTTATTGGGCATACAGGATGCACCAACAAAGCTAGAAGGCTTAAGATTTAGATATTTATGTGTTACTATGTCTAGGGAGAGTTTGTTTTAATCTTAAATCCCCCACCTAAAAATTTTTTCTTTGAGGGGGGTCAATTTGCAATGAAAGTTTATGCTAAATCAGTTGGAGTCCTTTAGTTTGATTTGGTGGTATTCATGCTTGTTTTTTGAAAATTCAGATTTTTCTAGTGATCACTGCCCAACAGAAGAAAAAATAACTTATTCATTAATCACTACCTCCTTTCCCACTTTTTTAATCCATCACCCTTAACAAGGCATGCTACTAAAAGAAATTGGTTACGTAACAAGTTCTACTGAGTGACTAACCAGACCCTGTTTGTTGTTTTGTTTTCTTCAGCAAGGCCGAAAGAAAGAGAAAGTCTGAGAATTAATGCAGGGAAGAGGCCAAAAGAAAGAGAAAGACAAGAAGGATGAAGAAACGAAGGAGAGTGAAAGAAAAAATCAGAAGAAAATCCAAAACAACATAGAGACAAGGTGAGTTAAAAATTGAGAGAAAGGGAGAGGAGAAAGTGAATAGGGAGTGTCAGAATCAAAGTGAGGAAGAGAGAATAAGAGAGAGATGGAGGAGGTGGGGAAGAAAGTTAAAAAACAAACAAAAAAGAGAAATCGTTTGAAAAAATCTTCGGGAGACAGATCTGCTTAGTCATTCAATAGAAACCGTCTTGTGAACAATGTTTAATGGCAGCATACCATGTAGGGGTGATCAATGAAAAATTAGAAAAAAAGGATGATCAATGAATGAGTCACTTCAACCGCCTGTTGCTGGGCAGTGATCCCTAAAAAAAAAAACCAACATGAATGCTGCTGGAAATAAACTAAGGGATAAAATTAGTATAAACTTACATTGCAAATTGAACGCCCAACTAAAAACCTATTTAGGTACGGAATTTTCAGAAAAACAAAAATCTGTGTTTTTGTAGATATACTGAGGAATAACTGTCTAAAATTTCAGCCCTCTGGCTCCATTGGTGCCGTCTGTACATGTCATACATGCATACATACGTACATATATAGCCAGCCAGCCAGATAAACTCGAAAACTGAAAAAACCTATGGTGACAGTTTGGGTTTGACAGTCTCTAATAGAGGAATCTGGGAAAGTTCAGAAGAGAGAGAAAGAGAGAAAAGGTAGAAGTAAAAAAAGAGAAATAGTTTGAAGAAGAAAATAAAGAAATTAGAGAGAAGAGAGAGAGAGGAGAAACAAAGATATAAAAACTTGTTCCAATCCATTCAGCAAGAGATAAGAGAGAAAAAAAAATCCTTATGTGATTTCCTCTTGGAATCCCCCTGAAAAAAAAAAAACCTCTCAAAAAATACCTGATAATCCACTTCAAATACCCAGATTTTGCTCTAGCTCAAAATCAAGGAAAAACTCCAAACTAATACCTGACTTGGATAAATCCACCCTTTGGTAGGTTAGCGGATATGTACTCTTAATAAGATCATGTCTGTTGTCAAAATCAGGTGCCAATTCCCAAGTTGAGAAGGACAGGTTGGTACTTAAACAGAGAATCAAATCATCTCCTTAAGAATAGTATGTTCCAGCTTCTAAAGTGAACCAATCTGAAAATGCAAGAAGGGATTATTGAAATCCGTGTAAGGGGAAAAATGAGCAATTCTCACAGACGCAGATCCAGGTTTCATGCTTGAATGATACCATATTGAGGATGAGAATTCTACAAGAAATTTTGAGTATATCATCATATATTTTCTGAAACAAAAAATTAAAAACCCAATGATTGATTTGAACAAGTACTGCTCCTAATTAGACCAATGGGAGACAGCAATTGATTCACAATAAGCATTTTGAATTAGTCAAGAGAAAAGACGTAATATTCCATCAGGATAGTGCTAGATTGCATGGTTTTTTGGTGACCAAGCAAAATTTCTTACAGTTTGGTGGGGGAATTTTTTATTCGTTCCTTTAGATTACAATTTATTCTGATCTTTATATAATTCTCTGAATAAAAAAAAATTTTCAATCATTTGGAAGACTGCAAAAAGCAGTTAGAGCAGTTCTTTGCCCAGGGAGATAAGAAGTTCTATCTAGAAAATTCAAGTTAATATTTCTCCTAGCAATTTTTTTGTGGGAGGGGATTAAAAAAACTTACTTGCTATCTGAAACTTTTATTTGATATCTATTTTTTCTCTCTCTCTCTACATACTCCATCTTCCTCTCTTTTATTCTCATTTTCCCTCTCTCTTTTCAATCATTATCTCTCCACACCTCCTTAATCTTTTTTTCAGCACTTGCTGTCTTCGTTCTCAAACTTTCTCTCTCAGCGTTTCCCTCATGTTATCGTTCTTTTTCTCTCTATATATTTTCCTCTACCCTCCTCTCACTTTTTCCCCCCCCTTTGCATTCTCCTATTTTCTCTTTCTCCCTATCTTTGTCCTTCTTTGACTGTTCAGCATTATCTTTACCTCTCACCCTCTCTCTGATTTCTTCTTTCCTCCTATCCCCCTTCCTACCCTCCAAATAAACCACCTAACTTCATTTTCCCATGTCTGCCATCCTACCATGTCTGTCATATTTATAGTATCAGTAGTAACTATCACCTACTTTACATTCTCCATTTTCCACCGTAAATCTTCGTACTTTCTTTCTCATGGTTCAGCATAATGTTTCTCTCTCATTGCTTCTTTCATCCACTTTACTCCTCTCCTCTCTCTCTCTCTCTCTCATAACATTATCTTGTTCTCTATTTTCCTTTCTTTCCTCCTCTAATTATCTCAGCCTTTTCTGCTGGACTCTGTCCAAAGTGGCACCGGTCTTCCTGTAAGTCCTGAACTACCAACTGCCTGACTGACATGTCTCTCTGACCCTTGGTCATTGCACACTCGCAACCATTTATTGCCATTATGAACCTGGGACATGGCCACTGGGCAAACTGCCCATCATAACACTTACAGGTTTCGCATTTTTCACATGACACACCATTAATAATTCCTCCGATTCTTGCTATTCTTTGGCCCCAACCTCTTTTACTTCTGAACAAACCAGCGAAACCAATCTATAAATGACATTTTATGTGCATGTATGTTAATAAGGGTAATTATCAGTATCTTACAACTCTTGAGTGAACCAAAACATTTCGAGGGTGGGATTCAAAAAAGATATTGTTTAGCACATCAATAACATCTGAATAAAAGATCAGAAAAAATGATTCCGCTTTACAATACACTAAGGAGATAAAGTAATAAATAGAAAGTGCTGTGACCACATAGTTCTGTAAACAACATTGTCACTAAAAACTGAATAAAAATCTGTTCATGTATAGATTTGATGCCGGGAAGGTGACAGTAAAAATTCTTGGATCAGTCCAAAAATTCAATCAATTCTTCCTTAGCCTTTCCTCTCACAAAAACCTCACTGGAATTCATTCAGGTCTAAATCCGACCCTGGAAGTTGTTACATTTAGTGGAAGAATGTGCCGTGGGCTAAAGGAGAATTCATTAAATCTGGGGCCAGATCCAATAGGTTTTTTCCTGATATAGAGATATTTTTATGTAATATCAAGACAGTAGGAGTGGAGTTTGACTCTGCAGTAGCCAGGCTTATTTAGGAAAACCAAACCATGTGGATTTGGTAACTAGGGAAAATATATTTTAGAGTCAGTGTCAAGGTATTATCCATATGATAGCCTGATTACGCCATTAATTCCTGACCACTGACTATACCTTTCTACCTGATTTTCAATGCATTTTTATACTAATAGCCCTATTCAACCTATAATTCCTGACCACTGAGAATACCTTTTTCCTTATTTTCAGTGCATTTCTATATTAGAAAGTGCATTATGTCAGTAATCCTTGCTTTGATTTCTAACCAATGGCAATCTTTTTTTCATTATTTGTTTGTGATCCATTTCTACCATAAAGACATTTTCAATGCATTTCTTTAGTAATACACAGCCATAAAATAATAATTATATATATATATATATATATATATATATATATATATACATATATACATACTTACAATGATCCTATTCTGTCAGTCACCCTTGTTTCAATTCTTGTGAATGACTACACTTTTTCTCGCCTATTTGCTATGTAATTTTATGTCAAATCATTTTCAAGGCATTTCAATAGTAAAACACTGCTACAAAATAATAATTATACATGTATTAGCCCCATTATTTCACAAACACTTACATAAATTCCTGACCATTTCTTTACTTCCCAAATTTTAATGCTCTATTATAGTAAAATGCTCTATCAGTATTACTTGCACTAATTCCTGACCACCAACTATCCCTTTTTTCCCTAACCCTAAATGCTTTACTATAGTAAAATCATAAGCATTTACTTTACAAAGTTAATAGTCTTAAACTTTCAGTAATGCTTGCCTCAGACAATGCCAATTTTTGTTATTGCCAACGTATTTCTAGAGTAAAATAATTAGTATTGTTGACAATGGGTGTAACAGCCTTTTGCTGCTATTGCCTAAGACAGGTGAGGTAGTTATGGGAGAGTGGTTTGATGGAGTACTCACTCATCTATGATTTTCTCTATCAACCTAATATTTCTGGGGTGGGGGGAATTCTTGATTTATATAATTTGTTTAATTGCTGCTCTCCAATTCAAAACCCCTTCATGACACAACTGGTCTCTTCCCAAACAGCGAAGACAAGGAGTCGACTTTGAAACAGATTCATGGAATTAGCAGTCGGAAGCAATTAGCTGTCATCAAAAATTACTCGCATTCATAACGTAAATGACAGTGCTACCAATAATCAACAAAATTAGGCAAAATTCTTGTCATAATGAATTTCAGAATAATGTGTTGATTGGACCATGTCAAGGATTTGATGGGGTTCCTCTTGTATATGACATGCAGAGGATACCAGCATCAATGGACCCAACATGAAAATAAAAGGCCAAAACATTCCGATTGCAAACAAATTAATGGCTCTAATGTTAATTACAACACAGGAGGTGATTACAAGACAATCATTATCATAACCAGAATTTCAAAATTCCAACCATTCCTAAATCCTTTATGATGATAACAGACCTTAATGAAAGTGCTTGACTGATTGTGAAAGTTACATACTTTGTTAACTTTCAAATATCAACTTCAAACAGCTGTCCACAATTATGAGAGAACTGACATCATATACAAGGAATTCTATGCTGTAATATTTAATAACATTTATTTGGTATAGAATTTAGAGCAGGAATTACAAAATTTCTACGTACATGAAATTGTATTGTGAATATTGTTATTGTGTCTCTCTGGGGACTGAGTGAGAGAGAGTCTGCTCACAACCACTGGGTCATTCAGTCACCAGTTAAACACAACTGAGTGAGCTTGTGCACTGAGTGACTTTCCCATTCACAATTATCAAGTAGGCCAATCTTCACTCTTGTATTGGATTTTTTTTGCAAAACATCACATAACCTAGGTGTGTCAGCCTCACTACAGTCCAGATTTGTCTGCCTGTGAATTCTGGCTTTTCTATAAGAGATATCAGTACATGGACAAGATTTTAGAACATGCATGATGCAGCTGATGGAGAATCCGAAAGAGGACTTGGCAGATTGTTTTGAAAAGTGGATGCTGGGGTAAGTATATGAGGTCCCAAGGAGAGCTCATACTTTAGACTGGACGAAAAAGGAATTGCCCAAGGAAGTTTATTTTTCCATTAATATTAAATGTCTAGATATTTCTCAGAAAGGCTTTATATACATACATATACATACACACACACATATATATATATATATATATATATATATATATATATATATATATATATATATATATATATATATTCACAAGGATATGTACCCAGTGACTGTGAATATCTTATGCGCCTCACACTCATCAGCAACTGGCTGTCTGTTGTTTCCTGTGGATTAATAGTTCTATTTACAGAGAAGAATATTGGGCACTGTGATTTAACATCTAGAACGGATAAGATCTGTTTTCATTTATATTTTTGTAGTTAAAAACTGAGAAAATATACGCATCATATAAATTAGCTGCTTCAACGTAGTGTTGGTGTAACCATTGAGCTAAACAGCTGCTTGTAAATCAAAAACCGAAATAACTGCTTAGACTCCAAATCCTCATTTTGTTTATTTACTATTTATACCAGCTCTACTTGTTTCTCAATACAGACAATTATTAATAAATGGATGTATAATCTAATAGAAATAATAATAAATGCGGTATATTATTTTGAAACTGTATTTGAAATGATCTGTTATTACTTGGTGAATTTATCATTTGGCCCAGACAGCGTAAATAGAATAAGCAATTAAAGAAAATGGGGCTGCCACAGGGATCAAACCTTCGACTGATATGGTAGTCACTTCAACATGGCGTTGCTCTTACCGTTATATATATGAATATGAATATGAATATATATATATATATATATATATATATATATATATATATATATATATATATATGTATGTATATATATATATATATATATATATATATATATGTCCAAGAGAGAGAGTAAAGAAAGGAAAAGAATGAAAAAACTTCCCTATTCAACAAAATAGGAAAAAAAAATCTTCTGAAATTGTTTGTTTACAATTGATCTCTTTTTGTTCAGTAATACTAAATGAATATAAAAAGAACAATTAAGATATTTCCAATAAACCTAAATATTGTGTAAAATAGATTACTTACCTGTACTTGCCATTTCCTTAAATAATCCTTCGAAAAATGGACCTTCCTCACATTTAGCTCCTCTGGAAGACCCAACTTGGATCTCCAAAGTCTTCGAGGAAGCATCTTGGTTTATTTTGCTCTTCGAACTTGAAAGCTTTACAACTCCACGATAAAGAAGAAAATAAATATTGCAGATTTTATCCCACAAAAAATCTCGTGTTTTTTTTTTCCCTTTTTGGTATAAAAGAAAATGAAGGAGTTCTGTCTTTAGGTCATTGGCTTAACAATCATTGCATTTGAAGGCAGGAGAAAATAACAAAAGAAAAAAAAACAAAGTTAATAGCTGAATTGGAAAAGATGTTTTTTTTTATATTTGAAAAGGGAGAAATCTCATTTAATCCAAGAATGTGCCAATCAGTCTTGACAGAAACCAGCAATTTTTTGATTATTCTCATTTTAAACCTTTTCGGTTTTACTAAATTCCAAATATTTTTATGCTCAAAAGGACGAGAACCTCTCCAGTATTAAAATACCTTCATGTCAACAGCCATTGAAATTATATAAGAATTTCAAAACTTATGTTTCCGTGTCCAAAGTATGGTATTTTACGGCATTGTATATCCCTCTTTTTTCATAAAAAATGGCTCAAAAAGTAAATGTAAACTCTGTTGTCCAGCCCTACATTAGCCAGGACTTGAGAAAGGATTGAAAAACAGTGATAAATGAGAGGAATTCAGGGAAATTTTTTTTTCTCAATATTCCCTACTGAAATAAGCTGGGTCATATACCATACAGTATTTATATAGCTCTGGTGCCAGAAGGGTCCATGTTTAACCAAGTGTTTATACCAAAGTCCACTGCTTCCTCTGAGAAGTATTTATTTGATCACAAATGTCTTTTCAACAAATTACAGAAGTTTTTATCTTCAACTGCTCGAAATAATCAAATAAGATTTTTAGAACCAAATTTGGTATTTGAAGATAATTTTTCCCATCTCCCAGAATTTTGTTTACAGTTCTGATCCCATAAAATTTCGAAAGATCGGGAATGATGAAAAGAAATGAAATCCGTTTTCCAATCTGGGTTGTGACAAAGGTAATCCATAAAATCTTGACTGTCGACACTTGAGGAAGTCTGGAGAGCACACAGCTGAAACGTTGCAAAAAAATGAACAACAAAGACGAGGAAAATAGTCCAACTAAACCACATACGACGTTTAAAATCTTGGCTTTTTATCGATGTTTCCATTCCAAAAGATACGATGAGTGAATGTTCTAGATTTTAATTCATAATCCACAACATACAACACTTCTTATTTGAAAAGGGTCCTTTTTTTTTTTTTTTTTCGAAAGCATAAATCCAGTTTTTTTTCAGTGCGAGGAAGACAATGACGAAATAATCAATCCAGATAGAATTTGTTAATATGTTGAAGTCGCAAATGAATAGTTTCTATCCAAATATAATCCAGCTTATTTTCGAAAGCTTTTGGCTCCGGTGTTCATAAAAATTATCTTGACAATGAAGTGGCCAACAGAAGCAGAAATCCTACACTTGTGACAAAATACCAAACAAAACACGAGGACCAATTAAAACTCATTTCTATGTAACAAATGAGTTTGATGGTAAGCATTGTATAATATTTGTAACTCACGTGTGTGATTGTCTTGGGTATACAATGAGCAAGAATCTTTGAACAATAGTAAAAACCTCAACAGAAATTGAATATAAAGAGGTATTTGTAACGGTAATCAGTTTTTTTAAATCTCTTTAGAACACACACATTTTTTCTATTAAAGAGAATGTGTGGACATGAGCAATTGAAGCTAAATGAAACTGAACAAAAACCATAAATTAAATGAGAACCCCACCATCCTCACATCCATATCTGTGATTTTCGATTTCAAAGGAATTCTATAGTAGTAGCATTACTAGTTGTTATAGTAGTAGCAGGAAGAGAAGGAGAAAGAGGAAAGTTAATTTGTTAACATGAAAATCTGATTGTAAAAAGAAAAATGATCAGTAAGTTTAAATTAAAATAAGTATACAATCATTATCAATAATTTATTCTAGAATCTTCATGTATGATTATTTTTTTGATAAGTAGGCTTTAAATGAGTAGATAAGAAAATTGAAAAGTTTCACCAATTTAATTTTTTAAGACAGTTTTAGCTATTAATGACAAACTATACTTGGCAAAACTGTAAAAAAAACATACGTCATCTATTGATCAGAATAGATGTTCTTTTAATGATGTCACACATTCACCTCCTTTTTCTTTCTGATGTTTACATAAAAAAAAACAACCGATTAACCGAGAAGTGTCTAATAGTCATGTGGACACATCTAAAATATGTTTTCTTTATAAAATCAATTCATTAATTCTAGTGTACTTGAAGCTAAATGAAGAAAAGATAATTTACCTTTGTCAATAAAGATGGATGACATTCATTCATGTTTGTCCCCACAATATCTCCAAAAGTTCCCAACAAACTTAAATGGTATTAGGCCAAAAATAAGACAATGGGCTAAGGAAGAATTGATTAAATCATGTTTTTTTTGATTCGGTGATATTTTTCAATTCACTTCTTATAGTCTAGTAGCCTCACAAATGACCTGACTGACCAACCAGTCAATTGGACAATAGATTCTACTCTCTTTGTTTGTCTGTGTGTGTTTGGTATTTGTATGTGCATGTGTGTCTCCGGGTGTTCCTGGTCACATTTTTAGGGCTACGATCTTGAAAATATGCACGAGTCTACCACTACGCACCATCTGAAAACGTTTTCTTTTTGTTTTTTTACAAAAAAGTACTTTTGGGGGTCTCCATGGTCATGTTTGAGCAACAATGCCCAAATTCTGGGCTGGTATTTCTTTTTAGATAATAATAAATAAATAATAAATAATGTATTTCATTGAATAATTTTTTAGATAATTAGTTCTGGTGCACATGTGGGCTAGGGTGATTGATTTATGCGAGGTATTATTTCATATATTCATATATATTCACTTATGTTTTTCTGTCTGTCCACACAGTATCTCTAAAAGTTCTCGACTAATTTTAGTTACTTTTTGTAGAAGGATGAGCTATGGTCTAAGGAAGAACAGATTGAATCTGGCGCCAGATCCAATATTTTTTTTCTGATATAGAGATACTTTTTCATATATTAGGACAATACTTCAATCATTGAAAAGTCTGAACATAACGATTTATCTGCACTCCATCATAGCCATCTATGAACATTTTCAGTTTTTAGCGACCATGACATTGGCAGAGATATGAACTCTCAGAGTGGATCCTAGTTTTAAGTAGGTGGTTATCTGGCCTGTATATCTACCCTCGATTTGATACGCAATGCACAAATTCTTTTGTTTTTACAACAATAAGAATCAGCGGGGAAAGAAATTTCTATTTTTAGATTTTCTGGAGAGATTTACATTTGCTTGACTTTTTATTTTTGTTTTCATATTTATTCATTTGTTTGTTGTTTTTCCTTCCAAATCCAAAGATGAAGGATGTTATGTCCTATTTTGAGGCTTTCCGGATTCTCAGAGAAACACAGGTTAGTAGAGGACATTTGGCGTCAAACTTGTTTTTATTTCTCTAAGGAATGAAATCAAAGGAGAAGAGGGTTGTCCATAGTCTGCCTTTCAGCTTGCAAAATCAGTCTAAATGCTTTTAACTTCTGTTAATGGTTTTAAGACTATGAAGCTAGGAGTGTAATTTCTCTACCGTTTTTTAAAAGATTGGAGAGTTTTCCATTGTTCATATTCTAATATTATTTTTTCAAAAAAGCCAGAAATGGCCTAAAGCGCTAAAAATTATCAATAATACACTAAAAATAGCCAAAACAACACTTAAAATGGCCAACAAACTAATAAAAAATGGCCCAAAAGATCAAAACCAGGATCAGCTTAATTGGGAAACTGGAATTAGGTTTCTCTTGAGAATTAGTCATTAAACAGCCTGTGAGAATGCTTGGTAACACCCTGGGAGATGTTTTCGTTTCCATCCCAATCATTACTTAGGGGCAAATCCAGCTTTGACTAGCAATAAAATACTGTCACGACTATTTGTATTGAGACATATTATTAAGCAAATTTCCAACATTCATTAACTTGTTTTACCTTAGGTTTTCGAAGACATTAGAGAGGCAGTAATAATAATCATCATACCAAAAACGAGATATATTAATAACGCTGACGGTCATTGGTCTTCATGTGTCAAGGCTGAAAATGATGTTACCAGCCATTTTGTTGCCACTGCCTGGGTGAGCAAAATAAAAGGACCACAGTGAATGATGTAAGAAGTTACTCATCCTTGCTTTTCTGTCTACCATGTTAGCACAGTCAAAATGACTGGTGATAGGGGAGTACCGGGTAGAGTCTGATTCAAGCCTGCCAAAGAACATTGAAGGGGATATCTACTTGTATAGAATCCATCGCACAGATAACGCAGGATCTCTAAAATTGTGTTGCACAATGATATAAATTTCTGACGCTCATAATATAAGTTTGCCTTCTGTCTTTCAAAAAGTGTGAAAAACAGTAATAATGACGGTGGCTGGTGCAAAAAAAGCTGTTACTTCTGTAGACAACATCAATGAGAGCCAATCAATAATCTAGGGGATGCAAAGGAAATATATAAAGTTAACGCCTAACCAGCGATATCCCCGCAACATTTGATGGAGGAAATAAGAGCGATCAGAGACGGAGAACAACTATTTCCATTTACGAACAATTCAACCTTTAATACTTAAAAACCCTTGGGAAATGAATCTCGGATTTTGAGGACCAAGAGCCCTCATCAGAATTCTACACCAAACTAGATACAATCTTGACCATCTGTATAGGAAATGGAAACATTATGCCAAACACCACACAGAGTATCAAGAGAGGAACACATTATGAATTCAAGTCCAGCCTGACCATTAACACTTGATACTTGGCTGGATCTTAACTTATCTCTAAGTGATCAGAATAACTTCATTTACCCTTTGTCTATGGCCATCAACAAGTAAAGCAATAAAACAAAGAAGAAACACCAGTCTGGTTAGTCACTTGATAGAAACCATCAAATGGCTAATGTTCTTTGGCAGCATGCTGTGTTGAGGGCAATCAATTAAAAAAATTGGAAAAAGATAAACAATGACTAAGCTATTTCTCTCACCTTTAGTTGGGCAGTGATCACTGAAAAAGTCCTATATTTCAGCATGAACACTGCCAGATACAAACAAAGGAATCAATTTTAGCAAACACTCATATTGTAAAATTGAACCCCCAACTAAAACCCTATTAAGGAAGAAATTTCAAAAATCAAAATAAAAGAGTTTTCTGCAGACATAATAAGCAGTCAATGTTTAAATTTTCAGCCCTCTGGCCTATATGTGAGATACATGCATACATAGCCAGCCAGACCAATTTAGATACTGAAAAAACTATTTTGACAGTTTTGGTTAGTGGTTTCTAACAATAGGTTAAATGTGGATTGAGCAGTTCAGTAATATCCATGTCAGTAAAGCTTTGATCAGGGTATGTAATTGGGGTGCTGTCTGGGTGGATAGAAAGAGAAGCGTTTGGGTGAGAGCATGTGCGACAGAACATAAAAGAGGCTCATTTGGAAAACAAGGTAATAAAAACTCAGTTTATTGATAGATAGCAAGGCTGACCATCCGCTGTAGGTACTGTGAACATAATCATAGTAATTATCAACAGAACACTGATATTGCCATTCAACTTAGATCATAGCAATTATCATAAGTGATCTACATAAAGATGTCATTAGTAGGAGACAGTGATTTATTTCGACCAATATTAACATATTGTCTGTAATTGACATCTAGTGTGTTTTTCAAATTATTAAACTCATTCTTCTAGTTATTTCTGTTGTTCACACAGTTTCATAAAAAAGAATTAAAAACATGTGTAACCTATGTTATACGTGCGTTGCATCTAACTAAACAAGAACTGAAAGTTCAATGAGGCGTTAACACTGAAGCTCAAATACCATTATTGCCAGATCACATAACAATGGGTAGAAGATAAAACAGCTGAGAAAAAACAAAGTTTCAACACTATTATTGCCAAATCATGTGACCCTGAGTGGTAGATTCTTCTAGGTAAGAAGCATCTTATTAAGGAACACATTATAACAAATTTTAAGTGAATCTGACTCAAAACAGCTGAGAAACAATATGAGGACAGATCGACCAACTGACAGCCAGACAAAGCCTCTAATAGAAGGGTGAGGACGCTGCTAAAAAAAAAAAAAAAAAACTTGTTTGTTACCATTTTTATCAAGCACGACTGGAAAAACCCCCAGAGAATCCCTCTCTTTAGATACTGATAATTCAAATGAAGAATGCTGTAGAATGGATTGTGAAAACAGCAAAACTAACAAGAAGACAGAGCCCAATATCAGTCTTTTTACTTGTCAACTCTCCAGCTCTGAAAAGGTCCGGGCTGCAAGCATGAAATTTTCAAGAGAACCTTTCATGGGGATTTACATTTTTAATCTTTTACTCTTCAAAGCTGAAATGGCTTTCCAAAACTTACTTTTATTTGACACAAGCAACTTCTGAGAGTTACAATAAACACGAAGGAAGATAAACTGATTGAATCACCCTAGCCTAACTTCAGTCACTTATTTCCCAATGTCTGTCAATGCAATTCATGTCATTTTCTTCAGTATTTTCTTCCCCGTTTCCCCTATACTTTGTTATTATGGTACAATGTGTAATTTTTCTCTCGTTGGGATCATCAGTTGTTAACATGTAACTGTTACAAACAAGTAAATACAAATTTGCCCAGTTCGGCACAGGATCATTTCCCATAGGGACACCAATGATCTGATAAAATATTTTATTACCTTTTTCAAAGTAACATTCCCCAATAAGATGATTAAGAACCACCTTGAGGGCAGAGAACTATATATATATTGCTTAAGTTCAGCCTTACTGACCATCCAGTTCTGCGTAGGGCAGAGAAAGATGCCAGCCTCTGGGTCTCAAGTGAAGGTTTCGATCCTACCTTGTGGTACTGGATGGGATAATGAATAGTCTATAGCTACACTGAAGAGTTGTGATACAACGAAACAGCTGTCTGTGGATGACTCAATTATTTAATTATTATATATATATATATATATATATATATATATATTCACACATATATGCAGGTATATATGGAACACGTATATATACATACGCACATACAAATTCATACATACACATATATGCCTTAGTGTATGCATCAGTATCTATAATAGGTTTATACATAAATTTATAGATAATAAAATAGGGAAAATAGATATATGCATCAATTCAACATTATAGAGATGTTTGATTCACTGTGCCAGAGTTAGGCATATATATATATATATATATATATATATATATATATATATATATATATATATATATATATGTATGTATATATATATGTATATATATATATATGTCTGTGTGTGTGTGTGTGTATATATATATATATATATGTATATATATATATATATTTATATATTTATATGTATATATATATATATATATATATAATATAAGAAAAAAATGAAGCATGCCCAGTATGTGCTAATAGTAAAGAGGTAGGAACTGTTCACCCCCCCCCCGCCACAATGAACTGACCTTGTATCAAATTTGCCCTCCTGGGGAGGTAAATAAATCTCATACTTAGATGTCCATATGTACCTGATGATGTAATTCAATTCATAACTCCAACTTCATTGCCAAATAGAAATTAACTGTCCTCTTTAATTTGAAGTAATTTTCACGCTGTATTAACTGACCAGATGGCCTTAATTTGTCTGACCCTTACTGTGATCCCTGTCCTGATCCAAACACCATCGTGCTGATCCTATAATCACCCAATGCACTTCTCCCCTTTCCTGTTTCTATTCCTTAATAATAGACGATGATATCGGCTCATTAGGATGTCAGATTGACCTATGTCTAGTTAGCAGCATTATATTATAATTCTGATTCTCTCAACCTCTTCACTTGGTTGACTGTCAGGTACAGGAGCCGCCCTTGGGTTCCCGATGCCCCAGGCAAGCTGAACTGTAGCGCCCTTTAAAGTATAGAATTATCTTATTTATTCATTTATTTCGCCCCACTCACCTTCCCCTCCAGGGCTCAGCTATTGATATCACTCTTGAATAAGCTAGTCGTTGGTCATGAAAATTTCCATGCAAATTGGAAATCGCCACTACCTACAACAGACCAGTTTAAATACTGTTACTGGGTTTAGGCTATTCATGTGTTCTGACATTTATATCACTATATATCTATTTGGACTTCATCCGCTTTCACTGTTCATAGTAGAAACTTGAAATTTTGCACATGGACTCCTCACAATGAGCAAGGAAAACTTTTTTTGAAAATTCTCTTCCAAAATATGTTTGTTTTTTTTATGAGAAGTCCAATATGCAATGTTGGCTCATGGTAAATTGTTAAGTAGCTCATTTTTTGAAAATTCAAACCTTTTTCAGTGATCACAGACCAACAAAGGGTGAGACAAGTAATTTAATCATTGATCACCCTTTCTTTTAATTTTTTAACTGATCACCCCTAAGAAAGCATATATGGATGGCGGTTATTTATAATCTCCAGGGGATTGCTAGTTTTTCTTAATTTCACCGCAAAAAAGTATTTAGCTATCAAATATTCTTGAAAAATCAAACTTCTTATCAAGGAATTTCTTTATTTTGACTATTTTCATTGTTTAATTTATTGATTTTCCAATTTTTCCATTCGTATTAGGAAAGCCCTATTGTCTCAGACATATAACAAGTGTTCTGTAGCACTTGGTATTGTGGGTGACAGCCTGTTTGTTCCAGTGCTCCTGGCCATAAAATTTTGTCTACAGACTTGAAAATTGACATCAATACTTCACTAGACCCATTCTACAAATAATTGTTTTGATTTCTGGGAAAAGAAGCTTTTAAAACTTTTTTAGGACCTGGTTTTGATGGGTTTATAGATAATATCTAGATTAATAACATTCAGAATCTAGATGTTTTTCTTAAAACTCTATTCTAAATGTTTTCCAGAGGAATTTCTTTTAATCTCAATGTTCTGTTGCTTTCCCTTGTCACTAATTCAGAACATCAGTCAATGGCAGTGAACAGAGCAGATTGGGAATAAAGAATAATCTCTAGATGAGATTGAAATCTGCATCCTTGTCAACTTGCAAAGATGCCAATGTACGGTACAGCTTTACTGACTGAGCTACAAGAGCTCTTACAACTCACAGAAGGTCAAATGTAATCTTCAATTCTTAAATTCAGGCTGGGAACTTTAAATAGTAACTCAAGGGGGTAACTTCTGATTGAAGTTATTTCCCTTGCACTTTTGTTAATTTTTTTCAATTTTTCTTCAATTCAACGCTGAAAAGAGTTCCATTGAAAAAAAAAAAAAAATCATATTCATTGAAGAATTCCACAGTGGTAGAAGCAGTCCATAAATCTAAAAGTTGAAATCATCCTTCATCCCTCCCTGAATGTCCAAGCTTATTATATAAGTACAATGGGGAAGTTCAGATGGGTGAATGCACTGATGTATGACATACATCCTAAAATTGCACTAAAAAATTAAGGGATTAATGAATTTACTTCTGATAGAGTGATAAGATCGGTTCAACAGATCTGACTAAATATGGGTGCTTTTTGCAAAATGAACTGTTAGTTAGCAATTGAAGGTGCCCTGTAATAATAAGAGATCTGCCTTTATTATAATAAAATATTATTAGCTGGAGGAGACCCAAGCTACCTGATAAATTAAGAGACCTTTGTCAAACAGAGGCAAACAACTATTGATAAACAAGTATACACTGTTGTAGACGATTGGAGGTGCCCAAGCAAAGCAGATAATTAAATGATGTGAAAAGACCTCAGTTCATTTGGGGCAAATGCTTCTCAATAAATAAGTTTACACTGCTGTCAGGTACCCAATCATAGCAGAGAATTAAGTGATCTAAATAGACCTTAGTTTAGTTGAGGCAAATGCCTCTTGGTAAATAAGTTTACACTGTTGTCATGCGATTGGAGATGCCCAAGTAAAGAAGAGAATTGAATTATCTGAACAGATATCAGTTTAAATGCGGCAAATCTCTCCTGATAAACAAGGTTACACTGTTGTCGTGCAATTGGAGGTGCCCAAGTATTGCACAGAATTAAGTGACCTAATCTAATGTGCATTTTGAACTGTGTTTGTTATCCTCTTTGGTATAATCTAATCTTATATTGTCTTATTAAAAAATCTCACGGCTTTCCAAGTCTAAAATGTGAAGTCAATTCACCTTGTGAATCAAAACAAAATCATATTCAATGATGTGCTGTGACTAATTTGAAAGAACACTTCCAATTATATATCATAACTCTTGTCACTTCCAGTCGATCATGAGTGTTTCTGAGCGGCATGTTGATTTGCTCTCAAAGATAGTAAAATAACGGACAAAATATTCATTTCTTGCCAGATGAGCAAAGAAAGAATTTTCATTGGCCAATAAATGAAGATGTGTCATTGGTTGGAAACTGAAGATTTTTCATTGGTCAATCAGGAAAGGTTTCTTTTAATTCGTTGATCATTAATAAGATTAAATATAATCTATCAATCTGTAAGTGTCAATATTTGTCTCTCCATTTTCAATACCCATGAGTATCTTTTATTGTTTTCTAGGATGATCTGAGGTTTTATTAAAAAGTAACTGAGCTCATTTAAGTGGGAGAGTTGATTGTTTCAAATGGTGGGTAGGAGATATTTTTATCAGCAAAATTATCACCTTTGAATAGGCGGGTCCATCGTTTTAGATAGAGAAAGTTCATTATAAAGATATTACAAACATTATATATTATGATTATTATCATCTGCATTTTCCCATTGGCTGCTTGGAAATTATCAGCAAAGACTGAATGACTGCAAGTCTCCTCAAGTCTTCATCCCTCATTTTAATACTCTCACAGTCCACAGTAGTGTTGTTTTGCAGTTTCACACCAGTTGCCAGGTGGTTGCCACAAATGGCTGAATTACAGTAAGTCTCCTTCGGTCTCCAGCCACTCTGTCATCATCTTTACATATCACAGCAGCACTTTGGTTTATACCATCTCGACCACACCTTTTTCATCTCAGCCTTTCAGCCATTGCTGGTGACTGGAGCTCATAGATCTCATATTTCTAACACTTTCTTCAATATTTGTGTAGATCCCAGTAGACCTGTGGTCTGCATAGTCTCAATTTTGTCTTTGGCACAATTCTAAGTGCCCCTACTATCAATGGTCTTACCCTGACCTTCATGTTCCAAACTCTCTTCAATCCCCTTGCCAAGTCCTAGTATTTCCCTAGCTTTTCACTCTCTTTCATACTCACTTGCAGTCACATCTATTTTTTGGCAGGTCCTCTTTCCTTTGTACACGAGTACCATGCCTGATCTTCTCACTAGGATTGGGTGGTCTGTTTAGATGCCAAAGTCCCAGAGTAATTTTTGGCTTGTATTTTCCAGGACTGACTCCAGTTTTTGCTGATACTATTTGACTACATGGTGAAATTACAGTCGTTCACTCAGATCCCAGTGTGTAACTGTTCCTACCCTGTTGTGTATATCCTTGCACTCCAAATGGGCTAGTTAACAACATTCATTAGTTATATGGTTCACAGTCGCATCTCACTCTCCAAATTAGTGGCATTTGCTGTTTGGGTTCTGTTGATTTTTGACTTGATATGATTTGTCCTGATGCATTTGTTTTTGGCTACTATGATAATCAATTCCTTCAGGTCTCCTTTGTGTAATCATGTCCAGGATCTCTCGTCTGTGATATTTTTGTCTTTTGAATTCCTAGGTGTATTTTTTTCTGTTCCCATTTTTCTTTCCGTGTTGTCTGCTTAGCTACTCTCTCATCTGTTACTGTTTCAGGAGCTTAATATGATATCTCCGCTGCTTTATTGCACATACATTTCCTATCCTGTTTCAACCTTTTGGCCTTCTATGCTGACAAGTCCTCTGTCTCCTTATTTCCTCTCCACATGCAGTTTGTGTCACCTCTGAGGTGTAGAGCCTTGTGCATCATCAAAAACTTCCCATTTGCTGGTCTATTGATCGGATTTCTTTCTTTGTCCACCCAAGGAATAGCCCTGTGTATCTCACAACCGATACTTCCCATGTGTTAATTCCTTTCATCAGATTAGCTTGGTCTCTAATATTTTTCTTTTTTTTTTTCATTATTTTATTTATTGTGATAAATTATCATTCATTGTCATCATTATGAGCATGATGATTTATCATTATTACAATCATTATTATTCAACATCATTATCTATTATGACCAATATTTTTCTTCATTACTATCATTGTTATTACAGTTATCATCTCAATCAGTAGATTCCTGTTTAATTCCTAGGTCCTACAGAGCAAGTTGCACCCAACATCCTCAGGTCTCCAGATTATCATTATCATTATTATGCATGTTCATGTTAGATGTCTGGTGGTCAACACAGGAGACTGAGTGACAGCAAGTGCCCCGAAGTCTTCAGCCTTCTTCTCAGTATTCTAGCAGTCCATAGCAATGCTTTACTTACACAAGCCATCTCCTCTCTGTCTTTTAGGTCATTGCTAATGACTGGAGGTTGCAAATCTCACATTTCCTGTACTCTTTCAATATTCGTGCAGACCCTAGTTGTGCTGTGGTTTGCATAATTTCAATCTTTCCTCTTATCCCTAGCTCCTCCATTCTTGACTTCAATGTCATTAACATTGTTCTCTGCAAACCTGGCCTCCATGTTTCACACCTTTTCCAGCTCTTGGGCCAAGTCCAGGTATTCTTACTCTCTTTCATATTCACTCTGTGGTTTGCTGGCACTTTGTCCACCATAACTAGATCTGGTCTCCTTGCTTGGATTGGGTGGTCGGTTTGGATTTTGTCATTGTTATTATTATTATGATTATCATTATTACTACTTCTTCTACCAGCATTATTACTTATTGTTATGATTATTATATTTTCTTCCTTTTCCCTTTTAAAAAAGTATCTTCAACTGATGTGTTCTACCAAAAAATGAATCAACATGAAAATTTCAATGAAGATCACATGGGCAAAAGTAGATTATCCGTCATCTAACATTACACGATCAATCAATTCAACAAAATTCATATTAAGATAAATTCTTCTCCATCTGTCTAATATTACAATGCTACGAAATATCTCTACTATTATCAAAGGATCAAGATAAATGAATTCTCTCCCTGCCTTTTGAAAACACTTATCGACATGTCATCATTGTAAGCTCCCACCCAGTGACGATATCTCATCTATAAAATTAGAGTTCCAAGCCACCCCTAATTAACTCGGGTGGCCCTGCTGACATCTCAGCCAGAGTTCTGAAGGCACAGCATACGCAGAGCTTCGGCATGTAATGTCACTTTTGAATAAATCATGTCCGAGAGAACCGTATAGGATTGCATTAAAATCACCTCGGGAAGACATTTATGCAGCCGTTCAGGGCATTTATATCTATCAAGTTTTGAATAATTTAGGGAAATATCACAGGCCTTCTCGTAATCCAGGGGGTGCTGGTGTTTATGCATGGACTTTTAGTCAGTTACGCTATTAAGTTCCCCAAAGAGATAAGAATTACATAATAATGAGATTTGGGAGGTGCAGAGTGGTGTAATGGTTACTGGAACAGAGAGTTTCGGCCAAGGCTGCTTATGTTCGCTTAGCATTAATGCCCTTGGCAACAACAATAAACCACTTCTTCGACCAAGTATGGATGAATGATAGAGCAGTTACAGCCTTTTAGTTTTGTAAGGCAGTCCATCTGAGTTACTCAGACAGAAAAAAACCTACAGCTTGGCATTAGTTGGTCTCAAGCCCAGATAAAAGAGGAAGGTTGGCCATGGGGCTAGCACCACCCTGTAGAAACTACTAGAAACTGAATCAGGGTGGATGCAGCATTATCTCCCCCACCCCAAGGAATATATGAGAATAAAAAATAATAAGATTTTATCTTTCTAAAATGAGTGACATGTCAATCCTGACTTGATGAGCAACAACCATAATTGTATACAATATTTTCTCTCAGTGGAATTAAAAGTAGCATAATGGCTGAGAGGAACAAATGCTTTGCTTACCTTATCAACAACTAGGAAATGGAACACGCAACGTAGGAGATGAATTAGCAAATCTTACCTGACAGAAAATGATAATGAGGATCCCTTGCGCATTTGCAGAACCTCCTTACCCATATTGTCCGGACTCAAAAATGAGCATTTAGATTGCAAGCCTATTCAGTAAGCCACTATATACACGTCAGCTCAAACTATTTCCAGTTTTACATGAGAAGAACCACAATTCGTTTCCCCTGGATGCTTCAGTAGTTCCTTCTCCAACCAACACTGACGTCATTATTTTGAATGAACTTCTTTCGTAGGATGTACTCATTTTTGGACTGCAGCATATTCATATTTTTAGCAACACAGTTTAGGTACTGTGAAGTTGGTTGTAAATAATACCTGACAATATCTATTTTGATTGTATAATGTTTCATTGAGAATGATAAAATCCTACTAAGTTTTGTTTAAAAGAAAATTAACTTCTGAAAAAGAGGAATAGGGTATACTCATTAATGGGTGATATTCTATATACAGTGAACCCTTGTTAAAACAGACTAAAAGTGTCCATTTTAGCCGATTGTCTGAGTTAACCAATGGTAGGGGTTAATACTGTATACATATGATATTGGAAATCCAATATTGTCTTTGAGAGTTTAATTTTGGTTATAACTATAAGAAAATAGCATAAAGTTTATCTTGAAAAATAGAAAAAAATACTTTTGTGCTCTGACTCAAGGGAATTTTTGTGCATGTTAAGGACATGTTTATGTTCTCAAAATCTTATCAATCCTGCCACAGCTGACGGATCTGTCACCAGGAAAGATAATTTTCTACAAATTTTTCTTATCTTAATAATACAAAGGTTATCATGACAGAAATAATAGATTTCAATTTAGAGACGTTTTCATTGACATACTTCTCTTTCTGCTAAAATCTGTGAGAGTTGCTAATACACATGATGCACAGAACATGATACATTATATAACTATATAAAAAACATCTATGTTTTTTTATGAAATTATTCAACATATAACAAGATCAATTAGTTCAAGTCTAAATAATTAGGATCTAACTCTTTTGAACCATTATAAGTTTGTTTACTTCTAAATGTAGAGATGTAGTAATTTCAAAGTGGTTTTGTTATGATACTATGGTGTGAATGATGGTGATGATCTTTCTGGTCACTCACTCAAGTCAGACTTAGTTTTATTCAATATCTGACTTCAAGAAAGGGGAGTTCATCTTAACAAGGTTGTACGCATTTCTGAGTTACATGTACACATATAGCACATCAAAGATCATTTTTCCATTACTAAGTAACCAGATATTATATTGCTTCCAATGCATGCTTATTCTGGATGGAAGTATTGAAGAAATCCAATCGGAAACCAACAGTATTGGGGATGTGGATTTATTCATCATTTGTTTCCTGTGGGTATGATATCTGCACGCAGAAAAATACTGTATCATTCTGCGGAGAGACACTTCAAGATAATTAGAAAACATCAACCAAGACTGTCAACATCAATTTCTTCAAATTTATTAAGTCAGTCTGGCTGGCAATATATATGCATGTATCATGCATACAGGCAGCATAAACTGAGCTAGTGGGCTAAATACTTAAACATTTACTCCTCATTATATCTACAAAAACATTATTTCTTTTAGTTTGAGAGGGGGTCCAATTTGCAATGTATGTGTCTGGCACATTCAGGTTGTTTTTTTGTTTTTTTCATTCAGACATTTTTTTTAGGGCAAAAGGCATGAAAAGTAATTCATTCATTGATCACCCATTTTTCCAATTTTTTCATCTGATCATCCCCAACACAGCATGCTGCCAGAAGACATTGGTCACATGACAGTTTCTATTGAGTGATCAACCAGACCTGTTAACTATAAAAGCACAATAAAACACATATAAAGTCGATTCTTATCTCCATCCCCAAATGCCTCCATGAAATCAAGATGTGTCTTACAAAGGATGCATTTTAAAAGCCTCAAATATGGAAATTTAATGCCCGAGATTTACAAAATATAAGTGTTAAGTATACACTTTATTCCCTAAATAGGAGAAATATATTCATTACACACACCTCTTAAAATATAAATATATATGTATAAACATTTGTATACACATAATATGTGCATGCATAGATATTTACAATAGTACACACACACTCACACATATATATATATATATATATATATATATATATATATATAACTTTATGTAAACATACGCACAAAGGCAAAAATATATACATATATGCACACACATAGACATATAAAAAAAAATATATATATATATATATACACACACACAGACATACATAGAGAGAGAGACAGAGAGAGACGGAGAGAGGGAGAGAGAGTGAGACAGTTAACACATATAGACATACACACATACACATGTATACATATAGTCAGGCACACACATATATATATATATATATATATATATATATATAAATATGTATACAGTAAAAAGTTAGAAATAATGTAGTAGTAACAATACTAATGTGATAAAGATTTCTACTACATTTCTTAATGATCATACTATAATATCTTCATGAAACAAATACAATCATACTCAACTAGAAATTCAAAAGAACTCAAAAAGAGAAAAAGAATTACCTGAAAAGGCTCATGATAGCCAAAACACATGTAGTGATATAAAAAACGAAAAATAGCAGTACTCAAATTTAATACATTTGCAGAATTCCCTCTTTTTGAATATATATAACTGTATATATATATATGTATGTATAGATAGATAGATAGGTAGACAGATATAAGTTACACCCTATCAGCTCATCAAACCTGACTATTCTATCTATCCTCTCCTGATGAAAATCATGTTTGATCTTCATCTCCATCTATCTATAGTTATAGAGACCTTGTGACCCCCCAGTCCTATTCTCCTATCAAGAAAGCAACAAGAATAGAAATAATGATTCTTTCCCAGTACAAATACAAAAGCCGAGGATCTTCAGCTTCGATTAGATATGATTCTTGGTAATTACAAGTGACAAAAGAATCTCAGCAAGAAACACTCCTCATCCGAAACCGGAATGGACAATACAAAAGACTCTTTTGTTATGCACATTGGGAGTGGCATCCTGAGTATTAATAGTACTAATGAATACTAGCAAGGATGATATATATGAGCCTAATATATACAGGTCTGGTTAATCACTGAATAAAAACCATCATGTTTGGCAGCATGCAGTGTTAGGGGTGATCAATCAAAAAAAGAGTTTCTTCTCCTGCCTTTTGTTCAATAACTAAATGATATAAGTTCTCATAAACAAGCAGGCACAATCTAATGCCCATTTTAGCACGAACTTACATTGTAAATTGACCCCCCCCACCCTGAAATATATATCTTGAGGGGAATTTAAGAAAAAAAGAAATAAGTTTTTTTCAGACATAATGAAAAATAAATGTTTAAATTTTCAACCCTCTACCATCAGTATACATCAGTATGGCCGGCATATAAGTGATACATGGCCAAGCAGCAAGACAAGCTTAAAAACTAAAGAAACCTTTTTTGACAGTTTTGGTTAACGGTCTCTTATATATTCATTTATGTGATCGGAATTATAGACTAGTCCCCGATCATAACTTTGGAAAGAAACTATAGGTAATTTCAAAATTGTTCCCTCAAATCGTGGCACACATTCAGTCTATTGTTTTGTTTTATCCTCAGAAAGCGAATGAGGCACAAATTTTGCAGAAACGTGTTTTTGTTTTTTTAAATTTTCTGTTAACGTTCGCTAGCATAAACTTCAAGACAAACCAATCACTTCAGACTTTCTATCTATGGTCCAACCACAATTGATTGCATCATCAACTTTTTCAGGATTTTCATCATCTCAGCTCGTTTAAGGTCAACCAGATCAAAGTTGGTTTTCAAGAGACGTTTTAACACATTTGAAATGTGAATACCTCTTGTGCACCAGGAGCTTCTTCCTTGAAAGCATCTCAAAGAATTACAACCGTACCATTTTGAAGAAATTTCTTTCTGCTTTGAGAATAAAAAAAAGAACAGACTCTGTTCAAAGTCCGTAATGTTTTATATATTTGTTTCTGTAATAAAACTATTTGTTTTCAATTGATTTTTCAAGTTAATCCCCCAAAATCATTGCATCAAAAAAAAAAAAAAGAATAGCAGTCCAAAATGCAATATAATTCATTAGGAAATGAAGAATACTTATATTAAATGTAATTTCTGTCATAATTATTCTATAGTCTGTTTGCATCCTTTCTTTCTTGTACTTCTACATTTTTATCTCGAGAATTGATCTAAAAGAAAGGAATAATTAGATGTCGCTTGACATAAAAAAGAAAAAAATATTCATCTTTCACCTCTCACGCTTTCCACCCTCCCTTTTTTATTAATGCTATGAACTGATCCAAATTTGGTCTGAACAAAAAACCTTTTGGCTTTCATAGAATTGTCAACTTGAGATGCAGTTAGTAAGATCTTTTATCTCAAGAATTGATCTAAAATGAGGGAATAAAACAATGTAGTGTGAAATGAAAAAGAGTATTCCTCTTTCTTTGCCCACTCTTTATTATCCTCCATTTCTTACAAACGCTATGAACCATTTCAAATTTGGTCTGAACAAAAAACCCGCTGGCATTCATAGATCGTCGACTTTTGGTGCAGTTGAAAAGATCACACACAGTCCGAACATACCAAATCCTTGTATTATGATAGAGGTCTTTGTAAAGAACTAAGGATTACATTGGTTCACTCATCAATATAAATTAATCCTTGAAGCAACAAGGAATGCTTTATTCATAATGGATTTTTTCTCCGTGTCTTACCTGCATAATGGCTTCATAAATCAATAAACCATTCTGGAAAGGAAAGACTGAAACAAATGCTCAATCAAAACGGGGATCTGCTCAGTGAATGGAGCAATAGATTCTGTTAAGTGGAAAAATCAATTAGACAAGATTTTTGTCATGAACCATCCCTAATTTTTGACTAGGATTTCTTTCATCTTGTTGCCAGTTGTTTTTCATTGCAACTACTCAGACCAAGGGTTCTCAACCTTTTTTGGAGTCACCTTCAACTTTCACATGGAATATCTTTCCATCACCCCCAAATATAGTAAATATTCAAAAGGATATCCAACATTTTTTAACTCTTGAAAACCGATAAAAATGAACAGCTTTCACTGTTTCTTTAATGGATGTAATGTGAAGCAATAACATCAAATGCTTGGCACACACATACCATTCGTAGATATCATTTCTATGATATCATCAATGTGATCCCAACACCAGGTGAGATACAGCAAGTGCAGACACATAGCATTTACATAATATGACGCTTAGAAAATAATAGAAATGTTGCTGTTGGCATATTTTTTATTATCAAAGTATTGGCTTTTTACCACCCATGATAGAGAGATCTGTTGAATCTTGGGGAAGGTTTACGTCCGAAGATAGTCACTAAAAGGCTAATGATGATGATAACAGACTTAAATACTCAAAATACCACCAACCAAAATTTGAAAAAAAAAATTTAGCATTTTCTGTGCTGTCACTTACTTCCCACCCAAAAGTTAAAATCTATACTGGTGGGCGATATAGTTCCGGTTAAGAAACCCTGACTTGGACCATCAGCCCACAGCCTTTAGTTGACAGCACAGATTGGAAAGAAAGGATCAACCCTCATTCCTTCTGTCACAGGGAAACCAGGTTATCTGTATCAGATGCTCTGCTGCTTGGGCTACAGGGGCTTTTACAGCCAGCAGAAGATCGAATCTAGCCATATTAACTCACCTTCCATTCTTTCCTGATTGCTCGGAACAATATTTGTAATTCTCAAAGAAACACTAATCTTTTAAAATGATGAGAGCAAACACGGATTTAAAAAAAAAAATCAATCATTTCTTGTTCGTTGACATGCTTATAAACATGCTTTTTAGAATTACTTTTGATCTTTATGTTTTTGAAATATCAGATGAGAAGGGATAGTCAAGAAATTACAGAGACTCAGGCAAAAATGCATACAAGTTTTTCTTACAAATATATTTATTACTATTGACTGAATCTAATTGTATTTGATTTATCTTTGTTATTGATTTTGACTGGTTTTTACCTTCCTGCTAACTTTCAGTTGTTTTTTTGTCAAAACTTTGAATTGGACCATAACTCTATGGTAATGATTCAACAGCATAATCAGAAATAAACAGAACCCACAGTGAGAATCAAACTCATGGTCTCTAGCCAGAGGAAATCCAATGTACGCCAAGCTGCTCCAACCATTTGTCCACAGAGACTTTACAGTCCAAGAAAAGCTGATTTTACACCTTCTACCTAACTGCGTAAAGCCAATATTCAACAGGTTGATGTTTAGACTTTGTGGTCTTTTAAAAGAAAAAAAAAAGTATGTATGTATATATTGTCTAACAGATGAATAAAAACTGAAATATTTAAATAAATAAATCACAGCTCAAAGTCTCTGCTATGCAACATGAGATTAGTACACCTTGAAATGTCTCATTGATGCACTATTGTAAAAGTTGAACAACTGTTGCCATCAAAAATGGCAAAGGGTTCTATCCTTTTCTATTTGTGCATGTGTTAGTTTGTGTTCTCCAGTGCTTCTGGCCGTACCATTTTGTCTATAGACTTGAAAATGGCATCAGTACTCCACTTGACCCGTTGGTTGTTTTGATCAATTGAAAAAAATGATTTTTTGACCTCTTTGGAGTCTTATTCTGACGGGTTTATCTATAACATCTAGATTATCCAGAATATAGATGTTTCTTCACTATATTTTATATGTTTTCCAGATGGAAATAGAATTTTTTTCTAGACATATTTATTCTTCGATGGAATTTTTTTTACATGACTTTAGAAATTGATAAATTTTGACGTGATGGTTTTTCAATTATTGACTGTGACAGCAAGTCCATTATTTTTGGGGGGGGGGGGAGCAGACCTCATTCATAAATATCGATCTATATATATTTTTTTTCAAGCATCATTTGATAATTGGGACTGACAAAAAATGTAAACAAGGTCACTCTTCGTAGCACACATTGGCTTCATAATATAAACAAAATTAGGAATTTACATACACAAAAATAAAAACAACTAAAAAGATAATCAGTATACTTCGATTTTCTTGGGTTTCCAATTCTGGATTTACAGATGATGGCATCTCATGGATTATATGATACCTTTCTATAGAAATTCATTGTAAATAAGGAAGAAAGGGATCAGCAGTGGTCAAGTGTTACTGCCAAGATAAGGTTATTGTATTTGTAATTATTATTACCTCTGCCAACAAAGTATAAATGTATTTGGTTGTAATCCATCAATACAACATCTTCAAAAGTACTCAGAATTCAAAAATAAATATCAGATAGCAAAGAGATATCTTCAAACAAAAAATAACTCTACCATGACACTAAACAGTAGCCTTCCGACATGATATTGAAAATGGCTGATTGTGTTGCCGAAAGTGATTTATCTTTGGTAAAATATCTCAATTTATTGGAATCAAAGATTGTTCACTTGAATGAAAACAATAAAAGATGAGTAAAAGAATCAAAAGATGCTTTAGTGAAAGACGTACTAAAGAAAATATGTTGCCAAAGTATATATATATATATATATATATATATATATATATATATATATATATATATATATATATACACACGCACACATGCATAAAATTGCTTTGGATTCATCAGATATCCTAAAATCACAAAGTAAAGCAATGTCAAGTCTGGTGTGTGTGTATATATATCATCACCATCATCATCAGTCTTTTTTATAATGTCCATCGTTGGACATAGACCTTCCCAGGATTTGTCTCAGTTCTTTATCATGGGCGTCGCGGAGCCAGTATTTTCTGAATTTGTGTAATTCATCACTCTATCTTGTATTCTGTCAGCCTCAGTTTCGCATGTGATCTCTGGGGATCCATGTTGTGAGTTGCGATATCCATTGGTTGTCTTTCATTCTTGCAACATGGCCTGCCCATTGACATATAAGTTTTTTAATAGATTCTATGATGTTTCGGACTCGTATTTTCTTCCTTATATATATATATATATATGCATGTATATATATATATATATATATATATATATATATATATATATATATATATATATATGCATGTATATATATATATGTATATATATATATATATATATGTGCATGTATATATATATATATATGTATATATATATATATATATATATGCATGTATATATATATATGTATATATATATGCATGTATATATATATATGTATATATATATATATATATGTATATATATATATATATATATATATATATGCATGTATATATATATATATATATATATGCATGTATATAAATATATGTATATATATATATATATATATATATATATATGCATGTATATATATATATATATATACACACACTAAAAAATTGGGAGAGATATCACCCAACACATTTCTTGGTTCAACTATTTCTCTCACAAATTTTCTGTGTATTGCTCTATATTATATGATTGATATATTGAGCATTTTTCATCTTTTGTTTATCAAAATTTTTCATCAAAGCTATCTTAAAATAGAATAGTATTTTTCATATTATATATATATATATATATATATATATATATATATATATATATATATATATATATATATATATATATATATATGTATATGTGTGTCTGTGTATATAACTGTTTATTGAATGCTGTTCCAGATAGTGCAGAGCTGGCCAGTTGCAAGTCAAGGTCACCTAACCCAAAATATAAGCTAATAATTTCTCAATGGTATCCTATCATCTATGGGATGCCATCAACTGGGAATTTAGAATTAGAAACCAAAGAAAATCAAAACACACAAATTATTCCCTTCTTGTTGCTTTATATATTTGTTTATACATATGTGTTAATTGCTGAATTATATATATATATATATATATAAGTATATATATACACATATACATATACATACATATATACATGTATATATATATTATTGTGCTTATTGAATGCTGTTCTAGGTTGATCTGAGCTGGTCAGTATGAAGGCGAGGTCACTCATCTTGTCAACAAAGCTCTTATCAATTCATCTTCGTTGCTCTCCAGGCAAATCAAACATCCCATCTTTCATTCGATTCCCTTTCACTTGAGATGCAAATGGTGTCCAATCTCCACTCCCAACTCCCTCAGGACATTCGACAACTCCTTAGCCCCTCTCTCTCCTTATCCCTATCCCTTTCCCTTTCCCTAGCTTTCTCTTCAAGTCTTTCTCTTTGTCTCTCCTACCAATATTCCCTTACTCACTTTTTGTTACCCTCTCTCACTCTTGCTCTCTCCCTCTCTCTTCAAGTTTATCTTTTCTCTTTCTTTCTCCCAACTTTTTGTCTTATACTCTATTCTCTTTCTCTACTTCTCTTCCATCCTGTCTTGCTATTAGAAACTGTCATCCAAAACTATCAACAAAGGTTTCTTTCAGTTTTCAAGTTGGTCTGGCTGGCTCTGTATACATCACGCATACAGGCTGCACCAAAGGAAATACAGGGCAGAAAATTTCAACATCTGCTTATTTTACTTAGTAAAAATGCCTTTTTTATATTTTTAACTCCCTGTCCCCCCCCCCATTGGTTTTCAATGGGTCAGGGGGTCAATTTGCAACGTGGGTTCATGCAAAACTGATCCCTTAGTTTGTATCCACAACTGCATTTTGAAAATTTGGACTTTTCCATTGATCAATACCTAAGAAAATGTGAGAGAAGTAACCTATTCATTGATCACCCCTTTTTCCAATTGATCATCTCTAACATGGCATGCTGCCAAGTCATTGGTCAAGGGTTAGTTTCTATTGAGTGACTAACCAGATCTATTTTGACTTTGCGACCCCCCCCCCATCTCTCTTTCTCTCACTCTCTGTTTCGAAACTTCGAAAAACTTGAGGACCTATTTAGTCTTGGGACAGTAAATAATGAATTATAATGACAGGTTCAATATCTGATGTGTTAATTCTCAAGTCATGTTCAATACTGAGTTGGTTTCAATGTTAATTTTTTATATGAAGCAACATGGAGAGACGCAAGAATTACAAAGAGAAAATAATTTCTGAAACGTTTATTTCTGATCAAGTATTTCTCACTGATAACCAAAAAATCTGGGAGACTTTTGTCTGAAAATAAAAACAATCCTAATTTTGAATTCATAATATCAAATCACTGTAACCCTACAAACAGCCACCAAAAATTAGACTGTGGAACGGGAACATTCGGACTTAAGAATTTTTAAGACGACCTCCGATCTCAGCTTTCCGATACATCAATACTCACAACCCCGACATGAAGAAGCCGTAGGATTCAACATTATCTTAAGAAGATGAACCGAAATGAGAACAACATTCAAAAAACACTTATACACTATCATTATCTAATGTTCAACTTCAAAATGTCCAGAAAGTTATCCTTTGAATATATATTTCTTCATTGGAAAAGAATTATCTCAGAGCTGCCATTTTTAGAGACAACTTGTATTCCTGATAGTAGAGACAAGCATAGAGTGGACTAATATCCAAAAAAAGTGTGTTCCATTGAATTATCAATCATAACCATAGTTATTAATTTTTTGAGGTATGAATGTTTTTAGACGAGGCGTTCTATACATTCTATTGCTTTGTTCAAACTAATTCTTTTGTAAGAGTAAAGCATCGAAAGACCAAACAATTGATCCTAACAAAGTAATACAATAAACAGTAAAAGAAAAACATTTTTGTTTTTTTAAGCATCTGAAAGGTTTATGAGAGAAAAAAGATAATTTGTCCCTAGATTTTTGGTTCACGTTACCTAATAAAATATAAATCATATCAATAATATATGTCAGGATCATGATCTTGAGAACCTCTAGTTTATACTGATAAATAATAGAAATAAATGGCTTTATTAATGATTATTCTCATAATCGGATTTTCATAAAGCAGCGTAGTTTAGACAATTACATTTTCTTGAGAAACTTCATTTTTTACAGAGTCAAGAATACATCTAAATTTTCTGAAACCCAAGACCTCTCCTATTGAATGTAAGAAAAAATGTGTACTTCATTAGAGGTATAGGGGACTGATCTGTTAAACAGAGACTGGACAGTTAATTACATTCCAATGTTTATGTATACTTTGAATTGAATAAAACCCTTATTAAGCATTAATAATAGCAGTATTTTCATTACAGCTACCTATGTGGATTTAATATGTATACATTACATACCATAGATAATGAGCGCTGTGAAAGTTGATGATGAGGTGATATTTTTTTAGTAGCAATTCCAGAGGCACTGAATATACTTATGGGAGAGTAATTTGACCATGTGCTACCCCACTAAGTCTCTTTTGTTTTATTTTTACCCAGAATATATAATACAAGCACACCACTGATTTTCCAACACTTTTGGTTCCATAACTATTCCAAATTATCTATTTTGCCAGACTAATAGAGGTCATATGATAATTAGAAATGAATTGATGTCTTCTGTCATGATAATGCGTGCAACTGATGTAATAAAATATAATTTCATTCATGCAACTGACATAGTAAAATGAAATTTCATTCATGTCTTAATGATGTGATAAAAATGCCTAATTTAGAGAATAATATAAAAATAGCAAAAGTTATGAAAACTTTAATAAAAAATAATGAAAACTTGCTTGTGATCAACAGAACACTACTCTACAAGGTCACTTTAATACCAATTTCTATAACCTACGCATGTAATATAAAATGCAATATGCATCTATATTCTGTATATTTCATACATGGTATTTTTGATGGCTAAGATTAACTAGTAATTCAGCAAAACACTCTTGACCATTTAATTATGCACACTTCATATCTTTAATGCTTAAGGATTGTTAAGTACTTGGACAAATATCAAACATGAATTGGATGTTTAAATGCAATATGTTATTATAATCGATACAGTTTATTCATATACACAACACATGTATATTATTTGAAGGCTCTCCAAGGGGTACATTGCCAATAAGAAATAGTTTCAGTTGCATGATACACTTGTTTGAGGCTGAGGCTCTCATTATCCATAAATTCCTTCATGAACATACTCAGCAGCGTCTTCCTTGTTTGCAAACCAATTTTCTCCACACATTTTACAGAGATTTTATGTTTCTTCAATCGTTGAAGCCATCTTGCACTATAATAAAACTCCTGTTTAAATTTCAATTCTCCATTGTTCAAGTCCACACACAACACCACCTGTGGCCACTCAGTGAGGATGAGAGCTGAGAAAAATTCAAGTGTCCATTTATAAGTTTGTCCAGATTAAAAGAGGTGCCAGGCCATCATTTTCCAGAAAATAGGTGGTATATCTCCATTAGTTTTGACATTTTCTGAATCTTTTTAGTTGCTTTTTATCACCTTTTTTGTTAATTCATTCTTCAGATGTTAAATTGCTGGTATTCAGAATAAACAAGTTGTCTGCTAGAAGAATGGATTGGCTAAAAATTTACTCAAGAAATGTGAAAACAAAAAAAAAAGATGAAATTAGTCAAAGGTAAAAAGATGAATTAATGAAAATATCTCACATCAGAATATCAAAACTATATAAGAGTACTACACTTAAACATTGTTCTGTTAATTGTATAAGTTGTCGATTCATAATTTGTCCTCATTAAAAGAGGTGTCGTAAAATCGGTCATGTACGTATTTGTATTAAATATTTATGTTTCCCGGAATACGTAATATTAAAATTTGTTGAGAGTTATCAAGTAGATTACCGTCAAAATCATTTATGCCTTTCATGTTTCCGCCTTTTGAGTTGCATTTTTTGTTTGATCGTCCCCATTACCTCTCACTAATCAATAAATGCCGTACAAACATGCAGAACCCTTGCCTAAGGCCCCCAATCAAACAAAAGTACTCTAGCAGCTGGAAAATGCTTAGTTCCAACTGAAGGCATTTTCATATAGTCGTACTTATTGTAACCTGTCCATTAGGCATTGATCGTTTTATCCGGATATACACCTCCCCCGCCTTATCGACTCGTTCATTAAGCCCTTCATTCATTAATTCACACCTTGATTGCGTTCATTCAACCATTTATTTATATATTTTTCTCTTCCTTTTTTCGACCCCCTACTATCATTTATCTATTCAGGTCCTGCACGTTGATTCTTTCTCTCCGTCACCCAATCAAGTAACCAATCCAACATCTGTCTATATTTTAATCCAGTGCCAAGCACAATGGTTCTCAAACAGTGTGCCACGGCACAATACTACGCAATAAATATCTTTTGAGCATGCCACGCATATATTTCCAAATATACAAACATGGATTTCGAGCGTTCAATGTTGTCCCATACGGGTATTATTTCTGTCCCACTTCCACCACAGATATGCCAATGTGCTGGTTTTATTGCTAGATTTAGCCAGATCTCAACCTTTTTTAGCAACAGATAAAAGGAAATAGGATTGACAAGTACATATATCAGGGAAAAGGAGTGACGAGTTTGAATGAGTGATTTTATTTTTACATAAGTCAAATATATTTCTTAGTGTACCATCAAAGAATAAACTTTGAAAATCACTGAATTATTCTCCAATCCAGTGCCTAGCCACATTGAAGAAACCCCACTTGCAGGATAGATTAATACAGGAGCTCCTTTACTTACGAACAGGATGCCTGGGGGTTCGTTTCTAAGTCCAAATATTTATGACCTTAACATTATTTTAGTAAATACCAAATACAGCATTGTAAAAAAAGGTTTGTACAGTACTGCTATACACCAATAATACTCGACAGTATATTTTACTAGCCTTAAACAGTGTGTTATCCTTTTGTAAGATGACAAAACTCGACTAGAAAGTGGAAAGTATATTTACAAATTACAAAACATCGAGAATAGATAAATATGTACTGAATATAAAGGGGCCTTAGATGAAGATCCATGTTTCAAGATATTTCGCTTTCATTTAAATCATTCTGTCGTATGTATTAGTTGATTTGTCTGAATATAAAAACCATTTTAAACATGCAATGAAGACTTCCAATTTTAATCAATTTTCATAACACTAAAAAATGTACCTGGCAGTGATAAAATTGGAAATTTTGTTGAAAATTCTGATTAACTTGAATGTTAACGTGCTATCTGTTTTGTTTTTTTTTTAAATAATTAACATGTATGTAAATACACGTTTCTTAGATATTCTGTCGTACATATTTGTTGATTTTCATGGAAATAAAACTGATCTAACTTAATCATGTAGACTTCCAATTTTCATTAATTTCCACAAGAAAAACTTGGTACAGGAGTTGAAGCATTAAAGAATATACTTGGCATGGAAAAGGTTGAAAATTTTCATTTACCTGAATATTAGTGTGTTATTTGGTGGGGGTTTCTCATACACATTTATCTAAATATTACGTTCATTAGATATTCCGTTGTACATATTTGTAGATTGGCATGATAATAAAACCATTTTAAACATGCAATGGAGACTTTACATTTTCATCAATCTTTCACGAGAAAAACCTCAGACAGGTGTTGCAACATTAAGAAATAAACTTGGCAGAAAATAGGTTGAAAGCTACAAGTAGTTTCTTATCGAAGATGTATGATTATCTTACTTAAAGCTTGGGGGAGGATTCATGCTTTTTCCAAGGGCATCAGATTGAATGTACGCAGTCTTGGTTGAATCTCAGTCTTTGGCAGCTGATTCTATTTTCTGGGTTGTAACAGTTACGTTGCCCCGACCCCCGAATTATAACAAATATCAATAGCTCTATGAATAATAAAAAGTTTTTTGTTCAAACTAAATTTGAATCAGTTCATAATGTTTATAACGAAGAAAGAATAGAGAGAATGGGCGGAAAACGTGGAATTTAATTTTCTTTTTTTACGTCATACTATGTCATATATTCCTGTTTTTAAATTGATTCTCAAAATAAAAAATGTGATGTTCAAAAAAAGCATTGGTGATTCAAAAAGCTGAAACATTTTCTCAACATCTCACATTGTAAGCATAGAGTTATGACCAATATCTTATAGGAAACACAAACAGAAAAACGTTTTTGGGGATACAAACAAAAACTTAGCAAAGGTCAAGAAAACCAGTCTGTGTCTATTTTCAAAAACTCTTTTTTAAAAATCTCTTAACGACATTTAATTTTTTCTTCTATCAATTGAGAATACTTAGTTCAATTACAGAAATAGCTGTGACCAAATATCACAAAAAATTGTGTAAACAACGTTGTAGGTTTTGAATCGGGTTTGTTCTTTTTCTCGTTTATTTTCTTAACCTTCTTAATGGCAGAAAAATTACTCTGAATCAGATTTTCACTATTTCTTTTTTTTTCTCATTTGACTGAACCGCATACAAATTCAATAGTCCGACTTATTTCCCATTTAACAAACACGGAGGAATTCAGAGCTTAAGAATATACATCTTGAGGCATCACAGGATCGAGAGAATTAAAAAGAAAGAAAAGGATTTTCAGCTCATTGCTACTGCTGGCATACTGCAGCTGAAAATGCCTCTCGAGATTAGACGTGCTCAATGCTCGGAAGCACGTGCTACATTTACCCCACCTTTTATACAAACACATCAAAGACTGCCGTTTCCTTTCAAATCCGATCGAATACATCCATATTCCATTCTAACTTTGTGAATACATCAATATCAATGAATTGCTGTAGACATAAGTGGAATTCGCAACGTAGGCCCTTTTTATTTCTGATTGGACGATTCCAGTACAAAACCCACGTTTCTCAGTCAGTGATAAGGCTGAGTAGGAGAGGGACAATAGCCCTAAACATTTTTTTCATTATATTATGAATAAATTAGAAGAGAAGGTAGAATCACACAATCATTGAATAGTAATTTCTGAATTAACCCATTGCCTGCAGCAGTGATGGAAATGGGTTTGGGGAATTAGGTAGTGACCGATGATGCTTTGTAACTTGGATGTGCTATGTGCTATGGATGCTCAAAGATGCAAAAATATTTTAGTGGGTACAAAAAACAACGGACAGTAGAAGCCCTTTAAGGGAAGATGGTCCCATTTGTAAAAGGTAAAATTTCACACACCAACTCATTCAATGCAACAAATGGCGAACAAATAACATGAAATAAGAGAATCAATGAAAGAAAAAGAAAATTGGATTCAACAATATTATCTACAGATAATAGTATCTAACCCAAATTCTGTTTTTTTCCATTAATTCTCTCATTTCTACAATAGGGATCACTTTCCCTGCATTGTGCCCCAAAAGCTTCAACTGTCCATTACTTTTTACAGACACTAAAATATTTTTACTTTTTTGTAAATCCATAGCACACAGCACACTGAAGATACAAAGCACCGTATGCCAGTCGAACTAGGCATACAATAAAGCTTGATTTATGAAACTAAGAATATTGTAATTTCTTTATTAAAAGACATTAAACTTACAAAAAGTCTCAAAATTGAGAAGTACGTATACACCATACTTTCAACCATTTCCATTTCTGGACTGAAGATAAATGACATTGCAGTTGTTGCAGTTCTGTGACAAATCTGCAAATTACAGAAATTTCCATAAATCACACGATGGACCCATCCAGTTGATACTATGGATAATTATTTTCTCTAATTGAAACCGATGAAAATACAATTGCTCAATACCTCAGCTCAAACTGAGGCAGCATCCAGGATATGGGATATAGGTTCAAGTCACCTTGAAATCAACTTCTTTGTTCTGATCTAATTCTATTCTGATGGAGGGAGGGGTTTCAACCTAGAAAATTGTGATTAAAAGCCACAGTAAGGTGAAGAAGATCAACAAACCTACTTCTTACTTCCTACTATTCTCTTCCAGTGGTTATTCAAACTACTGTATTTAAAGGCACAAGAGATTCCTATAGAGATTCCTATATTTCCTAAAAAATGGCTCAGAAGGTATTCCTAACTATTGTTGTCCATCTCCACATTGGCTAGAACTTGAGGAGTTCAAAATGACTGAATGGTAAAAGAATGTAAGGAAATACGTATTCTCTGCAGATATAAGTTAGGGACTGGGGAGAGCACTTATACGCCATCAATAACACTATGAATAACATTTCTTGAAATTGTGGCAGAGAATACAAAAGCAAAAGCAGCTGACTGCTAGAAATAAAACTTGAGGAACATCCTATGGTCTATTATCTCCCGTACTGTATCTTGGGGGCACCCATGTTTCCATGCTGGTTGATCGAGTGGGCCGTTTGTGGGGCTATGGTGCCTTGATTTTGTTATTTCAATACATGAAATGAATCAACAACTTAATTTATGAAATAACAACTGAATTAACAAGATGAGAAATTTTGAGTAAATTTCAAACCTGCGTTTTTGTTGGTCAGTGTAAATCTAACCAGCAAAAAATCAGGACAACCTGTACCGCAATTTTATATATATATATATATATATATATATATATATATATATATATATATATATATACACACACACACACGAGAGTCATGATAATATCTCTGTTGTCAACATCTGTTGAATTCCCATGGGTCAAGCTAGTTTTCAAATAAATCCAACTGTCAATGACATTAAAGAGAAAGAAATACCGCATTATTAATGAATCCGTTGATACTTGTTAGCCTTGTCTGTGTGAAGTGATTGATCAGATGTTTACCTATGTGATTCAATCAAATTTTTGGAGGGACATTATCAGAAAGAGGCTGGAGAGATCAAATCATATAAAATCAAACAGAAATCATGAAAAAAATGGCTGACAGATATTCTCTTTCATCTGTACTGAGTGTCATTTATGAGAATCAGTATGTTCGGTTTGCTAATCAAATCAAAGGATTTACTTTCCTGCCTGATAATATTTCCTGCGATGCAGAACAAATGGTTAGATTCCACCCTTTTCAATTGCCACCTACCATTATACAACACAACAACTTTTATTTACTTTTCTCTCTTCCCCTCCAGGTTATGTTTCTCTATAAAATCTTTATTATTTATTATCTGTTATGATACTTTCTACACCAAATTCCTTTCTACACCATCATTTGTTACAAACCATATTTGTACACAATGTAATCTTGTGAATAATGTTACCATCTATTTTTATATGTAAAAGCATGAATATATTTTGTATTTGGTCTCCATGCAATTCCCACTTTACTATGCCTTGAATGTGTATTACAGATTGTTTTCAGTTTGTACCACTTATTGTTTACGTACATAAATTGAAATGTGTACCCATATATCTATTTTTGTGTGTACTACACAAAATTCAATGAGTATAGATACACTACACTCTGATCCTAAGCATAGTGTCAGGAAGAAATACTTCGATTCTAGACAGAGTGCACAGATACTACACTGATTCTAGGCACAGTGCTGGGAGGGACGTTTTGATCTAAGGCTGAGTGCAGATAACCACACTCAATCCTCGGCAGGAAGCAGGGAAGTACGCTTTGTATGGACCATCAATAATTCTGTTTTCATTCTATCTTCTTAAGTTTTCAGGATTTGGCTCTCGATTCTAGATGTGTTGCAATGCGTGATACACACAGTCACCAGGGATCCGCGCCTACCTAAACAGCACCTCCTATGTGTAATGTGATTCCCACTTTACTATGAATGGAAGGTATGAAAACATCTATTTTCAGATCATGCAATGCATCATCTTATCATTAAGACGATTTTAGTTTCCAGTATAAACCCTCGACTCGGATATCTTTGCCTGCTTAAAAGGGGAAAAAGATAAGGGTTGCTACCATGAAGAGAATCTGCAGGCCATGTATGTGGGGTGGATATTTATGAGAAGTAAATTAATATTGCAAGCTGTTCTAGCCAAGCAAAAGCAGTCACAGGTTCGCCATTTATGAGAGGAGCCATTTTAGAGTGGAATCATAATCCACCTGGGGGTTACTTTCGTCAATACTGAAGAAATATTGTGATAGAAATAATAAAGATGAGATGAAATGCTACTCTGAATATTCAATCAGAATTCCAGAAAATACGAGGAATTATGATAATAATATGATGATAATTTCATCATCATCTGCAGCCTTTTAGCATCCGTTGTTGGACATAGAACTTCCTCAGGATTAGCCAGACTTCTCTATCATAAGCATCGTGGAGCCAATATTTTCTGAACTAGTATATTTAGTCTCGCCATCTTATATTTTGCCAGCCACAGTTTTGTATATGATCTCTTGGGATCCACGTTGAGAGCCGTGATGTGCTTTGGTTGTCTGTCATTCTTGCAACATGACCAGTCCATTTCCATTTGAGTCTTCTAATGGATTCTATGATATCTCTGATTCCCGTTTTCTCTCTCCATGTGATATTGTGCATGTTAAATGGTTGTCAATCTTTCGGTTAGGTTCCATGTTTCAGCTCCATAGGTGACTATCAAGATGATGCATTTGTTGTATACTCTTCTTTTTAAGACTAACGGTATTTTCTTATTCTTGAAGCTTGAGCTTGCTTACCGAAAGCTTGCCATGATGCAAGATGGATGAAAATGGTCAGCTTGGTTTGGACAAAGAGAACAAGTCTTCAGAGACTGTGCATTTTGGAAATCAGCCAGAGTTGATCCGAAAAATCTTCATAAATCAAATGAAGCACCTGGCTTAAGGATTTCGCTGGCTCAGCCAAATGTACAATGTCCAGAAGGAGAAAACGTCTCTATTTAAAACAAATCACATACATCAATAAACAGTGAGGGGAGTGTGGTCTTACTTTGATACTATTCTCAACATTACAAGTAGAAATTTATGCAATATACATTTGAAAAACAAACAAACAAAAAATGAAGGAAAAACTAAAATTATTAACTTTTAGTAAAAAATTAGTCTCAGTATGTGGTATAAAGTCACCCAAGTTCCAGGAGGCTGTTCTCTGGTCTGCATCTACTCATCACACTGAGAGGGGTAGTGTCAGGGTCAATCCCTGATGCCTTAAGCATCCTAAGGATGACTATCAAGGTAACTGGACAATTTATCTCCAAACTTGACCGTGAGTCACGTTCCATCTGTATGGAGAGGCAAATAAATACTAAGTGGCCAGATTCATTTTCCCATGGAAATTTGTCGTCCGACTGAACAACTATAGCCATCAAAGACCATGCAGGGTTCTATCATTTCTTATATGTGCATGTGTTTCTTTGTGTGTTCCAGCACTCCTGGCCATACTGTTTTGTCTACAGACTGGAAAATTGGCATCAGTACTCTACTTGGGTTTTTTGTTTTGATTCTGGGGAAAATAAACTTTTTTGACTTTTTGGGGCCCTTGTTCGGATGGGTCTAAAAATAACATCTAGATTCTTCAGAATCCGGATGCTTCAACAAATTTTTTCAACTCTATTCTAGATGTTTTCCAATGACTTCAGAATTTGACACTACTGTAATTCAACTATTGAGCGTGATGGAGAGGCGCTTTTTTTTCTTCTTCTTTTGTGTCTATTTTGCTTGTTTGGGGTATGAAAGGTCGAGGCAGAAAAACAAAATCATCTTCATACTCCAGAAAACTGTAAGCAGCCAACTCGTTGAATATCAGGGTTGGTTGAGTCTTATAATAACTTGATAGATTTCATGGAGATGGTTGTTTACTGCATTTTCCATCATACAACATGCACTATTCCATCATATACTATGATATTGCCACCATGATTTGACAAAGGAACTTTTAGAATTGGGAAAGAGTTTCTTTCAATTTAGTTACTGCCATCTGAAAAAGATTTTGTCGGGTACAATAAGGTTATTATCCTATTGTATAAGATAAATCTAAAGGGTATTTAGTTAAGAAATATTCAGGTACACTTGAACCGGTCACACTATCTGAAACCATAATTTTTTTACATAATATGCTTCAAGAATGTAAGAAGCAATATTTTCTTAAGAAAAAGAATGAGAAGGTAGGAAATTGTGCATGTGTGTGTGTGTGTGCATATATATCAGGGTTTGTCTGATGAGGCCCAAAGAGGGCTGAAACATGAGCTAGTTTGTGTAGCGAATCCACAATCTACTATTTATTTCCAGCTCTACTCTAAAACAACTTAACTTCATGAGTAAAATGTTGTATGTATCGAGCACTCTATGAAATAAATCCATTACATTTCAGAAGTGGCTTTATATTATTGATATATTATTATATCATGTTATACTGCTAGCCTGATTTGTACCACATATACTGTGTATACATATATTTATATATATATATATGTGTACGTATATATTTGTGTGCTGCTGCATCAACATCATCATCTTCCTCCTCCCTTGCGAAAGGCCTTTCTCCTTTAATGACAAGTATTTTTTCTATCTCGACTCTCCATCTTGTGTCTGGTCTTTTCCCATGACATTTACTGTCCCACAGTCATTAATCAAATTGCTTTTTATTTCATTTGCTATCCCTTCTTCTTGCTATGTGCCCTGCCAATCTCCATTTTTGTAGTTTAATTACCTATACAATAAACTTTGCCCTGGTCCTCTCTTGAATCCATGTGGATCTTTTTCCATCACTAAGAGATACTCCAAATTTTCCCCTTTCCAAGGCCCTCTGTGCTATTCCAAGTTTGTTTTCAAGAGGTTTTGTTAGTTTCTGGGTTTCACATCGGTACGCCATAACAGGTATTATACATTGATCATATACTTTACATTTTAAGCATATCAGCAATTTGCTTTTCTGTATGTCTCTATTTATACCAAATGCTTTCAGCCAATAGGCATATGTGTGTGTGCATAAAAAGGCACTCCACTTACAAACAAGTCATCAAGCACACTCTGTAAAAGTCCATTCATTCATTGTGAAACTTACAAAATCAATTAATTTATTTATCTTTTCTTACTGTTCTTTCCGAAACGTTTTGCATTGTTTTCATCTCAGTCTCTGTTTTCAGCAAGATCTCTTCTCTCCACACTATGGCTTCCTGGAGCGAGATATTCACTTGACCTTTTCCATTTTATCTCACAACGGAAACTTGACTTTGGACAATGATGAAGCTCAAGCACTTTTCTCTCACTCGACTCACACTGGCCTGCACACGGAGCAGCCAACAACTTTTGTATCTTCTCAGATCAGAGAACATGAACTATTTGTCATGATGTTCAGACGTCATTCACAAGTGACGTCTTTCACTTTTCTCTCATTATCGAGACATGATGGACTTGCTTTTTCTTGTGTGGGGTAGAAATTACTCATTCTTTCTGACTTACTCTTTGTCTCTTCTCATTATGGCATACCTTTCATTTACTCCAACCGTTTCTCTTTTTATATCAACAATTTCTTTTTTTTCTCCAGGTAAATGGGGATTTCCGTATTGTTACATCATAGGTACAGCTATTATGCGACAGTATTTCCAGGCTGATTAGACACATTTTAAAAAAAAAAACGTCCTCCCAAATCACCCTGCGTCTTGGTACTCAAAGGTCAAATTTGCAGGGAGGAGTTTGCAAACCATCCAGAATCCTAGTCATGAGATACACCTGAGAAATTTTTTTTTTCTTCCGAAATGTAACTAGCTAATCATAAATTGCGTTTCACCTCTTGTAGCAGACAATTAGACAGGAAATACAGTATTTGGTTTTTTCCTTCATCTTTAGTCTACTTATCAGGAATTATTGACTTGATTTCTATGATGTTCGATGTGTATAATTATTTATTCCACAAAGAATGCCATAACTGGTTTTGGTCAGAATCAATATTTCCTCCAGGCTATATGGCCACGCACAAGAAATTATTATTAAGCCATACAGTAAAATTTTCATGCTGCACAAAATATAAGATTGAATAATAATGAATATATAATAAAGAAAAATCAATGCACCAAATAAATTGTTTCTTTTATTTTATACTTTTATCATTATTATTATTAATATTCACTTTTTGTAAAGAGTAACAGACTTTTGTTTTATAAACTTCAGACTAAAAATCAATAATCATCTCAAAACTCATCAAAGTATTTTCTGCAGGATCCACTTCCTCACAGGCTTTTTGGTCTCACTCTGGCCTTGGAAAAATTAGAAGGTACATCGGTCGAAATGTTCTTTGACACGTTCATAGCTACCTTAGATAGTGCAACATACAACGCAACAAAGTAAGCCTTTCCTCTACTCTGTGCCACAGGAGCAGAAACTAAGTCTAATGCATTGTCCTCGCTATTTGTACTGCCGTAAATAGAATTGTGTAATGGATGTCACATGTTTCTGTTTGCATCTAAATATATGATTATTATTATTGACAATAATGAAATTGCTTCGTCTGGGAAATTCAATGACTATCATATCTAATACTACTCATTTGGATAAATAAAACAACTTAGAGACATAGTGATTGAAGAAAAGAAAGCCATTGAGGCTAAATTTGAACAACATACAGGTTGAGCTTTCGTAGTTTAATTGTTCTGGTGTTATCAAGGCGAGACAGGCACCCAAGGATAATGGATGCTATTACAAATATCCCTGGGAACTTGTTCTGTACTTTTGATTCATGCTGCTTGTTTAATGCTTGGAGAATAATGACTCGAGAGTTTCAATGAAAAAGCAAATGAATGATGAGTGGAATATGAGTCAAAAATTGTTAATAATGACTGTTTCAACTAAGAAATTCAATGTTGATTATATCTAATACTAAATGAGTGCCTAAATATATATATATATATATATATATATATATATATATAATTATAAATGTGTTATATCATTTGGAACTATTTGATATGACCTCTCATGTAACAACAGAGGGTTGTTTCAAACAATATAATGTATTTAAAATTGTTCTGTTGCATTATATATCCATTCCTTAAGAACATATATAAACAAAAAATATGTTATATATTCATTTATTAATAATATTTTGAAAGTTTTTCAATATGTTCAGTATTGAAAGTTCTAAAGCTTTCTACACTATATATATATATATATATATATATATATATATATATATATATATATATGATTTAGACAGGCTCAGGAGAAACTGATACAGTAACCCCAGCGATAGAGAGATCTAGTCAATTTTGGGGAAGGTCTATGTCCTACAAAAGACATTTAAAGGCTGATGATGATTTGTTTTTCTATCACTTCATAATACTTGAAAGACACTGTAGGTGTATATTAAGTAGATCAAAAGTAATGTGACCTTGCGACCTATGACATCTGATAATCTGACCCAGAGCCATGGATGTCAGAAAAGAGTTCTTGAACATGGAAATATAAATGTGAGAAGAGCTGTCAGCAGTACTTTAACATATCTCTTGACCTTTATGGATTTTCTTGACTAACATCAATGTAAGTATGGAGCATATCTATATTGTAATATATCATAGGTATATAATAGATAAAATGTCAGATAATTAATATGTAGAATATAATCTGTAAGTACGCCATAATCAATGGGGTCACAGGTCTGGTTAGTCACTCAATAGGATCCGTCACATGTCTAATGTCTTTTGGCAGCATAACATGTTGGGGAGGATCAATTGATGATTTGGAGAAAGGGGTAATTGAGTGATAAGTTACTTCTTTCGCCTTTCGTGGTGCAACGATCACTGAAAAAAGTCCAGATTTTCAAAAAGCAAGCATGAATGCTACATGAGTAGAACCAAGAGATCAATTTAGCATGAACTTACATTGCAAACTGAACACTCTCCTAAAAGCTGATTATGGAGGGGATTTGAAAAAAAAAACAAACAAACCACAGGACGTTTCTTCAAGTCATAAGTAGTAGTAAATGTTTATATTTTCAGCCCTCTAGTTCCATTGGTGTTGCTTGTATATGTGATACACAGCCGGCTTGCCAGCCAGCCAGCCAGCCAGCCAGACCAACTTGAAAACTGAAAGAAATCTTTGTTGACAGATTTGGTTGACGATTTCTAACAAAGTTACATAAGATAAGAATTCCTTTTTCCGTGTGTGTCTTCCTGCTGAAACTCCAACTCATTTGTCCGTTTTATCATTCATATGCATACACAAGAATATTGATGCTGAGAATTGTTTGTTTGCCATTCTCAAATGCCAACTTCGATCGTTTGGCCAAGAAACCAAAGGCAAAGTCTAAAGAAAGGAAAATAATCAAAGAGCCTACCCAGCATGAGATAACCAACTGAATATATAAATAAATTCCACTTTGGAAAGAAAATAAATTCCCAGACCCACAGAAAACTTTTTAAAAATCTATAAAAAAAAATTCGAGCAAGCAAGAAATATCTAACAAATAAAAATGTGATTAATTTTCTTCATGACTAAATATTGGCAAGGATGATAAAAGGTGTAACATCTTTTTTGCTTCTTTTATTTTAAGGAGCAGGTTGGTGAAGTTTCTAAAGAACCATGGTAATACAAAAATCTTAGAACAATGGTTAGCCCATTGATTTGACAAGCCATTCATAGTAAATTTGATTTTCATGACATGTTGTAATACAAAGGCTTTGAGATGAAGTTGGCTTAGCTTAAGATATATGTACTCCATTAACTTCCAACTGGAACACTCTGGGTTCACTTCATTCTAATATCAATGGGAGAGGCATGAATATATCTCTTTGTCCGACTCACTATGGGTAAATAGTAGGATAGACAGGGATCTTCAGTCTTGATGGCAACCCGCTTAGGGGATGGACAACTCTTAATTGAAACCAAAAAAGTCCAACCCCTTATTAAGCTTTATGTGAGGCTGGCAATAGACAGAATAGGGAATATGTTCCCCAAAATGTACAGTTAACAGAGTTCTGGTAAAGCTTTGATGCACCTAACAAGCTAGAAATGGATTATGATATTTTATTCAAGTGAAATAAATGAGAATAGAAACAGAATAAATAATGCATTGATCTCCTCTATCTCTTTACAACACTTTGAGGATAAGTGGAAGATTAAAAGAAAAAAGAAACAGGTTTGGTAAGTGACTCAATAGAAACCATCACATAACCCACATCTTTTGGCAGCAAGCCATGTTTGGATTGATCAATTAAAAGTTGAAAAATGGGGATGATTAATGAATGAGTTACTAAAAACCTACTTAGAGAAGGATTTTCTAAAAAGAGAAAAAAAAAAGTTTTCTTCAGTCATGACGGATAAATGTTGAAATTCTAAGCTCTCTAGCTCTGTTGGTACAGCCTGTACATGCCATACATACATAGCCAGCCAGACTAGCTTGAAAAATGAGGAAACCTACATTGATTACGTTTGTGCTGAGAGTTTTATTTGCCGGTTTCTAACATCAGTGCACTACATACTGATAAAATCTGTGATACCTGTGTGAGATTGATCCAAGGCCTTGAGCTAGTACAGCTATAAACAAATCAAAGGAGTGCATGGTGACATTAGCAAGACCTTTAATCTAAATTCCCAGAGACTCAAGACATAGGTCTGTGGATAATGTCAAACATGAATACGGAATCGATCCCAACATATGATGTACACAGTTTCATACCCTAGGTCACAGAATACTCAAGTGATATAAAGTGCTTATACAAGCACACATAGCACTCTACTGCAATAACCTATTCTCATTGGCCCAAGTCAACATTGACAAAGGTTATAACATCTGTTTTTGTCATTAGATGGCATCAGGAGCATTTAGTTTTAACTAACTTCATTTTGAAAAATTGCTTTGGATTGTATCGCGACAACTGTCATCTTAGTGTGCATTTTTTTAAAAATTATGCTATATTTGTTTTTATTGAAAGACAATAAGCAATATTTTTGGTATACTATTCTTCTTACTTTAAGAAAGGTAAAAAATCTTACACTAAAGCAATTTTTTGAAAATTTTCTAAATTAACTTCATATTTAGTATCTTATTCCATCATCTTCTGCTATCTTTCAGGCAACCTCATGATTCTCTTTTCCCAGAAACCTTGATCTTTCCTAACAAATAACTATCCTAAGTGCCTTTTGCTTTCTACCAGGGTACAGACCATTTTTTTTATGAAGAGAATTCTCCAAAGACTGGAATAAATGAAGATCCAAAAGTGCAATATTTGATGAATATAATGGATGAGTAAAAACTTCCCAGCCATGCTGTTATAGTGTTTGCCCGGTTATCAAAGAAACAGGTGGTATTGCAACCTTGTGCCAGACTACATTGATTTGCATGGCTATCTCAAACAATAAAGCCATCACTAATGTGATGCATTTCACCTTCAGTACGTGACAAACAAGGTTGGCTAAGCACAAAAAAAACTCATCAAGGAACAGTCCAGCAGACTTTTACTACTATCATGTTTGATCTTCATTGGGTACCCATCACTTTTAGCCTTATTCCTCATTAAGATAGGTTTAGTACCCATCATCATCAGCAGCCTTTCTGTCAAGTGCTGGACCAAGGCCTTCCCAATCTTCCTCTATAACTACCACAACTATGCTGATCTCTCTCATGTCTTACCGTCACAACTTTCTATCTTATCCCTCTATCTTATGTCTGGTTCCATGGGCAACAATCAGTCTGGTTTTTACTCCATTTGTTGTCCCTTCTTTTTGCTAAGTCTCCAGTCAATCTCTATTTTTGTTGCTTAATCATTTGTGATTTACCCCAAGCATTGCTCTTCTCATGACTCTCAGTGCAATTCTAAGTTAGTTCCCACTGGTTGAAGCAGCCCAGAATGATATTATTGAAAAATATGACCAGAATAAAATAGTTATTACAATCCAGGAATCCCAGGATTTGGCCATTGCTCGAGAAAATAAGAGAAATCCAAAAAATTCTTTTCATACAAGAATGTAATGAATTTTAGCCCTTTATTGATTTTTAATGCTTTTTTAGTATAGTGGAAAATAGTACGATACATTTTTAATAGAATTCATTGATTAATGTTATTTACATTTGTTTATACTTTTCAATTGATTGTATTAGATATAATTTATAAGATTAAAAAATAGATTAATAGATGCATGTCTAATTCTAGGCTGATTTAAACCAAATCTAAGATTTTTCGTAGCTGATTAACAAACTGATGGTGGCCAATTCAAAACATGTTGAACCATGGGAGTTGTGGGACCACAGAGCAGCAGATTAGATACGTACAACCAGTAATCCTTATTAAAAACTGTCAACATAGGTTTCTTTAGTTCTTAAGTTGGTCTGGCTGTATCACTCACACAGGCCTCAGCAATGGAGTCATAAAACAAAATGTAAATGTTCACTCCTTACTACATCAAGAAAAAATGCTTTTGTTTCTTTTTTTCAGAAATTTCCCCATAAATGGCTTCTCAGCATAAAGCTTACTTGGCAATGTAAGTTTATGCTTAATTAGCCCCTTAGTTTGTGTCCAGCAACATTCACGCTTGCTTTTTCGAGAAATCAGATTTTTTCAGTGATCACCCCTTTTCCCAATTTTTTAATTGATCACCACCATTGTAGCAATCTGCCAAAAGATGTTGGTCACTAGACAGTTTTTAATGAGTAAATAATCAATCACTGCTGCCCACAACAGACTGATTTAGACAATGTTGCTAGGTTTATGCTATTCATGTGTTCTGACAATTATATGTATCTACCTGGATATTGCACACCCCAACTCTTTATCAAAAATCATTTGAAATTTAGCACACACACTCCCCTCAATGAGTAAGGAAAATGTTATTTTCATTTTTTGGAGAATTTTCCCTCTAAATAGGTATCCAGTGGGGGGGGGGGGTTAAATTCGCAATGAAAGTTTATCCTAAATTGAGCCCTCAGTTTATGTCAACCACAGCTTAATCTACGGGCTAAAAAGAAGCATATATGAGTGGCGGTGATTCATAATTTCCCTTGGTATGCTAGTTCAGTATTGCAGTGATGTCTGAAAAGCCATATTTACAGAGAAAGTGTAAATTTTAGTTGTGAATTCAATTTTGATATATTGCGATGAATATTTGCCTTGGATTCATAGCACCATCTTTAATCTTCATGAAATGAAAGCTGCAAGCATAACAGAAATGGCTTTCTAGGCAGTTCATTGATCTAATACATAAATATTAATTTTCATCATCTTCCTTAAGGGATGGGAAATAACCATAACTTCTCAGGAAATTTTATAGGTAATCTATTGCACAGAAATTGAAGCCTGTTAATATAAAGCTTTTTCCTTTTGAAACGTTCTTAAATATTACGGATAATGATACAATTTCATTTCTTTTATTTCTTCTATTACATGAAGTGCTATATATCATTTAACTATAATTACAGAAATACATGTGTGTCTCTGTGTGAGTATGCATCAAGATAACTCAACAATTTGCCATTGTACAACATTGATATTGGCCATACACATTAATCAGTATACCAGGCATTGTAGTGTCAAATTTGAAGTTGTTTGAATGAGCAGTTCTCAAGAAATCTAATGCACCACAATTACTTAATATCTGACAATTGTAATAAGTTGACATAAGCTAGATATATCAGTGGGTACATAAGGCACTACAGTGTCAAGTTATAGTATATTGGATCAGCATTTCTTAAGAAATCTGATAAAAATAGATAAAAACCAACAGATTATAGATTTTTTTATCCAAAATCATTAATTCAAATTTTGATATGAAATATCTACATTGGCAACCATAAAAGCAATCAACCAAAATAATTCAAAGTTATACTTTCACATGATGGATTTATTTTACTTGGCAAGTATGCCTGGCTGCTTCACGCACCATTAAGTCTGACTTTTTCCAAACATGCACCTTTGGAATGGGCACTAACGTAATTTTCTTTAATTTTATGATTACTTTTTACCTTTGGAACTATCAGAATATAAACAAAAATATAGTTTGCTGATCAGAATGATTGACCCCACCCCCTAAAAAAAACTATCAGGGAGGGGTTGTTCAAAAAAACATACAATGTTCTTCGAGACATAACAAGGAATTCATGATTGAAATTTCAGTTCTCTTGCTCCATGGTTGCAGCCTGTACATGTCGTTCATACGTACATAAGCAGCTAGACCAGCTTAAAAACTGAAGTTTTGGTTGACAGTATCTAATATATATGATTATTGTTGGAGGTTTTTGAGCAATGGGGTGCATTCAAGAAGTTCGAGTAATTTTCAATTTAAAATCAGGACATACTACTGCTCAAGCTGTTGATTACATCGACAAATCATTTGATTCAATAGGTTTAGGTCAAGAAATATGGATACCAATAACAAACCTCAAGGGAGGGCCAAACCTGTCCTTAATGATGAAGGATTATCAACAGCAGTGACCAATGACCTATAAACTATTGTTCAAACACTCTCTGGAGACTTGAGGACTCAAACAGCAACCATATTATATCATCTCAAGGCAATAGGAAAGGTTGAAAAGTGAAAGAGAAAAAATGGATCCCACAGGAACTAAATGAAATACTTCATGACAGTTACATAGCCTACACCTTTCAGCTGACTATGTCTAAGTTGAGAAATTGCAATATAAAGTCTTGCAGAATCCTCCATAATCATCTGACATTCATTCCACAGATTATCATCCATGATAAAAGGTTCAATAATAGGGAAGCCATGTTATGCCTTTACTGAGTTTATAATAATTAATCATGACAATCGTTATTATAGATATGACAGAATATCATTGGAGGATTGTTAGAAGAAAAGCTGATATTTTAGATATCTTAATATTTTGACTAAATATTCACTTTTTTTTCTGTTTATATCATCTTTCATCTTACAAATCCAGAAACAATATCAAATATATAACTTAATGATTTCATTTAGCCTATAAAAAAACGTAACCAAATTGTCAACAGGTTTCCTCAATTTTCAAGATGGCTAGAGATGTATGTATGTATGTATCATGCATACAGGGTGCACAGGTGGAGCTTGAGGGCTAAAAATTTAAACATTATTATTTCTTGAAAAAACAACTTAATTCGTTTTTTTAAAAATCCCCCCCCCCAAACAGCTTTTTAGAAAGGGGTTCAATCTGCTATATACTAAATTGATCTTTTAGATTGTGTCCAGCAGACATTTTAGTGATCACTGCACCACAAAAGGTGAAAGAAGTAACTTATTCATTGATCACCATCTTCTAATTTTTCTAATTGATCATTCTCATCATGGATTGGTATCAACCGACATTAGTTGCAAGGCGGTTTCTACTGAGTGACTAACCAGACCAGTTTTTGTTTTTTTTCAAGCCAATCAAAATTCTTTATATTTTTCACTATTCTTCCCTTGTATGGAAGAAGCTTTCTGGGATGAGAATAGTCAGTGTTAAACAACTCTGTTTACAGCCAGCAATTTCTTCAGCCAAATATTGCAATAAATTTGAAATCCCCCAAGTGGATTTCTCCGTCTCTTGTATGTCACGGAATTTCCTTCAACCGCTCATCCGTCTTGGAGTGAAATCTGGCAGCTGGAAAGCCATTTCAGAACTTTGGGCACCACACTGGATTCTTGTGCTATTTTGACAAGTAAGCCACCACCACCACCACCATCATCATCATCATCATAATAATAATAACGCCAAGAATGATGGTGCCAGCAAATATGAGGTTATTGCTGTTCCCCTCATTCTTCAAGTCCCTCCTTTGTCTCCCAGAAGGAATGGACATTTCCGAGAGAAATTGAAGATAAATGCCAACACCAATCTTTCTTCCAAATTCTTGAGAACTAGTTGTCATCTCTTTTAGTATTAGTTGTGAGCAAAATTACCCAACACTCTTTTTTGAAATCTAGAGTACTGAATACACAGTCGGAAACTTTTGCACGCATTTTGATTACAAATCTTCTAGATGAAAATAAGATCCCGAGGATAAGAGAGGCAAGTTTGAGTCTTGCTGAGGGCCATTTTTTCTTCATTCCTCATCAATGCTACTCACTAACCATGAAATGACAATCTAGAAATTACAATAAAGATGAAAGGATGGCAGCATATCTGATATAAGAAATAAAGGTTATAAGCCCATCTCCTCTACAATTATCATAAGTATTACCCATAAATCAGTGCAACACTACCAATTTTTTTATAAAGAGTTGATTTTTTTCTAAACAAAACCTACCACAATTTTATTATTTCTAGTGAAACATTGTAAAATCAAAAAGGATATTATTTGGTTTTATTTATTACCAAACCCCTCAGCACGGAAGTGTAAGCAAAATCATGAATTGGTAGCAGTCCAAAAATAAGTACACCCCTTACAAAAAAGAGAGTGGAGACAACGAGTTTTCTCTCAATATATCAATGTAACATTAAGCATTCATGATCCTGTCAATGGAATGCAGCTTGCCAGTGCTATTAGACCTCATAAAAAGCCCAGACAAAGACATTTCCGCATCCAAGCTTATCTAGTGATACCAAACGCTCTTCTTTGTACGCTTCTTCAAGAGGATGCCAAACTCATTGGATGTCATAAGACCGGAAGTGATTGATTCCTTTTTTGTTTAAACGAAATAGAGTTGGACCAGGAGAGTAAAAATAAGAATTCAACATTTTCAGATAGCAATATAGCACA
>OY735220.1:10521139-10528639 GCA_963457665.1 Thysanoteuthis rhombus
TCTCTTTTTCTTGAAAAATTGTTGGAGATATGGCAGGCCATATCTGGAAAGGGGGACCCCCACTCCTTTCCAGGAAATGGTGGCAAATAGATATAGCAGGCCAATTTTATCCATTGCAAAATCCTGAGAATGTTTGGTAAACAAAACATTTGCTCTGTATGACAAAATGTATAATATATACCCTACACAGTGAATAATAAAAGTTTAAAGAATGCGGCTTTGTACCATGCTAAATAAATAAATAGGAATATCTTTATTTTAGTGCTGGACCTAATAATTTTTTATAGTATTCCTACTTCAAGAAGGTACCATACAACTTCAATATTCTTGTGGTAGATCATGTAGTCTTGTCTAGAACTTCTCGCTGGTTATTATGTCAGAACATAATACTATTTCCTGCAGTTGGAATCTTGTTAGCTGGCCATGGAATTCAACAAATCCAATAAGCTGAGCATCTGTAGAGTACGATCTTTTGAATATCAGAAACGGATCTTGGAAAGGGGTCTTTTGAATTTTGTTTTCGTCTAGAGTTGTCTCAGAAGCCCAAGAACACTGTAACAAAAGTGCCATTTGATTAAATCATCATTTTATATAAATGACTGACAACTGTCTAGGGTTGACAAAAGGTGTAACTGCTTCATGCTGCTATAGCGCAGACATGTAAAGTCATTATGGGAGAGTGGTTTTCCTTGGTGTGTAATCATTCACTTTCTTCAGCATCTGCCCTCAAGCCATTATTTTGTTTGTTCTTGAAAGATTGAGAGATGAAGATTTTAAAAATGTGTTCATAACATGAAAGAGAAACAACTTGGAAAATGATTACTATCATGGTGTTGATTAGTTCTATTTTTTTAAAATTTTATCTTATAATCCTTATACATTGATTTAAAATTTTTCTGATAGTAGTTCCTATCCCATGTTCATCATCGAGTCAAGTTAACCGTATAGACTATTTTCCAGCCTCTAGGGTCTAAGTGCTTGGTTGGCCATAAGATGCGTACAACTAAACAAAAAAATCCCTGATGTTTAATATATGCTAGAATATACCTATACTGATGTTAGGACTAATGATATTGCAATGTAAACCGAAATTCACTTACTCATTTCTGCATTCGTTCATCCATTCAACCACATGTACATCCCACAAGTGAGTTACTGAAACTCTCCAGCTCTTTGACCTTCCGGCAAAATTTCTTTTGTCCATCTGAGTGTTTGCTATACAAAATAATTTTCCGAATCTTTATAAAAAAATTCTGAGAAAAGAAAATAATTTGAAAAAAAGGAAAAAAAAAAAAATTTTTTTTCACTACTTATACACAAATATCTCTAAGTGTTTATCTATATACAAGCACATAGTTGTATATCTACAAATATACCCAATCACCAAATAACCGCACTTACAATGACCAGTAGAGCAGCACATAAAAACACACACATATATCACTATTAGCGTGTAAGCTAGCACGAATGGATGCATAAAAATCTAGCAATAAAAAAAAATTTGTCTGGCATAATATTTAACACAAGAATTTACCTGTCCCAAATGACGGGGTTGTTTATGTATATATTGACACTATGAAGTCTTAATCTATTTTATTGGGTGATTTTTTTCCAATAATTCAAGTATCTTAATTTTGAGTTTTTTTAAAGTCTCATCGGAACTCGAGCTGTTTCAGTGTGCGATCTGAGATGAAGTCTCAAGAGTTTTCTTTTTATTGATTGTTGTGTCATAATAGGAAGGCAAATCAACCAGTGAAATCATCCCATTTGTGCGCAAACAAACTAACAAATGAATAAACAGAAAAATTTGCACATAAGCTCCTCATATGGTTAGATTATTTGAATTCAAAATTATGTTAAAGACAAAATTCTTTGTAAACTGAAAATTTTTCTGCAAAAAGCGACAATCATGATTGGAATATTCAATGTCCAAATATTTGCAGAAATAATCAAGTTGTCCCAACATCTTAACATAATTGTATTTACATCCTTAACTGAATTAACATGATTAAAAATTCATGACATCATAATCAGGAAAAGAAAACTGATTGGTTCGGTTAATGTTGTATTGGTTGTCATGGAAACAAAAGTGACATCATACACTTTCTACCGATTTATGTGAATCTTAAAGAATATCTTACTTAGCTGGCACAGGTTTCTGGCCCTATCTTCGGGATCAAAGTGTAGTATCTGTTTCACGGCATAGACCGAGGAGTCGGTATTGACACTTGCCTGTTGAATGGGCCGGAGATTGTGTGCAAGGTATCAAAGACCGAGTGTGCCGGTGCAAACGTTGGCCAATGAGGTTATACCAAGGCTGCATTTGCTAAGCGCATCGGGAGGCCTTTGGATTCGTCCTTGGCTTTCCCATCATTACTCAGCCCAGCTTTCGCAGGTAACTGCGTCGGCTGGAGCCATTTTTTGGCGGTAAGTTACTGCTTCTTCCCACGTTAAGCCCGACCTTGTGTCAGATATTGCTGCGGTGGGACAGTGATTAAATAGATACTTGGGACAAAATAGGTTAGTATGGTCAACCTATGGAGTCCTACTGTGGTTATTATTTAATTGAAAAATACATATTCTGATGTATTTTCCAAAGTTTAATTCAAATTTGTTTCTGTCAGGTGGAGAGACTGTGGCACCTGATTGCTTGTTCAAAGTAGAGGCAGATCTGTCTGAAAAGAAGTGCTTTCTAACTGTGGTAGCTGTTCAAATGTGGAGCTTCTTGTGACCTCTAGTTGCACTACTAGGGATGGCTGTTGTATGATTTTATCAGGACAGATTTTGCACCCATAGTCTTGGTCAATGGCTTATTGGTTATTTTGTATATTTCTAGTCGAGAATCATTTATTCCTGCTTGTGAAGAGCAATTACAAAGAATTAGTGACAGGGTCACCACTTCATCATATTGATAAGATAAGGTGTGCCATCAAAAGACTCTTGGCAAGGTAAAGCAGTGTTATATCTGAGAAAATGATTAAAATAGCTAGATAGTTCCTTAAAAAAATATCACAATAAAAATAACAATCATTCTGTAATCATTATTAGAGTTGGACTCTACAATCAAGCAACCACTGACAGGCCAGGGGAAAGCTGGGAAACAAATCTCAATAATACTTGTCGGTCAGTACCACTTACATTAAACAAGAGAAATCGGAAGGAAGAGGTGTGACGTCATTAAAAGAACATCTATTATGATGACATAATAGAATGTAAAAGGTCTGCATTTTTGTTTTTAAAGAAAGCCAAAAACTGCCCCAGAACATCAAAAATGGCCTTTTACAATTCTTATCGAAAATGATACTTGCAGAATATTTCCATACCACAATATTTTACAAGTATGAGAATCAATCAAAGAAAGATTAATAACTCTTCTTTCTCCTCCTCCTTCTGCAACTACCACTATAGAAGGTTGATGCATCATTAAACTTATGGTTCTTGGTTTTTCATATTTATCTAATAAATCTTAGCAGTTTATTGATTTTAATGATTTCTTAATAATATTGAAAATAGAACAATAAATCTTTAATATGATTTATATGATATAAATCATATTGTAATAAATGAAAAAGGACCAATTTAGCATAAGTTTACATTGCTAATTGAGCTCCTCAATAAAGCCAATATAAAAGGGTGATGTTGGTGATGTTTTCAAACATTCGAAGTGTCACAGTATAAATGATGATCTTTTTTATCATTATTATTGATGATGATGATGACTGGGCAGATGGGGGATCCATTGAGATCTGTGCAAATGGCTGGGATTTAACTCTCTCTCTCTCCCTCTCACTCTTAATAATTGAATAACTGAAATGACTTGAATTTTTTTTCTATATCTATTCAATGTTTTAAGCTAAATATGAAGAATTAAAAAGATTTTCAACATTTTTTCATGTCATTTTAGTCACTCATTTCCGAGTATATAGTTTTTCTGGGTTTTTTTCTTAATGTTTTACACATAATTTTATATATATATATATATATATATATATATATATATATATATATATATATATATATGTTCTACATTGGGCAGGAGTAGAACATCTGCCCCTGGGTCTGAAGCGAAGATTTTGATCCTACTTCGCAGTACTGGAAGGGATATTGGATAGTCTATAGCCACACTGAAGAGTTGTAATACTATGAAACAGCTGTCTGTAGATGACACAATTACTAATTATCATATATATATATAACTAGAAATTTTACTGGGATATCAAATATCGAAATTATCACCCAATAAAAGCCAGATCTAGTCATCATTAACAAAGAGAAGAAGATCTGTCTGGTGACAGAAGTCTCAGAGTGAAATTGACAGAATGTGAGAAGTTGGAAAAAATATCTTGACAAGTCAGAGTAAAGATAGAAAAGAAAGAAACAACAGAGTAAATAAAAATCATGTTAATTTGTGTCTCAGTGGTAAAATATTTTGCAAGATCATCAGACGCCTGTATTCAATGATTTTATTTCTCCTTACTTCAGCTATTAATGAATAATGAAGCCGGAATTTGACAAGAAATCCAATCAAGGAAACAGGGTGGGGAGACCTGTTGATTATTTTCGCAGAGCAACACAAAATCCTTTGTTTGATAATCATCGATTGCTTTCAAATAGATTTTCTTCTTAAATTACTTCATCCTTTTCCGTCAGAGTTTCTGAGATAACAAATTATCATTACTTGGAGGAGGTGGACAAGCAACATTGCAAGGACGAATTAACAGGGAATGATTAACATAATTTTGCATCGACAGCAAAATGAGAAGAATCTACCTTGTGCTTTGCTTCAAAATTCCAAGAAGTTTATCAACTATGACAGACACCTGAAGAGGGCTGGAAGGTATAACAGCTGAAACATCATGACTACATTAATCAAGATTCAGACACCTGTCTCAGCAAATCATCATCTTCATCAGCCCTCTAAAATCTGATGTTGGACATAGACCTTCCTTTAGATCTACCAGATTTTTCTATCACGGTGTTGGGTACCAATATCTCTCAAACCTCTCTAAAATTGTCATTGCATCTCATTTTCTATCGTCCACAACTTCCCATCTTTGACGATCCACATCGTGAGTTGTGATGTAAAGCAGCTGTCAGATATTCTTACCATGTGGCCTACCCATTGCCATTTGTTTTCCAGGAGATTTTATAATATGTTTTTTTTTCTAATATACTATGCTGTCTTGTGATCTCTCTATGTGGTCTAAGCCAGTATCATTTCTTGGGCACGTTGCATGATTCTTCGTATAAAAATCAATCTGTTTTGTTTTGAATAAATCTTTTATAAAAACAGATGCTTAAATCATTTCTATCAAATCATGTTTGCATTCAATCCATACATACACATATTCAAGATGTAACACTCATTTCAAACATACACTTCATTCGCACTGAACATTTTTATTTTTTGGTAAAGATTTGGAAAACGTCTATTCAGTGTTCCCAAATTAGAATTCGAGAAAAATTCAGGACAGCACAAATAAAAAATATCAGACTGATTCTTTTTTGCATAAATTTGAAATCATACAAATAGTCCAAGAGAAAATTTGATTTGTACAAAATATTAGAAACTCTTGGGGAATATATAATATTCATGGCTAAGAATGAAACTTCACTGAATATATTAACTCTGTGGAAAAAAAAAAGAATCTTGTATCACACTAGAATATTCATATCAGTTTATATTGAATTTAATATTCCAAAGGCTATTACTTACCTTATGTCCTGAAGGAACAAACTCTCAAAAACAAAACGCAACTCACCTAAAATAGAAAGAAAAAGACTCTTTATTATTATCAAAATTATTTGATCTAATGAAAATTATCAAAATTACTTAATTTGATATCAAAAGTATTTGATTCAAACAAAATTATCAAAATTAGGTCTTCAAAAATCTGATAAAATTTTAAAACGAAAGTTTTTCTGATTAAGATATCTGTTTAGAATTTTTTTGATGTTATGATGGAGACTACTCTCACAGCTACTGTGATGTCACCTCTTACCATCTACATTTGGCTGAAGGCCAGGTTGTACAAATAGTTGGCAGTTGAGTGAAGTTAATGGTAGTGCTCAATTAGTGAAGTTGTTGTGAGCGATACACAGTGGAAGATGGGTGTTAAGGTTCAAATAATCCAAAGTCTCTTTCTGTTACAATATCAATCAGGTACAAATACATTCATGGGAAAAAGTGTGATGTCCAATTGACACCGAGAACAGTTCATTACAGCCTTCCCCATTTTATAACAGTGTATTAATGGCTTTTCAAAATACATGAATGATTGTTGAGGTTGACAAAGTGTAAATGGTGCAGAGGGGTGGTGGGGACCAACAATGTTCATCATCTTCGACATCTTCTTGACCTTCACAAAACCAATTTCACAGAAAATCTTAAATTGATGCATTGATTGATTTTCAACAGACAATTTTATGATACATTAGAAAAACATATCTACCCAAGCAATTTTATGATACATTAGAAAAACATATCTACCCAAGTGATGCGTAACAGCAAATGAAGACATGAATGGATTGAATCTTTTCAGATATTGTATATGCTTGTCCACGTGATTTGCACATACCTGATGGGGTGCGACTTGTTATCTAAGAGTCACACCTATATATATATATATATATATATATATATATATATATATATATATATATATATATATATATATATAAATATATGATGGCCCTGCTCTGCAAATGGAGATCCAGAAATGTTTTCCACATCCTTTCAGGTCCTCAGTCAGCAGGTCTGCGCATTGGGGTTTTAAGGTGAGGAGCGGCTTGCACACTGCCAGCCTCACCTTTTAAACCAGAGTAAAGCCCCTAAGTTGTAGGTTTTGTTGGAGTTTCCTTTTTCAGATAAATGCCTGAGCAAGCAGTGGAGGTCTGCCGCCCTTTTGAAAGAGTATTCAACATTCTGACAGTATGGCTGACCTGCGCAGTTGATGCTCAGGCCCTTGACACACCACTGAAATCAAATGCCCAAGATACCTATGCATGTATACATATGTACAAACAGATGGATATAGATTATGTTCCAGTGAGAACAGACAATTCATAGTAGATGTAAATCCATCAAGTGCTGCAATCAGGTTGAGTTTGACAAATATCCTATTGCCATTAACTCTTGCAGTATTGTATTCCAGGTCTTATGTAATATATGAGAACATTTATTTTGAACGTTTCTGTTGCAGATGTTGAAGTTGCAGTATTTCAAGGACGTTCCTATGGTGGTCAGCCGTTACCCATAGTTCATTGGCTCAGGATCTGTGAACAATATCTGCTGACCAGCCAGTCTCATTTTCTAAGTATTCATTACCCCGTGGAAAATTCATGAATATATTTGAATATATTTTCTATAAAATCATTTTTTTAAGAAAAGAAAGGATATGAATATCTAACACTATAAAGATGACAAATGTACGTTACTTCTCTGGCCTCTTGTTCATTGGTGACCACTAAAGGGTCCAAATTTGTCAAAAAACAAGCATG